>JAWNOY010000077.1:6385000-6617601 GCA_035045545.1 Drosophila gaucha | reverse complement strand
CTTCAGCCAGCGTCGGTGTCTGCATTCCAGCTGGCTGCGGCTTTCCAGTCGGCGTCTGCATTCCAGCTGGCAGCTGCTCTTCAACCGGCGTCCTCATTCCAGGCGGCGTCTTCATTCCAGGCGGCGTCTTCTTTCCAGCCGGTGTCTGCTTTTTAGCCCGCGGCTGCCTTTTAGCTGCCGGTTCCTTTTTAGCTGCTGGTTCCTTTTTAGCTCGTGGCTGCCTTTTAGCTGCCGGTTCCTTTTTAGCTGCTGGTTCCTTTTTAGCTCGTGGCTGCCTTTTAGCTGCCGGTTCCTTTTTAGCTGCTGGTTCCTTTTTAGCTCGTGGCTGCCTTTTAGCTGCCGGTTCCTTTTTAGCTGCCGGTTCCTTTTTAGCTCGTGGCTGCCTTTTAGCTGCCGGTTCCTTTTTAGCTGCTGGTTCCTTTTTAGCTCGTGGCTGCCTTTTAGCTGCCGGTTCCTTTTTAGCTGCCGGTTCCTTTTTAGCTCGTGGCTGCCTTTTAGCTGCTGGTTCCTTTTTAGCCGCTGGCTGTTTTTTAGCCGGCGGCTGCTTTTCAGCCGGAAGTTGCTTTTCAGCCGGTGGCTGCTCTTCGACCGTCGGCTTCATGGGCTGTGTTCGGGGCTTCTTGGGCGATGGATTTCCAGACTCTATCGTTGGCGGGTTGGCGGATCGTTTTTCGGCCTTCTTCTGGGGCGTCCGCTCGAGCTCAGTATCTAAATTGGACTCGAATGCTTGGCAGGGCTTGCTTGGCGTTTGCTTGGCTTGTTCCTTTTCCGAATCCTTTGGCTTCTCTCGATCGCAGATGAGCATCTGGCAGATGTCGGCCGTTTTATACAAGTTCGTATTGTCAGCTGTTTTATAGCTCTCTATAACTGTGGGCAAATCAACAAGTTTGGCGTATAGCAGTTGATTATTCAGGCGCACCTCACCGTATCGCAGATCGTCCTCTAGTTTTATGGTCAATATCTCTTGTATGTTGCCCGCTTCTATGGCCTCGTGTACTGTGCTAGCCAGATCCTGCAATAAATCGAAAAGAAATCTCACAAAACTTTTTTGCAAATGTTTATTCATTCTGTACCTCTGGAAAGCGTATTATGAACTGACTCTCTAGCTCTACTGTATCAAGCATAGGTGAAAGGTTTGCCTGATTCGTTTTCTTTGGCATAGTAAGCTCTGTTGTTTCACACTTCGATTCGTGCACCTGTCAACTGGGAAAACTTTGTGACAGTGCCAACAGTGTTGCTCAACGCCAACTGCATATCGATAATAGATTGCGTATACGATATATGCGCTGATGAGAATTTCAAATCCTCTGACAGCTTCTTTATTCCACTTTCGGGCTATCAAAACTATGAGAGCTTGGGACGATTTAAGCTAGGAATGGATTCTTCAGCTGTATTGAGTCGTGTCAAGACATGACCGTCTACTTATTGCCATGCAAACTAGTTCATCAACTTTACAGCTTTTGTCGACATACCTTATCACAAATCAAAAATAACCTTTTAGTTCCTTTAAAAATCTCGCCAGAACTTTCTTATCTTAAGAGCTTAGCTGTGTTGCCTATTTAAAACTATAATTAAATTCGTTTGGCAGTTTTATAAAATAGTTTTAAATTGAAATTTGTTATTGTGTGGAAAGTGTGGAAAGTCTTTAATTTTGTTTAAAACTTTTTCAAACTTTGCGATTAAAAGCAATACTTTCCTCCTGTCTCTTTTAATTTGCAAAGTATTCAAAGGTTTATTTCAGAATTGACCCAGTCTCTTTAAAAACATCTTGAAAATCAGCTCGTATCTTATTCTATTCGAAAAGACCTGGTTCCTTAAAATCGGTCGGCGTTCAGCCAAATTGCAAGCTATTTGAAATTCAGCAAGTGGTTGATTTCTGACTTAACCCAATTTTTACCAAAAATCTGATGTAAGCCCTAGCTTTTTATACTCTTTCACGAGGTGAAAAGTTTTGTGTAATATCCGTCTTGCTGTCTGTCCGTGTCTGTAAGCTAGAGATTTGAAGTTACAGACTTGAAATTTTAAATATATATACTCGTGTGTACCGCGTCAGATCAAGTTTAAGTGCTTTTCGCCCACAGGGGGCGTGACAAATCGGGAAATACTATATCTTCTTAAACTAAAACGCAGTTATTTTCGTCAATATTGCAGTCTAAGAACTGGGATTTGATATATATATAAAAAGATATGGTGTATATATCTACGCTCACTGTGGACTTCAATGTCTGAATGCCAATCGAATGTCGGGCTACAGTCATGGAAAGCTCAAAACTGTTGAGATCAGCATAGATTCATAGATTCTTGAATGTAGTTCGAAAGAAGGGATCACTGTCTACTCAGCAAGGCCTCAGCTTCAAAAATTGATTGGCAATCAGCAAAGCTACACCCATTCCAAACAAATTCAACAAGTGCCTGATATCTGACTCCATCTAGATTTATGATGCAAATCCTTACTTTTTTCCAAATTTGCTACAATTTTAGAAGTTAATTGTTTGAATGCCTTTCATGAAGTCATTGCTCTCCCGTATTGCTATTCGTTTGTCTGTTTGTCAGTTTTTGTAAATACAGCACAATTCTCTAGAGAATCGAGTTTGAAAGATACTCCAAGCGGAGGTGGCGCAAATTAAAAATACCAATATATATATTTGAAATTACAATCTTCCATGGAAGTTAAAGACTGTCATTTGGAACAGATACTTGTGTGTTTCAGTCGTTGCCAAATATATTTAATTCTTTATCTGGTCCGCATTTCATTTGCAAATGCACAAAAGAGAACTTCTTCAACTTGTCTGCGTGCTTTTAATATTTATGGGGATTATATAAAGAAGCTATATTTAATGTTGCTAGTCAAGTTTCAGCTTTTATTTCGGTTAGCAGGGCCCCATACAATGTATGAATACTTTCCACTTATTTGCATACAAGTTGAAGTTATTTCTATTAATATTCCATTGCGTATTCGCGCGAGAATATATTCCATTTTTAATAACACAAAACTTTATGAAATTTTTATAAATAAAAGGCAAGTGTAGCGCAACAACAACAACAATAACAACAGCAAGTACAACAATCCATAGCCAAAAGGAGAGCTCAAAAGTCAAAGCAAACAAGCAAAAGGGCAGAAGCCGAAGTCCTTCCCACTCACAGCACAATCTGCAGATGGGCGGGACAGGGGGCGTGGCTGAACTGAACTGGTCTGGTCTGGCTTGGGCTTGGGCAACGGGCTGAACGAAGCCAAAAATACAAAAAAAAAAACAATTGAAATGTGAATATTAAATATACAAGTACAAGATTTTTTTCTCCTGCTGCGGTCTTTGCAGGTGTCGTCCGCCCCAACCCCTACACCCGACCCCTAAGTGCGGCAACTCCCTGCGGCGTCATTGTGTGCATTGCAAGTGCCAACAACAGCAACAACAACAACAACAAATGCGAAATAATAATACCATTTGAAGGCATCCACGTCGACTGATTGATGTCGAGATTTGCGTGGGTTAAGCAGCGGGTCGCTTACCCTTTAACAGAGCCCCCGCCTCCTGCTCGAGCAGAGATTGGCAATCAGTTTTGCCAGATGCCTTAAAGTAAATGCGTATAAGCATATTGTTGCCTGATCTACTCGTGTCACATATGCACAAAAAGTCAAAGAATAGGCGAAGAAATCTAGAAAATGAATTTTTTTAAATTTTCAATTTAATATCCGGCCTGATTTCTATGCTATTGATGGAGAGAATTCAGCTTTGATAAGTGTTGTGTAACGTCTAAGAGCTAAATTTTCATAGATTATACATATATACACAACTATTTCTAAACAGTTGGACAAACTGAGTTAGAGTTGCTTTAGCTGAGTATAAATGCAGAATTCTTTAATAATTTTAGAGCTTGCCTTCAATTTTGCTTGGAAAAATCTTGATATATATGTGGGATAGTTATTATTATATTAATTATTATGATTATATTATATTGGATTATAAGATAGATAGATTAAATCTCGGTTTACAGCTTTCTCAACTTTGACTTCAGCCTTTCCTCTCTGTCGGCCTCTGCAACTTTTACGACTTCTGTCCGCTTCAACTTAATTCAACTTCACAACTTGACAACTTGACATCTTCTTCTTACTTCTTCTTCTGACTTCTTCTTCTGACTATCGATCAGCCACCACTTCTTCGTTGTGTACAACTCTGCGGCATGATGCTGCCACCTCGTTGCACTGCTTCTCTTCGTTACATATATGTGATGAAGTCTACTATATATCTTAAATTCATATTATACATATATATTATATATATTTCCTCTTGCAGTTATATCAAAACGTAACAAGTTATTAAGCCAACTACATAACTAACATATCAAGCATACGACTAGGGTTCTATTCTTTGGCTGGCTTACTTGAAGCCTGGTAGCCAGCTGGCTAGAAGCTAAAATCAAATTGTTTATAGAAACTGGAAGGATTTCGAAATATGAAGCTGGCATACAAATAGAACCAGGCGCCACAATAGAAACTAATTGCAGGCCAAGCAAATTGCTTACAGCATACTCGTCTCTCGCTCTCTCTATATATATATTTTTGGTTATATGGCATAAAAGCCAGGAATGTTTTTCAGCTGGAAATATAGTTCTTTCTCTATGCGTGTGTGTGTATGGGGGGCATGCAACGAGGCACATTAATTAAATAAAAATTGATTTTTCAAGCGCCTGAAATCCAATCAACGACCAGCTCCAAGTAGGGACAACAACGAGTGGCTCGCACATAGAGATAAGTCCTGGATCTGCGCATCAGCCTTGCGTAGCAGCAACCACCGCACCACCTATCGCATCACCCACTGCTGCTGGTTGTCAAATGAAGTTAACAAAGTTTACGGTTTTTTTTTATATATATATATGTATATATTCTTTTTTTTTGCGTTCGCTCGAGTTTCAATTTTTTGTTGCTGTTGATTTTTTCCTTTTATCGTTTGCATAAGTATATAATATGGACATGGGGCAGCTATTGTGGAGCTGGATATGCGATGCTTTATCCCATGGCACATAGTGCCACATGCCACATGCCACATGCGTTTTGTATCGCCTTTAACCATTGGCCACAGTTTAATGTGCGCTGTCGCCCTTTTTGTGGGGCGGCATTTAAACCACAGCAAGTCATCAGGCAAATTGAATTTTCAACGTATGCTCGCACACACAAACTCTGTGTATGTGCGTGTGTGTGTGTGTGTGTGTGCGTGACACGCCCACAATTACAATGCCAGGCTTAAAGCTCTACTTGTTTTATATAGCACTTATAGCAACTACTACGACTTCAGCGACCCAGCCCCGGGAGCAAGTTCCTCCTCCTCCTCCTCCTTTGACGCCGCCGCCTCGGTTCCTGGTCAACGCCATTTGCCGTTCGCTTCTTTCGTTTCTCGTTACAAAATTACCCACGATAAAAATTGAATTACTTCGTCGTGGAGCTCGCTGGATGGCATCGCATTCTAGTCTGCCTCCTGGTCATGCCGAGATCCGTGACGGGATGGGCCGAGACCCGGGACCTGTATAGCGCCAGCATTGTCGCTGCAAAGTGTTATGCTCACTCTTGACGCGCCCACAGCCACGCCCGCGTCTCTGCGAACACTACTTAGGCGACGTTGAAACTGTCGCCGAGCCTGGTCCCGGTCTGGGTCCAGGTCCTGGTCCTGGTCCTGGTCGTGGCCCTGGTTCTGCAGCCAGCACCTAGCGCCCCGTCTGTACGCTGTTCCACCCTCCTGTTCTCTCCCTCTCCCTCTCTCTCTCTCTCTCTCTCTCCCTTTCAGTCTGTATGTGTGTGTGTGTATGACTTCATCTAATGATAAATGAGCTGCAATGGATGACAGCGAATCAACTTAAGTGTATTGCTCTGCTTCGGTGACACTCCCAACGCCCCCTTCTAGCTTCTTGGCTATGTGTCCTGCAGGCAGGTCTGTGCCTTCGCCTTTGCCTTTGCCTTTGCCTTTGCCCTGTCATCCAATGCACTTTCCCTTAACGCTCTCTGCTTGTGTTTACGTTTCACTTCAAATTTCTATGCTACACTAAATATTTACATAGTAAAAACTTTGCAAGTGTAAGTGAAACGCTTTAATGCTGTTCGAGCACAAAAAAACAAACAGGAAAAATGACTAAAACTTTAGCGAATGTCTCGCTACTCATTAACTTATCGAAACTTCTTTTTATGCCATGGCTAATTAGAGAGATTGGTATTTAATGATTGCAGCTGCGACCAGCTCAAAAAGAAATACACAGAGATGCAGTTAGCAAGAGGAAGAACACAGTGACAGTGCTCCCATGTGCCTGGTAAAGCTAATGTTAGTTGCTAATCAATTTAAGTGCATTGAGATCTTTATATAATAACTAACTGTAATAGTCATATGGAGCATGTTAAGAGACCTCTCCCTTAATCCTTATAGACTCTAAGAGTTAAAGACTTAAAATTTGGCAACAAAGTCTCTCTCAATATCGGATTTTATATTCTATTAAAATTTTTACCTATTTGATCGGGTTAGACCCAAGTAACTTCGACATAAAGATGGAAAAAAAGATCAGAGAAAGGAAGATTAGAGCTAGCTTCAATCTAACAGATAAATGAGAATATGAGATGTTAACTTCGACTCTATATTATATTTTGCACCTATTTCCTGTTCAATTTTTTATCGGACATCCACAAAAATCAACTACAGATTATTTTCAAAGAGCAATTTACACCGGACTTTATTAATTAATGCATATATAAACTATATTTTATTTGGCAAACTAATTGTTACAATAAATAAACAAAAAAAAAATTTTAAGTACATATATGTTGTTATATATATATATATATATATATATATATCATTGCTAATATCATTGAATTTATTGTGAGATTATATAGTTTGAATGCTACAGTTTTCGGTTCTGTTTTCGTTTCCTTTCACTTCAAATGGGGTCGTTATTTATGCAGACATCTCACATCTTTCTTGGAGCCGCACTTTCCGGTACGATAGTCGAAGAGCTCCTTGTTGTCGCAGCGCAGATGGACGAAGCGATGTTTGCCGGACTTCTTGATTTCGCAGCGGTAATACTTTCGGCAATCGCGCACATCTGGATAGGCATCGTCCTCATCGCATCCGTCTTCGTTTCTTAGCTTTTTGATGACGTCCTTTACGAACTGCCTTTTCTCCTTGGAGCTCAAATCGTCGTTGTCCTCATCTTCGTTGGACTTTTTCTGTTCGCTGTCTTTCTCCTCTTTGGAATCTTTGGACTCCGCTGGTTTTTTGTCGTCCTTCTTGTCATTCTTTTCATTCTTATCCTCAGATGAACCATTTGATTTTTTCTTATCGTTGTCCTTTTCCTCCTTTGAGTCTTTTGAGTTGTTGTTGTCCTTCTTCTTATCCTCATTGGATTCTTTCCGTTTGTTATTTTCCTTTTCCTTTTTCTTCTCGTCAGAGCTGTTTTCATTGGAATCAGACTTCTTTTTGTCCTGCTCTTTGGACTGGTCCTTCTCAGACTTTGGCTTGTCCTTATCCTTGGAGCCCTTGTTGCTCTCTTCAACCGAAGCATTCTCATTGGAGACAGCTCCACTAGATGGTTGCTCTACAGACTCATTCGTCTCCGACTTTTTGGGGTCTTCAGTTGCGGCTGATGTGGGTCCTGCTGTGGGTGCTGCTGTAGGTGCTGAGGTCGGTGCTGATGTAGGTGCTGATGTAGGTGCTGCTGTTGGTGCTGATGTAGGTGCTGCGGTGGGTGCTGCGGTGGGTGGAGTTGGCTTTTTAGATGGACGCCAGCTATTGACCCAGTCATGCCAATTGGGCCAGAAGGGGTTTCGCGTCGGTTTTATCTGGCCATTTCCATTGTTGCTGCCATTGCCGTTTCCTGGTTGCGTGGGTCGCTGTGGCCAGAAAGGATATTGGGGAACTGGGTGAATGGTTGGACGTTGATGTCCTGAGTGACCAGGGTGGTTGGGATGAGTCGGGCGCCATGGGTGTGGCCATGAACCGGGCTTACCTGGATATACAGGAACTGAAGGGACAGAGGGATAGGAAGGAATGGTCGGGATGGGATTAACTGGATTGTTGGGATCAACTGGATTGATGGGATTAACTGGATTGTTGGGGTTCACTGGGGAGTTGGGATCAACAGGAGCGTTAGGGTCAACTGGAGCATTGGGATTAACTGGTGCATTGGGATCAACTGGTGCATTTGGATCCACTGGAGCATTGGGATCCACGGGTGCGTTAGGGTCAACTGGAGCATTGGGATCCACTGGTACATTGGGATCCACTGGTGCATTGGGATCTACTGGTGCGTTAGGGTCAACTGGAGCATTGGGATCCACTGGTGCATTGGGGTCCACAGGTGCATTTGGATCCACTGGAGCATTGGGATCCACTGGTACATTGGGATCCACTGGTGCATTGGGGTCCACAGGTGTATTGGGGTCCACAGGTGCATTGGGATCTACTGGTGCGTTAGGGTCAACTGGAGCATTCGGATCCACCGGTGCATTGGGGTCAACTGGGGCGTTGGGGTCCACTGGGGCATTGGGATCCACTGGTGCATTGGGATCTACTGGTGCATTGGGGTCCACAGGTGCATTTGGATCCACTGGTGCATTAGGGTCAACAGGTGCATTTGGATCTACTGGAGCGTTAGGGTCAACTGGAGCATTGGGATCCACTGGTACATTGGGGTCAACTGGTGCATTTGGATCAACTGGAGCATTGGGATCCACTGGTGCATTGGGATCCACGGGTGCGTTAGGGTCAACTGGAGCATTGGGATCCACTGGTACATTGGGATCCACTGGTGCATTGGGATCTACTGGTGCGTTAGGGTCAACTGGAGCATTGGGATCCACTGGTGCATTGGGGTCCACAGGTGCATTTGGATCCACTGGAGTATTGGGATCCACTGGTGCATTGGGATCCACTGGAACATTGGGGTCCACAGGTGCATTGGGATCTAATGGTGCGTTAGGGTCAACTGGTGCATTGGGATCCAGTGGAGCATTGGGATCTACTGGAGCGTTGGGATCTACTGGTGCGATTGGGTCAACTGGAGCATTGGGATTCACGGGTGCGTTAGGGTCAACTGGAGCATTGGGATCCACTGGTGCATTGGGGTCAACTGGTGCATTTGGATCAACTGGAGCATTCGGATCCACTGGTGCATTGGGATCCACGGGTGCGTTAGGGTCAACTGGAGCATTTGGATCAACTGGAGCATTGGGATCCACTGGAGCATTGGGATCTACTGGTGCGTTAGGGTCAACTGGAGCATTGGGATCCACTGGTACATTGGGATCCACTGGTGCATTGGGATCTACTGGTGCGTTAGGGTCAACTGGAGCATTGGGATCCACTGGTGCATTGGGGTCCACAGGTGCATTGGGATCCAATGGTGCGTTAGGGTCAACTGGTGTATTGGGATCCACTGGTCCATTAGGGTCAACTGGAGCATTGGGATCCACTGGTGCATTGGGATCCACTGGAGCATTGGGATCTACTGGTGCATTGGGATCTACTGGTGCGTTAGGGTCAACTGGTGTATTGGGATCCACTGGAACATTGGGGTCCACAGGTGCATTTGGATCTACTGGTGTGTTAGGGTCAACTGGTGCATTGGGGTCGACAGGTGCATTGGGGTCCACAGGTGTATTTGGATCTACTGGTGCGTTAGGGTCAACTGGAGCATTGGGATCCACTGGTGCATTAGGGTCAACTGGTGCATTTGGATCAACTGGAGCATTAGGATCCACTGGAGCATTGGGATCTACTGGTGTGTTAGGGTCAACTGGAGCATTAGGATCCACGGGAACATTGGGGTCAACTGGCGCATTGGGGTCCACTGGAGCATTGGGATCAACTGGTGCGTTAGGGTCCACTGGAGCATTGGGATCAACTGGAGCATTGGGGTCTACCGGTGAAATTGTTGTTCCTTCTGGGTTCACCGGTGCATTGGGGTCCGCTGGAGCATTGGGGTCCACTGGAGCATTGGGATCAACAGGTGCATTGGGATCCACTGGAGCATTTGGATCTACTGGTGCGTTAGGGTCAACTGGAGCATTGGGATCAACTGGAGCATTGGGATCAACAGGTGCATTGGGATCCACTGGAGCATTTGGATCTACTGGTGCGTTAGGGTCCACTGGCGCATTGGGGTCCACTGGAGCATTGGGATCAACTGGTGCGTTAGGGTCCACTGGAGCATTTGGATCCACTGGAGCATTGGGATCTACTGGTGCATTGGGATCTACTGGTGCGATTGGGTCAACTGGAGCATTGGGATCCACGGGTGCGTTAGGGTCAACTGGAGCATTGGGATCAACTGGTGCATTAGGGTCCACTGGAGCATTGGGGTCTACTGGTGAAATTGTTGTTCCTTCTGGGTTCACAGGTGCATTAGGGTCCACAGGAGCATTTGGATCCACTGGAGTATTAGGGTCCACTGGTGCATTAGGGTCAACTGGAGCATTGGGATCCACTGGTGCATTGGGATCCACTGGTGCATTGGGATCCACAGGTGCATTTGGATCTACTGGTGCGTTAGGGTCAACTGGAGCATTGGGATCCACTGGTGCATTAGGATCCACTGGTGCATTGGGATCCACTGGAGCATTGGGATCAACTGGTGCGTTAGGGTCCACTGGAGCATTTGGATCCACTGGAGCATTGGGATCTACTGGTGCATTGGGATCTACTGGTGCGTTAGGGTCCACTGGCGCATTGGGGTCCACGGGTGCATTGGGATCAACTGGAGCATTGGGGTCAACTGGAGCATTGGGATCAATAGGTGCATTAGGGTCCACTGGAGCATTGGGATCAACTGGAGCATTGGGGTCAACTGGAGCATTGGGATCAACAGGTGCATTAGGGTCCACTGGAGCATTGGGATCAACAGGTGCATTGGGATCAACTGGTGCATTGGGATCAACTGGTGCGTTAGGGTCAACTGGAGCATTGGGATCCACGGGTGCGTTAGGGTCAACTGGAGCATTGGGATCCACTGGTCCATTAGGGTCAACTGGAGCATTGGGATCCACTGGTGCATTAGGATCCACTGGTGCATTGGGATCCACTGGAGCATTGGGATCAACTGGTGCGTTAGGGTCCACTGGAGCATTTGGATCCACTGGAGCATTGGGATCTACTGGTGCATTGGGATCTACTGGTGCGTTAGGGTCCACTGGCGCATTGGGGTCCACTGGAGCATTGGGATCAACTGGAGCATTAGGATCCACTGGAGCATTGGGATCTACTGGTGCGTTAGGGTCAACTGGAGCATTAGGATCCACGGGAACATTGGGGTCAACTGGAGCATTGGGGTCTACTGGTGAAATTGTTGTTCCTTCTGGGTTTACAGGTGCATTGGGGTCCACTGGCGCATTGGGGTCAACTGGAGCGTTAGGGTCCACTGGTGCATTGGGGTTCACAGGTGCATTTGGATCTACTGGTGCGTTAGGGTCAATTGGTGCGTTAGGGTCCACTGGTGCGTTAGGGTCCACTGGAGTATTAGGATCATTTGGAGCATTGGGGTCTACTGGTGAAATTGTTGTTCCTTCTGGGCTCACAGGTGCATTTGGGTCCACTGGTGCATTAGGATCTACTGGAGCATTGGGGTCAACTGGAGCATTGGGATCAACAGGTGCATTAGGGTCCACTGGAGCATTGGGATCAACTGGAGCATTGGGGTCAACTGGAGCATTGGGATCAATAGGTGCATTAGGGTCCACTGGAGCATTGGGATCAACTGGAGCATTGGGGTCAACTGGAGCATTGGGATCGACAGGTGCATTAGGGTCCACTGGAGCATTGGGATCCACAGGTGCATTGGGATCAACTGGTGCATTGGGATCAACTGGTGCGTTAGGGTCCACTGGTGCGTTAGGGTCCACTGGTGCGTTAGGGTCCACTGGTGCGTTAGGGTCCACTGGAGTATTAGGATCAATTGGAGCATTGGGGTCTACTGGTGAAATTGTTGTTCCTTCTGGGCTCACAGGTGCATTTGGGTCCACTGGTGCATTAGGATCTACTGGTGAAATTGCTGTTCCTTCTGGGTTCACAGGTGCATTGGGGTCCACTGGCGCATTGGGGTCAGCTGGTGCATTTGGATCAGTTGGTGCATTAGGGTCCACTGGAGCATTGGGATCAACTGGTGCATTGGGATCCACTGGAGCATTGGGATCAACTGGTGCGTTAGGGTCCACTGGAGTATTAGGATCAACTGGAGCATTGGGGTCTACTGGTGAAATTGTTGTTCCTTCTGGGCTCACAGGTGCATTGGGGTCCACTGGCGCATTGGGGTCAGCTGGTGCATTTGGATCAGTTGGTGCATTAGGGTCCACTGGAGCATTGGGATCAACTGGTGCATTGGGATCCACTGGAGCATTGGGATCAACTGGTGCGTTAGGGTCCACTGGAGTATTAGGATCAACTGGAGCATTGGGGTTTACTGGTGAAATTGTTGTTCCTTCTGGGTTTACAGGTGCATTGGGGTCCACTGGCGCATTGGGGTCAACTGGAGCGTTAGGGTCGACCGGGGATACTGTCGTTCCCTCTGGATCCACTGGTACGATAGGATTAGCTGGCTCAGTTGGATTTACAGAAGGTGGTGTCGTTCCCTCCGGGCCAATGGGTTCAGTTGGGTCCACGGGTGCATTGGGATCTACTGGTGTGTTGGGATCAACAGGAGAAGTTGGTTCGATAGGTGATGATGTTGAGCTTCCAGGAGTTGGTAGTGTTGGCTTGGTGGGCCGCGAAGGGGCACTAGTTTCCGAATTTGGGCTAAGTGTTGTAGTTGGATTCCATGTGGCATCAGTTGAAGTATCCACGGGAATGTTAGGCAGTGTAGATTCGGACTCTGCGGGTGGAATCGTTGTGTCGATGATCGGTTGCGCAGTTGATTGCACTGGCGCATTTGTCGTATCAACGAAAGCCGTTGTTGTCTCAATAGGCAGCTCAGGTGTATTGGCTGCAGTTGTTGTGAGAGTCACTAAGCCCTCAGTGCTGTTGGCAACCACAATGCCTCCAGAGCTAGTGGTGGACTCAATGATGGCCGCCGACGCCCTGCCACCAATGATCGGATGAGTGGTGACTGTTGTCATTTTGGCAACAGCCGCAGAGGGTGCTTTAGGATCCACTTTAACGGCCACACATATCTCCACGCCTTCATTGATGCAGCGCGTGTTGACTGGACAGTCGAGGACACTGCCGGTAGCGACATTCCTCTCGCAGAGCTGATATGTAGCTGGTCCCACGCAGATGGCCGGTTGTCCGCTGCAATTGATGCTAATGATTTGCGCACTGGTCTGTACGGCCTGATGTTGGCTGTCGAACAGTGCGGCTAACTATTTGAGATAAGCGAAAGTCAAAGAAAAAGACAGAGAAAGAGAGAGAGAGAGAGAGAGGAAAGAATTTAGTATGATTGGGCGATTGGTCGCACTGGTGCACTGTTTGTCACAAGTCGGAGTCTCGGGACCGTAACAATTACACTGGTTTAGTTTCACTTGCATAGGATACTTTCGAGTCGCCGCCGAGTGCTATATACGATATCCAAAGTAGCAAGAATCCCGGCAGCTTTTGTTAGTTTGTTTGGTTTTAGTCACGCGTATCCAAAAGCCCGTAAAGTTGCCACACAAAATGGTTAATAAAATACAACTCATCAGTAACAGAAACAAAAAATATTTGATTATTATTTCAAATTTTGATTTAAGGGTTCTGGCATGTGACGATGTGGGGAACGGGATTATCGGGTTTTGGGTTCTGGTGGCGCGTTAGTACAGTTTATGCAACAATTACCACAAATAACATCAAAATCTTGAATATTTTGTTCGTCATCGTCGGTGCGTTATGTATTTGGTTCGAATTAAAAATCGTTACTATCCCCTGCATAGCCAAGTGAGTCGCTTTTATTCGAAAAACAACTTCTGCCATCTGTGAGTTATCTCTAGCGAATCTGCTTGACGCTATGTAAATAGCCAATGATTATCTTTGTTTGTCCCAGATAAGTTTGCGACCAATTTATGATATTGCAGCTAAAAATCTGAAGCGGCCTAAAGCTGTTTGCGGCTGTGAGCTACATATTTCTTTCGACTACTCTTGCTAAATCTATTTATTTATTTTTTGTTATATTTTCTTACAGATATTTTTAGTTTTTTGACTGTTGTTTTTCGTCTCTCCCAACTGACGCAATTGAAATAAATACTACATTTTTGTTGCTTTCAATGATAAACAATATAAGAGCTAACACAAACTGTTATTGAAATGTGAATATTAACTAATTGAAATCGATTTTCAAGCACTTCCTGCCAGCCGCAGCCAACTTAATGGTATCGACAGATACCCATATAACTATCGATAAGTGCAAATCAAACATATTTTGAAATTTCACATTATCAAAATATTAATTATTATAAATATATTAAATATATATTATTTTGCATTATCATAAAATATTATACATTTGCTAAATAAAATATTAGCCAATATTAACCTTTCGATAACTGTAAATCAAACACATTTAGGAATTTCCCTCTGAGCTGAAAAAGATTAAAAAACGTTTCCAGAAAAGACTCACAACAAAACAAATAATAACACAAGGTTAAAGAAACACAAGTAGCTGTAAATTAATTGGCATTATAGTCGGAGCTTAGTTTAATTAACTGTGAAGAAGACCTTGCCATTTTGTTATCGACAAGAATTTCCCAGTAATTAAAATAATGGCTATGTTTTAGTTTCTTCATGCCAAATTCTTAGTAGGTTATGCGCTGTGAATCAGGGCTCGTGCAAATAATAATAATAAAATAATAAAAGACTAGCTAACGCTTTTATCTCGCTGGAGCTTCCGATGGTCATTAAGTTAAGCCAATGATGATATTTCACACATTTGTTTAACTGCCGTACGTAATCTAAATCTAGACTTTTTTTGATAAACATCAGCGAAAGAAGGCTGCGCATTTCCTCTTGACAAATTTGCGCTATTTGCCAAAAAATTTGAAAACAAATAACAAATAGGAAAGACAATAATAATGGGTTGCATTGCGTGTAAACTACCCTGTATTGTGTATATGGCATGATGGGGCTGATGCTCAATTCTAATTGATTGATCAATGATAACAATTAAAGGCTTATATAAACTTTATATGTCCTATTTGATAGCTATAAGCGTAACTGTTACTTGCTGCATGCCAACATTAATATGCCCCATCATAGAGTATTGCAAATGGGAATTTTGCTATGTTAGTCTAATCCATGGCTGGCCGGAAATGTGGTTCAAAGTGGATTCCTGCATGGATCATGACTAAGACCGCTTGGCATATCACACACACACACCTACACACACATATATGGCTGATATATCTATGCAAGCTACTGTTTGCCAACGGGTCTGCTAACCCCCATTTGATGACGCAAGCAAAAGTGCTCAGCTTCTCGAGCTTCTTTTTGTTTTTAGTAGCTTTTGCGTATGTTTTTGCAAGCATCACGATAAGGCCGAAGGTTGCTCATACCAAAGAGCAGAAGAGGAAGAGCACTCAGAGCAGCAATGATCATGATCATGAATTCGAGTGTGATAAGAGCTACAGCAGCCGTTTCCAGATTACATATGCGCTGGCTGTCCCCGTAATGTTTATCGCCCAGCTACAAGATCCGTCAAGATTAGCCCGTCAGCTAGTTAGTATATGCATCCACGAGCCAAATTCACGCCCATCAACTGTCATTCGAGTTGTATAACACACAATCGCATCGTGGTATTAGGCATTATTTATGAGCAAGGGTCCAAAGACCTTTTCACCTGGACAATTGACTGAACTAATTGTACGCATAAGCTTAACATCTGGCAACTCCCAAAATCCAGCTACACCCAACACAAATGGGCAATGGACGCTGGGGGAGGGGCAGTTGGAGGGGCGCGAACATCAAACAAAAATTGAACACCAATTTTCGTAGGCGCTTTGCCGTGTTTCCCATTGTGTATGCCCTTTGAGCCGGCATTTCCATCAAATTGTGAAATTAAACGTCTTTTTTAATGCCCAATATCCATTAAAGGTAGTCGAAAGTGGTCATGATGCAGATGAGGTCCAGGCAGACATTTTCTATATGCTGTAAAATATTGTGAACAGATGTCGAATCGCCTTGATCAATATATTTTCATTATGATATGAGTTCAACCAATTGATTTCCTATCGATAAGTATCGAAAAAGAATCGATATAAGAATAAGAAAATGTGAACAGTGAATTACAGGGTATAAGACGCAGAAGTAAAACTCAGTCTGCTTACAGCTACAAAAAAACCTTATGAAATAAAATTGGAAATATATACATATATAGCTACATTTACTATAAAAGTCAATTACAGGGTATACGCTACGTCCATTACTTACAGCTGTAATTAAAACTCAGCTTCTTTGAAACTAAGCAGTTTTCAAGAAATCGACGTCGGAAACTGGAATTTAAATATACTCAGAAATGCTATAAAAGTCAATTACAGGGTATCTAGCACGTCAACCCCAAGCAGCTGTAAACAAAACTTAACTTTCTTAAGACTTAAAAAAGCTCTAAGGAAATCAACACCATAAACTTTAAAATAAATATAGAAAGAAATAAGATTAAATTACAGGGTATCCACACGTTAATCGCATACATCTCTTAGTAAAACTTAGCCTCTCCAAAGTTTAAGGAAACTGACAAGAAATCAACGCCATAAGCTTTGATCAGATATGCTGCTGACAGCAGTTACAGGGTATCCGCCAGGTGTACCACATTCACCTGGATAGCAGTTGTCCTTTCTTTTTTGTGAGTTGCTTCATTTAATGCGGTTAAGCCATAAAATAAAAACGCAAATGCAATGCAGGCACTGCGGTTTTTCATGTCTAGACAATACAATAAATACAGTTAGCCATATATTTGTATTATCATATGGCATACACATACACACACACACATATATACATGTATATATATGCACATACATTAACCGATACATATATTTTATAATTGGCGTCAATTTGCTGGCTTATCGGCTGCCTGGCAGCGAGTGCCACAAAGCGTGTGCAACATTATGCACAAATGAGACTCAAATTTTTAAAATCCTTTTCCTATTTTTTATTGATTTTTTTTTGTATTAAATATTCGTCAATTGAATAAATATAAGAAGTCAAGGCCTGATAAACAGTGTGACCACCTTTCAGTTATTTGAGGAGGTAATACTCACTGGAAGCTTTCGATGAAGCTTAACTGCAGCAGAGAAGGCTTTAAGGAACTTGGTATACAATTTTTAAAACTTTTCAGATATAGATTTTAAGCATTTCGATTGATAGAGCTCAATGAGAATTACCTAATCTTGCGAGCTATTAAAAATTAAATATAATTTTTACTTTTAACTTCTCTCTTACTACCAAGAGTTTGAGCTCTCCTCAGCTTGATTGATCTCGCCCTGCTCTAAGCTGAACCAAACATATGGAAAATTTATCTTCCCTCTTCAGTTTATTATTTTAGTAAAGGTCTGAACTTATTTGATATGAAACAATGGAGAATTTTCCTAAGATATTTTACTTTTAAATCTCTAATACTAAACTAACTTCCGCTACTAGATGAACTTTTATGTGTCCCAAATATTAGTGAAATCTAAGAGAAAAATTAAAGAATAGAGATAATAGCGGATTTTTGGTAAAACATTTCATTGCTTAAGACTGTAAAACAGCTTATCACAGAAGACTCGAAAGATATTCCTTCTAACCTAACCAAACCCTAGCAAAATAAATTTAAGCCTCTCTCAATGCAAATTCTTTGCCTATTCTTCATTTGCAATACTTTCAGCTGCTTATTCCTATCTAGAACAAGACCCCAACTAACACAGAACCCATGTTAGCAACATATACCTGATACATACCAGAGCGAATCAAGGGTATTACCTAGTCTAGCCCGGATGAGAAATCCCTCTGTTGAGAAATCACCCAAATGCTGCTTTATCGTCTTACTATTGTTCAGGCTAGACCTAAGTCCTCTTCTGCTTCTTCTTCTTGTATTGCTATGGAGCTCTGCTGGTGCTCTGGTCACACTCGGCGCTTAGCTAACGGCCTCATTTTGACTGGCAATGAGGCAAACAGTCGACGTGCTAATTCGTTGCGCACCCAGTTGAGCCTCTGGCAGCCGGATCTGTCAGTGTCCCCAGTGTCGACAAAAATTTAACCAGGGCACACGCATACACACACATACACACACACACACATACAGTTGCTTGCAAATGAGGCAAAGGCGCGCTGCCTAGGAAATGCCAACTCCTCTGCTCGACACTCAGCTCCCCCTCCCCAAGCCCTTTTGCTCCAAATTATGCAAGTCGTGTCGGTGGCTCTGGCTCTGTCGCTGGCCCTGCATCGCGTTAATGTTGTTGGCGTTGCGGCCGCGGCTGCGGCGGCTGCTGCGGCTGCCAGTGCAGCGCTCGTGCCTCATTGGCGTTGCACAAAGCGGGCGGCGGTGGCTAAATTTGCATAAATTAACAATGTTTCGCAATTGCAGCCACTGATGCAGCGAATTCTTGTGACCAACCAACCAACCCCAGCCCATCTACCCGCACATCAAGTATGTGTGTGTGTATGTGTGTGTGTGTGTGTGTTGTCCACCATGTGCAATGTGAGCGTTTTATTGATTTGATGCTCCAATGCACTTATTATCCCTCAAGCAGCCAGCGCCAGTTAATCCCATGACGCGCTGCGGCGCCATTTTACATACAAACACACACATACACCCACAGGCAAACACACACACACACACATGTGCATAAATGTATGTGTATTAGGGTGTGCCCAAAAAGTTGGTCAAGTGTGTGCAGTAGGAGGCTCATTAGTCAAGCCAAGTGGAATTGGTAATGCGTATATTTTGCATTAGCGTTGAGGTGGGTTTCAATAAGTTGCATGAGTCCGAGCCCTCTCTCTCCCTCTTTCTCTCTCTCTTTCTCTCTTGATATGGCATATAACATACATATATAATTTTAATAAAAATTAATTTACAGGCATTTGTTACTTTAACATTAACTGCTTGAACTGCTTTAATTATAATATACATAAATGTTTTAATAATTTTATTAATAATTCTAGCTTAAATCATAAAATTTTCAATAAAAAAAAATTAATATGTTTTAGGTTTCAACTTTTTTGATATTTAGTTCGTTTTATAATTAAAAATTTATAAGAATTCATAGTTCAAGCCGGTTCTAAAATCGCATTTAATTGGATTTATCTTTAATTTTTGCAATTAGTTAGTTTGTGTGTGTGAGTGTGTATGCGTGTGTGTTTGTGTTTGTGTATGGGAACACATTAAAATGGTGGGTTCTGCAGCCTTGTGCTTAAGTTACCCACAGCAGAAGCTAGATGGCGTTTTATGCAGGCCATGCTAATGTTTGTCAAGCAGCTGCAATTAACATACACATATACACAAAAAACATAAGTTGCTTAAAAAAAACACTTAAAAATTTATTAATTAATCTTTCGTAACAACCAACAAAGAAATATTACGAAAGCAACAAGCATCTGCCCGAACATTATCAATTTTCAAATCTAGCGCCCGATCGCTGCTCTAACGATCGCCATTCACAGGCAACGCAATTATCGATAGCTTGCAGACTATCGTCTGTGTCCCGCTATCGATAGTCGAGCAAAGCTTAAGATTTTCAATTTTGTGTGGCAATTGCTTTGATTTTGTGTGTGAAAATATTTGAGTGCACTCATTTGCAGCATGAATGAATGGAATTGAGTGCAATGACTACATGCCTCGGCACGCCCGCCGGCCAAATGTCCCTCAATTCAATTTGCATTCGAGCAACTAAAAACGAATTTCTTGTAATGCTTCAATAGACGCTCCAGCTCCAGCTTCAGCTTGGGCGCTGGACTTTGGCAGTTCATCCTCGTCGTGGTCGTCATCGTCATGCTAGTCCTTATTTGTTTATGTTGCGCAAAGTAAACAACTAATTTTAATTTGCCGCAGGAGCCGCAGACGGATACGACGACGACCAAAGGACAAGCAGCCAAAGAAGAAGCAGAAGATGAAGATGTCGCCAGTCGCTGGGCAGGCACTGGAGCACTAACAAAGGATTGGATCAGTCGAATTAAATAAAAGGAAAGAATCACACACACACACACACAGG
Organism: Drosophila gaucha; assembly: GCA_035045545.1. Lineage (NCBI taxonomy): Eukaryota > Metazoa > Arthropoda > Insecta > Diptera > Drosophilidae > Drosophila > Drosophila gaucha. The sequence continues at coordinate 6,597,485 of JAWNOY010000077.1, read as the reverse complement.
CACAATGTAACCGCAAACAAGCAAAGCATATTTCTCTAGCTCGCTCGCTCGCTCTCCCTCACTTGTGTCTATCTCGCTCTCTTGTGGATTTTTCTTCTTGTGCATTTTGTTAGTTTGCATTTTGTTTTGACGTTTCATTTATGTAAATACGAGCAACAATAACAACGACAACTACAAACGGTCGCCCAGTCAAATTATCTTTAAATAATTTAGATTTCTCTCTGTATGTGTGTGTGTGTGTGTGGGCGGGCGTGGCCATGTGCTGGCCATAACATAAATGCAAAGCCAACTCGGCGAACTTTTGCGATGATTTCAGATTCTGCTTTTTATTTTTGCACTTTTTACTGGCCAAAGGACCGATCTGTGTGCGTGTGCGTGCTTGTGTGAGTTGAACATCATGAAAGCGGAAACGGAAGTGCTTACCTTTTGCACACACACACACACACACACATAGATACACATGGTCGGCCATACAGGCATACATTATTATACATGGCATGGAAAAAATGTTGCTGCGCCTTCAAGTGCTCCCAAAACTCGCGACCAGAGGGGCTTGGCCGAGCTCCACTGCTGGTAGACTGTTACACACACATACACACACAGTCACACACAGTCACACACACATACTGGCATACGTATGCAGGCAAGTGAGCTTTAAAATATGTCCACAGGTGCAGAGGCTGAAACTGGGGGCTGGAATTGACTTTCAGCTTTTGACTTGTGTGCAAAGCGAAACATACACAAAATTGCCTTTGCCCGAAGGTCGATCGAGCAGTTTCAAATTGCTTTAAGCTAAATATAAGTCAACAAACTAAAGAAAAGCAATTTTTATACGAAAATATATCAATTGCAATGATTTATGTCTAAAATTTTAAGGAAATATCTTTTGAGCTACATTTTTTCTGAAAATTACAAATTAATTGCAATTTACTTAAGCATCTTCTTTTTCAGATGAAGCTTGGAAAGCGAAAAGCAAATAATATGATCTGCTTTTAAATTTGATCAGATTCTGTATGAATTTTCAGCTAATATAATCCCAAAACTATGCTAGAAATTCAATAAGAAATCCAATAGATAATCTGATAAGAAAAAAAATCAGATAAAATTAGTTGGGCTTCTATAAGTCTATAAGTCTATATAGCTTACTGGACTTCCCTTGCATAAAAGATATATATCTCTTAAGCAGTTTAAGATTTATTTAAGGAGTTGGTCAAAAGACTTGAAAGATTTGTCTTACCTTAAAGAATTCATTCTTTTACAGATATAGCATCTGCTTTTCCGATTCTCTTTGTGAAATCAATAGAATAGAAGAAAAATCTTTTTAAATGTTCGTTTAAAAAGTTCACTTTATGTTATATCCATTTATACAGTAAATTATCGCTATATCTATATCTCATACCTAAACCCTCCCCTCTTAAGCAGTTTAAGATTTATTTAAGGAGTTGGTCAAAAGACTTGAAAGATTTGTCTTACCTTAAAGAATTCATTCTTTTACAGATATAGCATCTGCTTTTCCGATTCTCTTTGTGAAATCAATAGAATAGAAGAAAAATCTTTTTAAATGTTCGTTTAAAAAGTTCACTTTATGTTATATCCATTTATACAGTAAATTATCGCTATATCTATATCTCATACCTAAACCCTCCCCCACCTTCACTTTTATCAAATTTTTTAAAAATTGATTCTCCATTTTCACTTTTGTATTTGACTAACATTTTCTATCTGTTTCCACTTAATTCATATTTATAGCTTTCCTTTTACTTTGCTCTAACGCAACTTCTCGGTTGACCCTCGCATTGTAATTTGAATTCTTGGTCTGTTGCGTTTACTGCAAAAGGCTAATTGAAATTTGCCATTAATAATGCAAAAAGGTCTCGGTGAGAAACTTTTAGGTCCACCCACATGGCACACTACACACACTCCGACTGCTCCAGTGTGTGTGCGTGTGTGTGTGTGTATCTGTGTTTGCACATGTGTGCGTGCTATTTTAAATATTTCAAATATTTGTAACATTTGCCGCTGCCGCCACTCAAGTAACCAAAAGTACACTGCGCGCACACACACACACACACACATCCGCAACCACCCACCGATTCAGCTACAACCACCGCACCGCCGCCCACAATTTCAGCCTCGCCATTTACCGCACGCCAAAAACATCAACGGCGAGAAGGTGAATGCTTATTTTCTGGTCCGTCAGCCGCCGGCTGATGTCGACGTCACAGTCACCACATGTAAAAATGCTGCCCACCTAAGCCACCCAACTACCCAGCCACTCACCCACACAACTCCCATTTACCTGCAGCTCCTGTATGGCTGTTGGCTGGGGTCTGCTCTGCTGTTGATGCTGCTGCTGCTGTTGTGTGGGGGGCTGCTGCGCGAGTTATGCCGTGATTTCGCGATCTAAAATGGTGGGCGGAGAGAGGCATGGCAAACCGTTGGCCAAAAGGACGCACAACAACAACAAGAGCAGCAAATGGCAGAGAAAACAAAGTAAAACAATCTCATGATAAAGATGAAATGGTATAAAATACGAGCCTGTGCAGCTGGGGCTGTAGCAAAGATAGCGCCATGTAAAGGGCGGCGGCCGCTGGAGCAGCCTACATACACATACACCCAACACACACACACACGCACGCACACATGAGTGACAGGAGATACATATGTCGCGGAGTGTTGAGTGAGTGGCAATGGAAAGATTCGTCTATATTGGGTTTATGCAGAGCGTACGACGGCCTTCAACATGGCCAACAACTGTCTTCAAATGTCAGCCAAATGCGCTACAAAGCGGCTCTAACGAAACAAACAACAAGTTGGCAACATTTTAAAAAATCTAAGAAGTCAATAAAGCTATTAAGCTAGGTATATCGTATAAGAAAGGATAAGTCTGCAGATTTTTATATACTTGATAAGTTAAGATAAGTTTCTCCTAGAGATCTTTATGATTTTTCACTAAGTGCTCAATCTGTTTTATATCTTTATTTTTTTTTTGCTCTTTATTTGCAACTGTCGTATGAGGACATCAAGCGAATTAGTTGATAATTAATCGTATTATATACGAAGTCAGTAGGGTTCGAACCATATTTCTGATAACTTATGTGACTACGCATACCCCACTGGTCTACTTAGGCTACAATATATCTTTATGATATTATATTTTATGCTTAATCAGGTAATTTCAAAACAACTTTAAAATTAAATTGGAATTAAGATTTGACATAAGTAAATTTCTACATCATTTTTGTATATTTTTTATTGTTTAATAATTTTTTTTAGTATACAATATGTTTTTAAATTTTTTTTTAAACCATATATTTTTTATATAATAAATCATTTTCTGTTTTGTAACTTGAAAAGCATCAAGGTATCCCTTTTTTACGCCCCAAAAGCGAAATAATTTATTGATGAAAAACTTAAAGCTGAGATTTTGGAATCGAATAATAAAAATTTATTTTTTAAAATATTGAAAAAAAAATATATTTTTATTTATTTTTACAAATGGAATGAAGAAATGTCAAAGAAATCTTAATTGTTATTTAAATATAGTATATTATTTCTGTGACGGAATAATCGAACTGATAAGAGAATAATTTGAGTCCAGATTACTCTAGGTTCTACTACTTCTCTATCTATCTATCCACTCTAACTTTGTATATATGTATGTATCTCATATCCATATCCTTACATATATGTACATATATGCATATGTACTCCCAACAATTTATAGTTATATCTGCAATATGAAGTTATGTAATCGATGTTATCGATATGACCGTTATTTCAAATTGCAGCGCATTCAAATTTCAACTGTGATTTTTTTTCATTCTTGTAACTGACTGGCATCACTTTTTTTTACAATTTTTTGGTTGATGTCGTTTCGCTTTTTTATTATTTATTTCACTTTTTATTTTGTTGATTGTTTTACAAAAACAACAACAACAATGGCAAACGAATGCCAGCGCCCTTTTGTGAAGAAGGTGGGCAGGGCAGGCTGGAGTTGGAGTTGGGTGTTGAAGTTGGGGGTGGGGCAGGGGTGTGTTCTGGTAAAGCAAATGGAAAAAGAATCTCTCGAGGCTACTAAAAACTCCGGTTTGCTTGCTACTTTTTTTTTTGATTTTGTTTTCTGTGGCATTTATTCAGTTGTGTTCGACTCTGTATTTTTTCTTGGCCAGTTATTTCTTATGCTGCTTGGCTTTTAGCTTTGCGCCTTGGCGGATTCGGTCTGGTTGGGGACCCTGCCTCCTTTCGAATGATTCACGGCCTGCCACACTCGAGGCATTGTCGTATACGTTGCTTCTAGTTGGTGGCTTAAACACATGAAACAATTATAAAGTTACCAAGAAATGTAAACCCAAAGAGAAAACAATTTAATTGAATTTAAGCAGGGGTTGTCATATCCTAATGGATTTAAGGCAGCAACAACAACGACGACTTGCCACAAAAACTACAACAACAACAACAACAGCAACATCAAATACAAATAAAGCATAATACATAAAAAATGAGCAGAGCCCAGTTCCAAATGGGGGAAGTACACAGAATTGAGTTTTTGAGCGGGTAGTAAACATATGTATATGTATATGTATATGTGTGTGTGTGAGTGTGTGTGTGTGTGTGCTTTTAGCAACTTTGAACCTTTTGTTCGTGTCGACCCGAAGGCGAGTAGTTTTGTTGCTTGTCTGCTAAATATTTCAGAAATAAGCAGCTCTTCTATAGCTAATTACTTATGTACATAGTTGGGTTATTTTTAAGCAGTTTATATAAACTGATAGATCGGAGCTTAAGGCATAATACCTGGAATGAATATATGCTTAAAATTTTCTATAAGTATATCTAAGATCACTTTATTCAAATTGTTAAGGTTATTTAAAGCTTTTCAATTGCATTTTTTAACATCTGGCAACGCTGTCCTCATATTTCGATAGATTTCAGCCTAACGGCTTCACTTTGATACGGCATTGAAATTGAAATCCGCTTATTCTACAAAATAAATAAATACCAATGCGCGCGAGCGAGAGATGGAGAGGGGGAGTGAGAGAGCCAAAACAATATTTTCCTAATTTTCGCGCGTGCACGCGACCAAAGAAAATCCAAAAAAAAAAAAGAAATATAAACCAAAAAGAAAAGAAAAGAAAACTGTCAGCAACAGGCGGACGCTGGCAGGAGATTGCAATATGGTTGGGCTAGGGGATGTGGGAGTTGGGTTGGTTGGGGCGTGGCAGGGCAGTGGGCGTAGCTAAGCCCAGGCAGTTGCGATGGGCTGGCTGTATGGGATAAAGATGTAGATGAATGCAGCGAATCGGCTATTGCGTTGCGTTGCGTTGCTTTTGCTTTTGCTTTTGCTGCCTCTGTGTGTTTGGCTTTTGTTTGCTGTTGATTTCCGCTGCTTCCGATTGCTTTGTTATTATTGCTGCAAAACGTATAGCTCCAGGTGACTGCTGCCAGATAGACGTATTTCTAGTGATTTAACCTTAAAGGAAATCAGAAAAGCAAAAAAAAAACACTAAAACAGACAGACGAATGCGCCGAATTTACATTTCAATTACGTTTCGGCTTGATAGCAATTAATTCGTTTAAGCCACTGTTGCGGAACAGCTCCCCGCTACTGAACGCAGCTCAAATGAACGGGGAGTTCACTTGGTAACTAGCTCACGTGGCCTTCAAGTCGTTCTTCGGTGAGCTATCGCTGCCATGCAAAATGAACTTAGCTCCTGCACTTGCTTTTGCTTGTGTCTGCATAATTCTTAAGGAGTTTGAATTAAAAATTTATTAAAGTTGTCTAGAAAATAGCACAATCTAAACTTTGATTATGTACAGAGCAAAGGAATAGTTAAAAAATACATATGATTTAGAATTGGCTTAATTGGAATTGATTTGCTTTTATAATTGTTGTGGATCAGTTCACCGTTACTGAACGCAGCTCAAAAGAACAAGGAGTTTGGATGATTCTCACGCTCAGCACCGAGAACTAGTTCACTTTGCCTTCAAGTCGTTCTTCGGTGAGCTATCGCTGCCATGCAAAATTAACTTCTTAGTTCCTGCACATGCTTTTGCTTCCGTTCGCATAATTTATAAAGGATTATATTATTTTATAATTAAAGTTATCAAGATAACATTACAGAACTTAAGCTTTTATTACGTACAGAGCAAACGAATAGTTAGAAATTACATTTGATTTAGAATTGGCTTAATTGGAATTGTTTTCCCTTGAGAACCGTTGTGGAGCAGCTCACTGTTTCTGAACGCAGCTCAAAAGAACAAAGGCTTGTGACATTAACTCCCTCTAATTAGTTCACTTTGAAGTCCTGTTAGGTTTCTTCAATTTGTGATGTAATTTAAAATGTTGCTTTGTTGCACATATTTATTTACTTGTCGGTGCTTAATGGATAATTCTTTGACATCTAATATTTAATTAAAATATACAATTGTTGCAATTGCAACTACTGCAAACTTACCAATTAATCACATCTGAGCATATGCATATGTATGTATGTACATATGTACATACTTTTGTCTGCATGTGTGTGTGTATTTTATAGGTACATTACATAAGTTTGTTGGAATGTAAGTGTACATGTATACATACATTTGTAGGTAATTTATAACTGATAAACTATCAAATACCGCAAATCCAATATATGGCCAAAAGCTTTCTATTTACAGAGGAATTGTTTGCCTTGCGAAATATGAAAATGTTTTGCATATTTGAATTTGTTTCTCTTTTGTTGCTATTGTTGTAAAAGTTGTGGTTCTTGTTGTTGTTGCTGGTCGCACAACATATTCTAAAATTGATTTATTTATTCATGTTCATTTCCATTGATTTGTTTGCATTTATATAATTTAATAAATTATTTCAACTAAATTAATGCCCGGTACACCAAAGCCAATCCAATCTCTGCAATTGATGCACACTGTCCGAGGCCTTGAATCACCCTGCCCCACTTGCCTCCCTCCCTCTGCCACCATCCATCCGAGCACTGATTGCTGCCGGGAAACATTTTAATGTTAACCAATGTATCTGCCGAGAGCATACTACACACATACACACATACATATACACTCACACACACACACTCATAAAAATTGAAACAAAGTGATGAATGCGAATAGATCAACCTCATTATTTCAACATTTAATATGGGGCCTGCATAAAGGATAAAGCGGTTTTTAGCAATACCGCAAACACCCTTTCCATACGAATCAAACGTGATTACAATATTTTTTTTTTACAGTTATTCAATGTTCGAGCTTTAAAATTGTTATCTAATATTATATGATATGGTATCTATGTCTATTATAAAGAACTAACTCTACTTAAGAACAGCATATCTATTCAATTCAATCATGTTATATTAAAGAACTGGATGTTTGAAAGGGAACACTTTAAGATTATATCTAAGACTTTGAAATTGAGTAAGCAGGGTATATTGGTTTTGTTACATCTGTATGAAACATAAAGATCAAATGCAACAAATTTTAAGTCAATTAAGTATACGACATTTGCGCTTGTCCAAAACCTAAAAGAGCGACAAATTTCTACAAGTAAAGTTATCGATAACTTTGCCTGCTTACATAACATCTCTAAGAATCCATATCGATAATTATGCATCACATATTTTAAGCATAGGCACATATATATATTAGTTATCGATAACTTTACATAAGCCGAGTACATACAATTTCTACGAATCGATATCGATAACATGCACAATAGTATAACCTATAGATATATACTCACTTACTATAACATAGGCTGCTTACATAAGATCTCTAAGAATCGATGTCGATCTGTAGACACTCAGGATCCCTGCAACTATACATAACATATTATAAGCATAGTCATAATCGATAACTTTATGACGGTACATCAAATTTCTAAAAATAGAGACCGATAACTTTTAAAATAGTTTAATTTAGAGACACTATAACATAGCTTTAGATATAAACAGCTGAAGCATGTTTCATATTATCGATAACTTTGCCTGCCTACCTCAAAACTTTCAGTCTTTAAATCTCGATATCGATAACATGTGCTATGGCAAAATATGAAGAGACTTAGTATTACAGAGGATATACAAGCTATACATTTTTAATTTGGAGAAAAGGCACAACTTAAGCTTGTTGCACGTGATCGATAACTTTGCGACTGTTCATATAATCTCCTAAAATCGATATCGAAATCATGCTTATGCCTAAAGCTGAAGGCACTTCATTAAGTATGAATTAAGAACTTTTTATACTTGACTTTCTTTCTTTTTCTTTCGTTCTAGTTCTCTAGTCTTCAATCATATGTGGCTCAGCTTAGGGTATGGCCTGGTCGTGCATCCTTTTTTCTATAAAGCCAAGCGGCATAGAGGATAAAACAACTTTGTCACATGATATATTTTGACGAGCTTTGATGATTTGTATGTATGCATAAATACGTATATATGTATATATGTATGCCTAATCCGATCTGTTGCGGTCAATATGGCTGACAGGAATATAGAATTTTTTACATTTTTGCTCGATTTGTAGAGGCACAAACCAACAAAATGTATCCAAAGATTTGTGTTTAATCTCATGACATGAGCTGGACTTCAGACTCGCAACACATTGACAGATATACAAATATATATATATATGTATATAGAAATGTATTAGGATTGGGCTCAGGTATATGTGTGTGTGTGGGTGTGTGTGTGCTTAAACAATTTGCATGTTTTTGGCTTTTTGCAGCTTGGCGGCATGCATGTTGTTAATTTGTTGCAGCTGTGCATTGTTGTTGCATTTGTTTTTTTGTTGCCATTTGAATGCAGTGCTTTAGGGATTAAAAACACGCAACACACACACATACAGACACCCACACACAATCGTACACATAAAAAGCATTCATGTATTTATGCAAATTTAATTTTATTTGTTTTCAATATTTTGGTAACTTTGTCGCTGATATTTCCGCCACACAAATAAACAAAAATGTCAGCCGACAGCCAGACGCAAATGTGTTTGTTAAAATTCACACACACACACACGCACACACACATCAACATACACATATCACATCACATGGCTGTACATGACGGCGCATTATTTTCCATTTTAATAATTCAAATATCAATTTGTTGTTACATTAAATATTTAATTTGTACTAAAATGTGTTAAATTCTTTGGGGCATTATGAATATACACACACACACACACACACACACATGTGTCATGCCATTTTTGCTTTGTTTAATTACAGCTTAAAATCTTAGATTAAAAAAACTGAAAACAAAAAAAAACAATCGAACAACAAAATAATTGCAGAATTTTGTGTTTTAGCTCTAAGTCACATTTTCAGCTAAACTCTGCAAATCCCTGGGTATTATGAACTATATATGTGTTTCTCAGCATCTTGCATATTAGTTTTCTTGCATTTGACCTCAATTTAATTGCCATATTTAACTTCTTTGACTTTTATTTAATATCTCAATTTGGCTAAGCAGCTCTATCTCAATGAGCTTTATTCCCATTCTAACCTCAAATTTTCGCTTGCATATATAATAATAGTAAAAGTATGTCTCATGTAGTACATATATCAGCTGCACTTTTGCAGTGCATTATGCCATTTTGATGGCAAGCCACTCTTTGTAGGGCATATAATTAACACATTGTCGGACACATTTGTGCGGATTAACGCAAATGAGCAACAGCCATCGACCAGATGAACAATGCGCCCAGCAGCAAACATTATAAAGCCCATAAAGCTTTTGATCCGATACTTTCATATACACACAACTGTAGCTGAGTGCTCATTAAGCATAAAATTTGCACTGTTCGCAACTATTGGGAAGCACACACAACTGTACTTACCTTAACGCGGAAACAGAGAGAGAGAATAGAAGAGAGAGAGAGAGAGAGGGAAGGGGGAGAGAGGAGAGACGGAGAAGGATAGAGTGAATGAAAAAGAAATAGAGAGAAAGATTTGAAGAGAGAAGGAGAGAGTGAAATCGTTCTCTCTTTCACTCCCACTTTATTCTTTTGACTCTCTTGTTCTCTTCATTCCCTCTCTCTCTTTATCTCTCTCTCTCTCTCTCTCACTCTCTGAAAGGGGTACAAAGAACAAAAGAGAAAGAGGGAAAGCGAGAAGAAGAGGGAGAGGAAGAATTAGACAGTGAGGGCGTGAGAGAGATAGTTCGAGTCTGAGAGAGCGAGTGTAAAAGAGAGAAAGAAAGTGAGTGGGGGGGGGGGGGAGTGAGGAAGAGAGATAGAAGGAGAGTGAGAGCTATAGATATGTATTCTGCCTGTAAAGCAGTTACGAAAGTAGTACAAAGAATAATGGAAAACTGCCAATATGTCCCATAGATGGCGCCTCAAAAGATGTATAGATAAAAATAACAGGCAAAAGCTATTAAATTTAATCAAGAAAACACTCTAAGATGCCTTCACAGAGAGAGACAGGGACGTGGACTAAGAGACAGAGGCAATTTGAGCTGTTGAAACCTGTAATTAGTTACATAGATGGCGCCACATCAAATGCCCTAATATTACGTTGTCAAAACATTGTAAATGGGCCGGACAAGAGGCGCTCAGCAAATGTCATGCCAATTAAGAGCAGACATGAAGCATCTTTCATTACGCATGCAATATATATTCGGCTGTAACTTACTTTGTGTAACAAGTGGAACAGAAATGGCAACTAATGGGCTAATAGGCTTATCTTTGTAGGTAATCAACTAATAATTGATACGCATTCAGGTGCTTGAAACTTTTGAACAGCTCTTTGCACTAGTATACACAAGACAGCCAAACGTAACGCAATGCAGCACATATTATGCAGGCACTTGAGGCACTGAAACTAATGCGAACGTTACGGCTCTCCTGTTCTGTCGGAGACGGCTTTTAAGGCGGCTCAATAGCTAATTGGTTAGAGAATAATTCTCGGGCAACTGCAACTGCCTTGGCACTGGGTTCAGGCTTCTGTATATGATACGCTTGTTTTGTCATGTTTTCAGCAAAAGTTGAGCCGCTTTTAAATGCTTAACTGAGCACTGAGCCCTAAGAGACTTGCCTAGATATTGAGGGGGATGTCTATAGCAGCTGCAAATCCCCAGCTGTATCACAATCATTGTCGTAGACGTTACCTTGACGATCCAAAACGCAGGCAATCAAGTGTAAAATCATAGAATTTTTAATTGATTCCGTCGACGCAATGCAGCAAAAGTTTACATTAGTTTTTCCTTCTCGCATACCCTAGAATTTGAAAAAGAAATTCAATTAAGATAAAAGGAATTGTAAAGTAGATGTATTTCGTAGCATATATAATATTTAGCTAAACTCTACTTAGAGAAGGTAAATTTTGAGAACAATCCTTACTATTCAACTGTCTATGCGAACTCAGCTCTCTTGTTGAATAAAAGTATTAATGAAATTTGGTGTAGGACAATTTCATGGGATTAAGAAAATTGTTACTACAAATCTAGATGAATGGGACTGCTATATAATTCAGTTATCATATAGTTTTAAGATTTCTTAGAAGAAAAATACTTTTTTCTTAAAAAGGCTTTAAAATATAATATAAAAAAAATATAAATAAAAATAAATAAAATTAAATAAACATAAATAGATATAAATAAATAAATAAATATATATAAATATAATAATTAAAAAATTATATATAAATAAATATAAATAAATATAAATATATATAAATAAATATAAATAAATATAAATAAATATAAATAAATATAAATAAATATAAATAAATATAAATAAAACTAAATAAATATAAATTGATATAAATTTGGAAACATTTACAAGCAAATAAAAAAATAATCTTTAACAAATTTTGTATTATTGCATAGAAAATGTTAAAGCTTAAAATATATGGAACTAGCAGGTGTTAAGTTTAATTTAAGTCTTATAAAAATATGTTTATATCACAATGTACATACCTATAATAACTTTATATGATAGTTTATATACAAGTCCTTAACTGTAATTTACTCAAATATTACAGATACTCAACTAGAGCTAAACAGCTCGTTAGCAGCTTATATTACAGGGTATTTAGTTGGCCGGCAAACACACTGAATTTATGTTTCCCTTTGGATTTTTATTCTTTGCCAACCTATTTTCTGCACTTTTATTGCATTTTCTGTTTTTCTACGTCGCTATTCGATGGGTCTGGGCACTTCTAATGCCTCGGTTAGCGTAGCCATCGCAGCGGCTTTTTTCACTTAATTGGCAGTTGTTGCTGTTGTTGTTATTGTTGTTGTTGTTGTCGCCTGGTCCAGTGCGTCATGATGCAGTGTCATTCTGGCTGCTGCTGCCGGGTGATTGGACAGCCACGTCTGCTTGACGTGTCGCCGTATGTGCTCGACATTGGCAAACTTTGCGTGTGTGTGTGTGTGTGTGTGTGTGAAGCAGTAGAGGTTGAGATGAAGGTTGGAGGCGAAGGTCTAGGTCTCTCTCTCCCTCTCTTTCTCCTTCGCAATTGGCAGTTGCAGGTGCGTGTAGCACTCGGCCAATTGAATTGTTCTGGCTGACGCACGGCATTCAGTTTGTTGTTCGATTTCTAGTTTCATTTGATGTGCCTCCACTGCTGCTGCTTCCACTCGAAGACTCGAATGGTGTACGCTGTTCAGCCCAATCTTTCGAGACCAGCCGAACGGATTCGTTGATGTTGAACAAACGCCACTGAGCTGTGAGATGTGGGAGGCACTGGGCTCTGGGCTTGGCCAGGTTCGAGCTGCAGCTGAGCCCCCAGACAACTGTAATCAATTCTGTGCATATGCTGACTGGCAACGATGATGATTTTATGGCTGGGAGGCGGCAGTTGCCAAAACAACCGTAGAAAATCCCTGAGTTCTCGCATAAAAATCAAAGTCAATGAAGGTCTTCCCAACGGCTAACTACGTTTTAATTGTGCAACAAATGAACCAAAGGCTTCACATATGCTCCAACGGCAGATATCACTGTCGGAATTTTTTGGTCAAGCAGACGTGCTTTTATGACTGTGATTTCACAGGAATTTAAGAGCTGCTGCTGCACACAAATTTCTATTCAATTATGGACTGAAGGAATTCAAACAAATTCAAGCCAGCAAATTAACTTTCGAATTGAACGAAAAACATTTGTTTTGCTTCCGTTGACGCAACGTAAAATTGTTCTTCTCTCAAGCTGGAGGGCTGTTTCAACATTTTTCTCTAACTTTCAGCTAAAATCAAAAGCTCAAAAACGCTTTTACTTAACATTTTTTTGATTTACTACAAATTTAATTAAGACCAAAAGCTCTTTAAAAACTAAAGATTAGTTGTTATAACAGGTTTTATAAATTCTTTTAAAGTAAAAGCACTGAAAAGCTAAAAAAAAGTAACAATATGATCTTTTACGTTATTTATACTAATAAAATAAGTAAAAATTATGTCAAAAGCTTCTCAAAATTAAAAGACTTTCACTTCTACTTTCTATCTGCAAAGCAGAAAAGTCAAGTAAAATCTGTAAAGATCTTGAAGATGCAAAACAGAAAAGTAAAAGAAAATCTTTCAACTCTCTGGCCATTGTTCTAATGCATGTCGCCAATTTGTGCGCTGTCGCGGCGAAATCCACTCAAAGGCCATAAAAAACCAGCGTGCCAAATTCGAGTTGAGCTCGAGCTTTAACGCCAGCTGGAAATGGCAATGGAGTGGGGACACGAAGAGGGGGAAGGAGTGGGAAAGGCGGCCCATTAAAAAGATGCCAACAAGGCAATTGTCAAATGTAAATGGGCTAGCGTAATAGATGTCCACGAAAGGACTTTCGCACTCGGCACGAAACGCAATAATTTGCAAATTTGCTCAAATAAATTCCCATGCAGAGCGCCTAAAATATTTGCCCAAGCCCAAGCGCAAGCCCAAGCCGAGGCTGAAGCCGAAGCCACTGGGCGAAATGTATGCAAAGTCGCAAATGGCTGGGGACATACGATGTCCAACGACTTTTCTAAGGCACTGTCGGCAGTATCTGGCCGCCCCCGCTCCCTTGTCAGCGATATGCAAAGCATTTGTAAGGCTCGGTCCAGGCGCAACGCCCACTAAGCCCGTCACAGATAAGCGCCAATTGTAGCCAATTGAAGGCGGCACAGCGTGGCATAAATAAATAAATAATCGATTGCAGTGGTAGTCAGCAGTCAGCGGACGGCAGACAGCAGACAGCAGCAAGCAGACAACAGACAGCGAGTGGCGTTCGGGCCTGTCTGGCTGTGTTTGCTGCCGGCTCTGGCAATTAATTGGCCATTTGTTTGGGGCGTCGATATTCGCAGCCCAGCTTCAGGCTCAGCTCCTGCGGCTCTCTCTCTCCCTCTCCCTCTCACTCTCTATCTCTTGCTCTTTCGCTGGCTGCAGTCACGCACGTCGCTTGGTTCACGCACGCGACACTTGACAGGCGCTACAAAGGCGCCAAATCCCCAATACGCTGATGAGAATGAATGAGCTGTGCCCGCTCCCTCTCCCTCTCAGTCTCCCTCTGCCACTCTCCCTCTCTCTCTCTCTCTCTCTGTACAGTTACACATGGACTATCTGTATATCTAGCTGGCTCTGACTGTTTCCATTTGTTGGCCCCAAGCATTGACCAACTTTAAAGCCAGCCAACCTGTCCACTACAGCCAGCCATTGACTTAGACGCTGTCTATGTGTGTATGTGTGTGTGTGTGTGTCTATGTGTGCGTGTGAAAAGCATTGGAGTTTGTTTGCTTAGAGCAAAGCGTTCGCCATGTAATTGTAATTGTGGAACTATGTGTGACGTCAGCTGTAAGTAGAAAGTTGCGCAATTTACTTGAATAACATTTAAAATTCGAATCGCAATCCTCAATAGAAGAGTTGTCCAAAAGTGACCCAGTTATGTATTCTGTTGTCTCAACTAAAGGCTTTAATTTTCGAGAGTAACCAATTCTTATGCTAAAAACAAAATAGAGTTTTGATCGAAAGCAGCCAACTAAAAGATACCCTTTAGTTTAAGCTTAGCTACATATGTATAAGAAGTTAAAAAAAGAGTTTGATTTCGAAATTTATCTAGTTTTTAATAAGAACTGCAGTCCGAGTTCTTAATATGTTGTGTTTATACCCTGTTTTTGATTGATGGGGGTATATATAGGATTTCAAAAAGGGCATAGCTCTTTCCGATCGGGTGTCAGTCAAAGTTACAAATTTTCAGAATTCAATGTTATTTTTGTAAAGGTTGTTATAACTGTTGATTCTAATTTTTCGAATGAAATTGATAGTAGAGTTTTCTTTGAGTTCATAAAGATCTATTTTTTGACAATCGGACTTTTTAAATTTAACATTAAACCTAGTTATATTTATGTAATACTTATTAAGGACGAAATAAATATAAAAAAAATATAAATAAAAAATAAATGGAATACATGAGCATGAGAATTTTTATTTTATTAATTTAGCACTAAGACTACTTAAAGATGACTAAAAAGATCTCACGTCCTGGATCTGCCATCTAGTTTTAAGAAATAGATAGATAAAAAAAATGAAAATATATTAATATTACTGTTAGTCAAGTTGTTTATTGTCAGTATGCAAGTAAAACATAAGACTTAAATAACAAATTTAATAAAAAATATATATGCTAACTCCAAAAAAGTCTTTTTTGAGTTATGATTAGATAAAAACGTTTTTAAATTGGTTTTGCTGGATGCTTGCAAGATTTGTACATTCTTACGGACGGAAAGACAGATAGAGCGACAGCAAGGACGCAAGACCAGTTGGACGGACAGACCGACAGAGAGACGGACCAACTGTGATAAAAGCCTAACTATTAGACGAATAAAGCTGTATCTGCTCGAGTTCTTATATAAGTTTATGTGAGATAAACAATAGAGTAAAGCCAATATACCCACTTTAGGCAATTCTTAATGGGCTTGGGGCACACAGAGCTTTACAAGATTGTCAAATAAATATATATATATATATATATGTATGTATGTGTGTGTATGTTTATATAGGTATGTATTTCGCTGTCAGTGAACATTTGCAAGAGATTTCCGTGGTTTCTCGTTGGTCTGTTCGACAATTTGATTCGTTGTTGAGGTTAAAAACTTTGGCAACTTTTGGGCTTGTGGCCAGAAATTGTGCGACGACTGTCTTAAGTTTTCGATGCTGCGACGCTGTCTCCGGCTGTGACGGCAGCTGTGGGCGTTGTTGGCGTGGTCTGCGACTCGAGCAGTTGGCACAGACGACGCGAAAGAGAGAGAGAGGGATAGAGAGAGAGAGAGAGAGAGAGAGAGCGAGCGAGCGAGCGAGAGGAAGTAATTAAAACACAACTCAAAGGACATTTTAATTTAATCCCTTTGAGCTTGTCTCGCTGCTGTCTCGTCGCTATCAGAAACATGCGCCGACCGCCGAAGCCCGAAATTTTATTTGCACGCCGGAAGACGGCGTCAATGTGGAGCAGTCTGCACCCACACAGTCACAGCCACATCCTGCCGCCTGGCGAGTGTCCTTTTGAATGGGGGAGGGAGCATAAATCATAACGCGCCTTCTATTTTTATTTTGCCTGGCTTTGAAAGCCAGTGTCCTGCTGCTGCTGCTGCTTCTTGCATTTTATTTATGCCGACAGTTTATTAAGCTGCAAGGACGAGCAGCTTCAGTCTCCAGTTGCAGGCCAGCAGCCAGCTAGTGCTTTGCTTGACTAGTAATTGTATTTGTTTATGGTTATATGAGTGTATGTGTGTGCGTGTGTGTGTGCTTGTGTGTGTGTGTGTGTGTTTGTAGCTGGCTTGCTCATTTTAATGCCGCAACTTTTGATTTGCGCCCACAAGCCAAGCTGGAAGCTGTTGCAGTCGCATTCCAGCCCAGACTCCGGAAACCTCACACACACACACACACACACACACATGCTGAGAGTAACTAGGTTGCCAGCACCACTTGGCACACACACACACCCCCTCCTATTACAGTGCCCCGCTGCCGCCGTTTTGGTACGCTTTGTTGCTTGTTATGCTAATTAGTTTTCGACGTTGACGTTTGCCAACAACGCCGGACGACAGCGACGCTGGCAACGATGTCTTTAATTGGTTCTCATGTTGCCCATCGCCCAGACTCCCCCATCTTTGTGCAGCAGCTGCCATTTGCCATTTGCCACTTGGCAGTTGCAACCGTTGCCTCCTTTTTTTCTTGCCACTTTGGCACTGGCAATTAAGTGCAAACTGCATGCAACTTATTTGATTTGCCATTGTTAGCAAAGCAGCCGCAATTTGAGACCAGCCCCCCAGCAGACCAACCGCCCACCCGCCCACAGCCTGCCTGCTGCCCTTCGCTATCAACTGGCAAGCCCGGGTCCAAAAACTGTTGCAACTGTTTCCGCCAACTTAATGCAAATTGTGTGTGAACCATAAGGTCGGCGACTATATCAACTCTTCTCAGAGTACTTTAGCAGCTGCAAAGCCTGCGCTTCAACCAGTTGAGAATTATAGCACAGTCGGACGGAGACTTTGCTGAGAAGAAATCGAAGAGGAGTTGTTGAATTTTAGACTACTTTTTGAACTTGATTCAAACTTAAAGGAAGTTTCTTAAGTTATCAGTTTTCTAATGATACATATGTATAGATATATATATAAAGTTGGGTTAGTTTTATGGGAAACAAGAAATTGAATAAATCGCGAAAAAGGGTTTTAGCCATAATTGAAAGCATATTAAGAATGATAATCCTGATAAGCAATATGCAAGGCATAGAAGAAGACTTCTGTAATATCTTATAGATAGATAGATCCATAAACACAATCGAATCTTTATAGCCATCACTCACTGTCCTTATACAAAATGATCTTAAAATAGCATTATCTATTCCTTATTTCTGAACAGTCTGAACCCAACTACTATAATAACTAATATACCATAAAGTAAGAATGATTGACATAATTGAGGGAAGCAAACAAACACAGTCGTCTCTGGATATAGCAACCTAATTAGTGTAAGGCCTGTTCACAATATTGAATTTGCTCACTATATCAAAATTATTAGTTAAAAATGCTCGTTGTCAATTCAAGAGGTCAAGGAACAGCTGATTTCAATTAACAGCAAAAATACAAATTAGGGGAATAACCTCTTTCATTTCTGATTTCCTCTTGTTATTTTTTCTGCTTCAAACTGCTTTTAATTTTTTTGTACTATTGCAAGTTTTCCATAGTTCACTATTTGGAGTAATCCATGTATAAATTTGGCTGTTCAAAAATCGAGGGGTTTCACTGTACAGGGTGTTTACTATACCCAGACACGACTCTTTGTAAAATCTAAGATAAAATATATAAATAGAGTGAAACCCTAGAAAAAATTCTTTGAAATTCCTGTTCGATAAATATAACTCCTGTGTAATTCGTAAAATATGTGAGCCCCCTGCCATTTCGAACTATCGAGGTTCGACTGTATTTAAAATCTTATAGATTTTAGATCATACGACTGTCAATAGCAACAGAAATCTTGGATAAAATAAATATATATATATATATTATTATATTGAATAAATGTCGGAGGTAGAATTGGGTACTTCTTATATTTTGAAGTAAGCGCCTAGTTTTTGAGGCGAATTGAGCAGTGTTGTGAAATGCTTAACTTGAGTGAAGTTGTACAAGACTAAAAGAGTGTAACAACTGTAAGGGCTGTCAGTGTGAAGTCGAGTGAGAGAGACAACAATGGGGATAAATGTAGTTCTTGTAGATGAAGGTCTAAGAAAAAAGTACAGTTAGATGCAAAATGTCAACTGAGAAACACGCTGAGACTAGCTGCACAATCAGTAGAGACAAAATGGAAGAAATCTTATTGACTCTTAAAATCTTATACTTAAAATCTTATAGATATTAGACTATTTGATCATATAGAAATAATTGTTTAGATATATATATACAAATATACATATCGATATACATATACAAATAAACCGCACTCATATCTTCTATTGTAGACGCCTTTCGTGTTAAATGTTGATTTTCGAATATATATTTCAAATTTCTCACAGTTTACTAGACCACACACACACACACACAGTCGCACACACACGCAAACATATAGAGAGCGAGAGCATCTGTTACTCATTCTGTTTTGTGGTTTGTGGGCTAAAATGCAATTCTAAAATGCATTTCAATTCTCAAATTCAAACTCAGCACTCGATTTGCTCAATGTATTCGTAAATATAGCTCGCACCTCCCGCCCGCAGCTGTTCCTCCTGCTCCTCCTGTCCCCCCTTGGCGCTATTGCTGCTAACCCGCAATTGTGTTTTGTTGTGCTACCCAAAACTGTCAACATTTGCAGCCGGTCAGGTCGGCAGGCCCAGCTGTCCAGTGCAAACGTTATGATAATCACCGACAACGATGCGGCGTCAGCAGCAGCAGAAGGACCAGCAGGACGACGGGACAGGCGAGTCGGACTTGAACTGGGTCGGGCGGAGAGACAGCGTCCAGGTAATAAACAATTCCATTTACCGACAGCTGTCAGCAAATAATGAAAAATTTAATAAAAAGATACGCACACATGAACGCACGGGCGTAAGGACGAGCGGGCATCGGGGCAGGGGGTAGGGGCAAAGGACATCGGTCAGCTTTGCTGTGGAGGCTGCCGATGACCGCAGCCTCCGCAAACCATCCTGTCCGGCCTGTCCACAAACTGTCCAAATATGTTTTGGTTTTGTTGCCATTCGCACAACGGTGAAGACTGAATCGTCTGAAACGGAACGGAACGGAACGGAACGGAATGGAATGAAATGGTATGGTAGGGCGTTGCCACCTCGGACGCAATGATGAGCGAAAAATTGACATGCATGTAATTAGTGACATAAGGACATCTGCATCTGGATCGTTGTATGCCAACGACTGCTGTTTGCCTGATGACCTCCACACACACGCACACACACGCACGCAGGCATGCCTATATGCATGCATACATATATCAATTATGCCGTTTACGTCCTCGCTAACAGCCAACTCTGAATTTTCGTTTGGGTAAAAATTAATTTTCGGTTACACAATCAAAAAAACGCGCTCAATACCAATAGATGAAATAAACGCATAACGAACTGACAATCACCTACAAATTGTTGATCCAGCAGTTAAAGTGTTTCATTCCAGTGTTCCTTATCATTAAACTAGTTTCTGTTTAATACATTAAAGCTAACATTACCTCATTTGAACATTTTATTATAACGTAACTTGGTTTCTTTCAAATTCATAAAGTGTTCCATTCCAGCATTCCATTTATGTGCTTTATTCCATTGGGTCTGTATTGTTCTCAATCGACTTTGATCATATCAAATGCTTAGCTTAATTAAATACTGAGTATTCCTGCTGTTTCATTCAGAAGTTCCAAAGTCCAAAGGCACTTTCTGTTCTCTTCCAGTATTCCAAACCAAAAAAAAACAATTGACATTCATTGAATTCGCTTTGCTATATTTGAAATTGCGATGCTTACTGTTCCATTCCAGCATTCCATCTTTTTTAAGTCTTCAATGTCTTTGACTTATGATATTTAATTTTGAGCTGTGAATTTGCTGTTGGTTACTGTTCCATTCCAGCATTCCATACCACACTATTTTATTTATTTTATTCTTTTAAAGCTGTCTCAAATTTTTAATAATTTAGTTAAAAAATATCCATTTGCTGCTGATCGCTGTTCCATTCCAGCATTCCATCTTAGAATATTTTATAATATCTGTTTAAAGTCTTCAATGATTTTCTCTTCTTTGATTTTTTATATTTTACTTTCAAATGAGTATTTGCAGATGCTCACTGTTTCATTCCTGCATTCCATGTCACACTATTTTAATGATCTTCTGTCTTTTAGGCTGTTAATATTTATCAATGTCTTAAATTTTTGATAACTTAGCTAAAAAATGTGCATTTGCTGCTGGCCAATGTTCCATTCCAACATTCCACTGGAAATAAGCCATTAAAATTTAAATTCTATCTTCAATTGCTCGCTTATCAGATATGATTAGTTTTGCGGAACAGTTGAATCTTTTGGAACTTTCTCTCTCTCTCTCTCTCTATTTCGCTCTTTCTCAATGAAATGGAATGTACAAATGGACGTAAGGCCAAGGCTTATGAACTGATAGCGGCAACCACACTGTGGCGTAGGGCATATCAATATTTAAGCGAAAATGATGACAGCTACAACAACAACAACAACAACAACAACAAGGAGACAAACCATCCGCTGTGTCCAACTGTCCAATGGACCACGAAACCAACAACTCAGCCCAGCGCCTGTCTCGTCAGCATCCGCGCTTGACGTCGACGTCGACGTCGTCGTCGCCGTCGCCGTCACTTGTCACATTCACGTTGACTCTTCTGACACGTCGACAAATTGTCAACAAGGCTGCCGCAGCGTTTACCATGAAAGAAACCAACGCAGGCAACAAAAAAAGTGGAAAACTAGTGAAAAAAATTTGGGAGAAAATTCGGTTCTCAGTTGAGAATAGGGGAGCCATGACCAAAAATGGTCATTCGCCAGAGGTCGTCCTCTATTAGCTGCAGCTCCAACCAGCATTTGCACGCCGGATGACGCAACATTTTATGCCGCTCAGTGGATTTGCAACACTTAACAGCAGCAGCAGCAGCAGCAGCAGCGGCAGCAGCAGAAGTGACACTGGTCTAGTCCTGGCTGTAACTGGCGTTGGCGTCTGCCACATTTATCAACGCCTCGTTCAGCTGCTGCTGGAGCCGGGGCTATCCGGGTGTCGCCCGGGGTAGCCGCTGCGACTGGCGCCACTGCAGCTATTCAAGCAGCCTGCCTATAAAAATGTGCAGTTTGAATTTTGCTCGCTGCTGCTGCTCCTGTTGCTGCTGCGAAAAATGCAATTCAGCACGATTTGCATTTTTGGGAAAGAGAGAGAGAGAGAGAGAGAGAGAGAGAGAGAGAGAGAGAGGAGGAGAGGGGGGAGAAGGGCAACTACAATGCTGTTGGTCATGCTCCCCCTGCTACTCTACTTGGACCACACTTCAGCAACTACTGAATGGCGCGTGCCGAGTGGAGAGCGGTCCCGACTAACATTGTCCTCTAGCCACGATCAATGTGCATCATCTGCTTAAAAACTTGATTAAGTCAACTATTTATGCAAATTAAAGCGAGTAATTTGTTCATGTTATTCATTTATCCTGCTGGTAAAGCTCGCGATAGTTAAACGACGAGCTAATAGCAAAAGATTTTGTGTTGTAAGGTGGCAACGCTGCTTGTTTTCAAATTTATAGCTAACAGGAACATTGACATTAACTTGTATTTTGACAGCAAGAAAAAGGGATTTTGAAAATATTTAAAAAAATATATCGATTTTTTTAATAATGAGAAGTAGATAGGAATACAAGCTTGTTTTTAGGTTTCTAGTCTTGAGTTTCTTGTTTCTAGTTTCTAGTTTCCAGTTTCTAGTTTCTAGAGTCTTGATTTTTGATTCTACTTTATAGTTTCTAGTTTCGAGTTTCGAGCTTCGAGTTTCGAGTTTCTAGATGCTAGATTCTAGTTTCTAGTTTCTAGTTTCTAGTTTCGAGTTTCTAGTTTTTAGTTTCTAGTTTCTAGTTTCTAGATGCTATTTGCTAGTTTCTTGATTCTAGATTCCAGTTTCTAGTTTCTAGTTTATAGTTTCTAGATTCTAGATTCTAGATTCTAAATTCTGGATTCTAATTTCAAGTTTCTTGTTTCGAATTCCTAGCTTCTTGTTTCTGGCTTACTATTTCTAGTTTCTAGTTTTAACTTTCTACCGTCTAGTTTCTGATTTCTAGTTCATTTTACTAATGAAAAAGAAAGACTCCTTTGACACTACCTAAAAAGTTCCTAAAAGTTCCACTGCTAAAGTGACGAAAATTTGATCTGAACACAAAAAATATATGCGATTCATACTAAATAAAATGAGCACATTAAAAAACTTACTCAAGAATACTGATCTTGATGCAGTATCTACTTAATATTTCAAATTAGTATTGTAAACGTATTTACCAACATTGCCAAGAGAACACTTTATAGCACTTGGGTTTTACATGGGCATTCCTTAAGTTTTTACTTAAGAGTATTACTTTTGTTCTCTGTCATGTGACTTATGCTCCTTTCAATACTCAGAGTATTTACCAACACTGGTAACAGCACTCTTTAATTTATGGAACTAAACAACACTACGATATAACTTCAGTTCCCCTAGAATCCTTAGAGTTAAACATATTTCAAAGTAAAGATACTTCATACTTTAACCAACACTTTTAACCTGCACTGTTCACATTAAGTTTACAATTGAAATATACTTTTCACACCATTTTCTTTTGAGCTTCATCTCGATAACCAACATTATCAAGGATAATCTCAATTAGCTTGATCTACCAAAGGTTTCTCCGTCCTGGAGCTCAATGCAATTGCAATGTGAGAAGCGAACGGAAACGGAAATGCAATTGGAAGCAGTTGTAGCTGGACTTTTGTGGCAATTGCAGTTGTTTTCTTCTCTCTTTTTTGATAAATAATTAAGTGGGCGCCTTATCGGAGTCTTTTCGAGTCCTTTCAAGATGCGGCAGACAGGACGCTTCACATATATTTTATCACGTTGCGATTTCTCGCCCGTCACATTAATCAAAGCGCAAAATGCAGGCAAATTTCCAGGCGAATGTGTTTCAAGTGCCTTTTACAGTTATACATTTTTGCACACACACACACACGCACACACATGGGTGTGTATGGTGACACTCTGTGTGTGCATGCTACTCGAGGCATGCCACACGGCTATGGGGAAAGTGTCAAGTTAATGCCAGCAACAACAGAAGCAACAACAACAACAACAACAGAGGCAACACCATAGCAGACATGCCGCCTACGCCTGGCCGTGGGCGTGGCAGCAGCTACCCAACCATCTAATGACTGCGTTGACGTCGCATTTGCTTCACAAAAAACGCAACAGAGAGTAGAGACTGAAAGAGAGGGAGAGGGAGAGAGTTAGTCACTCGCATAGGTATACAGTTAGAACTTTGCACTTGCAAAAGTTTTGGTTAGAATTGGACCACAATCAGCAGATAGAGTTAGCTTTGAGTTGATAAAGATTTTATAGCTACACTAGCCAACAAAACAGCAGAAACATTACATTCGTAATGTAAATAGAACTTAAAATAGAATTTAATAATTATTTTTATTTATTTATTTTTTAAAATTACTTATTTCTTTATTTATTTTTAATTTATTAAGTTATGTATTTTTATTTTATTTCATTTTATTTATTTATTTATAAATTTATTTATTTATTTATTTATTTATTTATTTATTTATTTAATTTTTTATTTATTTATTTATTTATTTATTTATTTATTTATTTATTTATTTATTTATTTATTCTTATTTATTTATTTATTTATTTATTTATTTATTTATTTATTTATTTATTTATTTATTTATTTATTTATTTATTTATTTATTTATTTATTTATTTATTTATTTATTTATTTTAAATTTATTTATTTATTTATTTATTTATTTATTTATTTATTTATTTATTTATTTATTTATTTATTTATTTATTTATTTATTTATTTATTTATTTATTTATTTATTTATTTATTTATTTATTTATTTATTTATTTATTTATTTATTTATTTATTTATTTATTTATTTATTTATTTATTTATTTATTTATTTATTTATTTATTTATTTATTTATTTATTTATTTATTTATTTATTTATTTATTTATTTTTTTTTTTTTTTATATATTAATTTATAATTTGTTCATTTATTTCTTTATTTATTTTCCTTAGTTTCATTTATTCATTTAGTTAAGTATTATTAATATATTATTTTATTTATGGCTCAAGCTAAGATTGAGTTGATATTTATTTTGGGGCAATTTCTTTAGAGTTTGGATCTTAGCTAAACTATCAGTCTGTACAGTTCGAGAAATTAGCAAGTTTCTAATCAATTATTAATGATAAGAGAATCTTTGCATTGGCCAAGAATTTCAACCGAAATAGTTTAGTACACTTATATTTCGCTCAGTGTACGCTTAGTTTATAATGATGCTGTTGCTGCTGCTGGTGCTGCTGCTGCTGTAACTGTCGTTTAGTTGCTAAGACGATGCCGACAGTTGGACCCAAGTCTTTAGACAACTCAAGCGAACTGAAGTTGAGTCACGGGCGTGCACTGACAATGATATGTGCCCGAGTTGAGAGTACTAAACACACACCTACACACACACATAGTCACATTTGCTGTCAAGGCCACACACACACACACACACACACCCAGAGCTTGACAGACAAACGCTAAGCGAAACAGCAACAGACGCCATATAAAACAGGTGAGTGCAAAAGAGAGAGAGAGAGAGAGAAGAGAGAGCAGCGAGCAGAATGCCGTCTGGGGGGATCACATTGGAGACACTTTGCACCGGAAATATTGTTGACAGTTGTGGCATATTATCATACGGCGGTGTCCCAGGCACGCGTAACGTAATTGCTCAACATTTGTGCCCCTCCCCCGCACCCTCGCCCTCCCCCGTGCAACTCGCGAAGAAAGTGGAGCGTACTTCCCCGTCGTTATGGATGCTCCAATCATTTTGCCAATTATTGTCAGCAATTTCAATGCCTGAGAGCGGGTCTTAAATTTATTTCAATGTAATTGAAATAGCTGTGCTTAAACTGCAAAAGAAGGCCAGATTTCATAAAGGCATAATGCTGCCCAGCCCCAAGCCAAGGCAAATTCATAACAAATGCTTTTGATGTATTTATTTGCGAGAAAAACATCTACTTTGTCACTCATTACAATACACAAGAGTATATTGAAGCTTAAGAAAAGTAAACAACATAGAGGAAAAGTTCTAAACAGATACAGAAATACTCAAACTTTATCGAAACTAAGCTGATTTAATGGCGTGTACGAAGCGAATCGATCATATTGATAAAAAAGCAATAAAATTTTATTCAATTTCTAACATAAATATTTTTTTATTGAGTATATTGGTTTTAAACAATCTTCAACTTATTTAATTTACTAAAATTTTCTATCTAAAACCGCTAAATTTCGCTAGTGAATTAGTATTGATCTGCTCTATATGGTGGTATTTAACTGTTTTTAGATCATGAACAGAGGAATTTTTTTGTATTTGCATTAAAGTTTAATAAGCAAAAGAAACTTGAGGGATGGGCTAACTACATAGACACAGATATAGATACACACATAAGCCGATATTTATTATTTCTGATCCATTTTTTGGGTATCTATGTGAAAAAATTATAGCATATATAGGTCTTGTATATAATATATATATATATATACATATAATAATTTGTCAATCAGTACAGAGGAGGGCAACAGTAACTTATACATATGTCAAACAGCAAATAATAACAAAACCCTGCCGCTCATTTCTGCTCGTCTGGTGCTTCAAAAAGTTGTCCCAACAGTCGCGCCGACTGCTCGCCCCGTGAGGTTATGCCAAGATTTTTAGGCACTTCAACTTATTTTTTCACGAACCTTTTTCACACTTCCATTTTTTGTTGCATACTCTTAAGCGGAGCAATTAAAGCGCTGCAAGTAAATAAAAAAAATAAAATCATCATATAGAAAAAAAGCTTTAACTCGACTATAACCTTGCACAGGACGAAACATACTATGGGGCCATCTAAGGTTCCGGGACTTGTAATATTTCAGTTGCAGCGGGTCAAGCAAATCGTCTTAAATACACATTATTGCTAATATCTCTAGAACCACAAAAACGATTTAAATGTTCCTTAGCCTCCCGATCAGCTTGACACATTAGTTGCCAGGATACGCAAGGATGCAGCCGCTTTATAAGCTATTTTCTCTGTAATAAGTATCCTATTATCTCGTCTGTTTAAAGGACTTTCGTCCCTGTTATTGTTTATTCTGAATCAGGATCAAAGGGACATCATTTGATCCAAATTCATCCCGATAGTCCATTAAATCGCTTAGTTATTGCCAATTTTTGGCATTTTTGTCCATCTTGCAAAAATAATGAGTAGAATTTTTGGTAGAATCCTGGAAATCGTTGAATGCTTATCGGTAGTCCTTCTCCCCACGAGCTTAAAAATGTATGTCCCTCCAAAATCCTTAAGGATTTGGCCGATCTATAGAAAAGGAAAGAATGTCCTTTTCAGAAAGTAAGCTCTAACTGGGCCATATCCTTTCACAGGACGACATATATAGTGCGTTTAGCTGGTGAGGACTAACCTAATCGATCCCCATCAAAATAATATGCTGTCATCCATGGATGCATGACATATCCTAGCTATATTTTGGGGCTCTAGCTATACAACTTTGGAAATTATAGTTTCAACCGATTTTCCACGCCCTAAAATGAGCGTAACTATATAAAATTTATTTACAATTTTGTTTTCTTTTGTTTTGTCTTTATTTTATTTATTAAATTATTCATTTACCTTGCTTATGCAAAGCTTAGCGACAGCTTTTACCAACAAAAGCAGCTTTGAAGCGCCATCTGGCGTACAACCGGCAATACGGTTGAAGTCCGTGCTAAGCTCTAACAAAAAGCTCGCAAAATTCAAATAGCAGGGAAATTTCTGAAAAGGAATTTCCAGCTAAAATGTCCTCTTGAAGTGTTTGTGTTAATTTAGGCCACGCAATTGACAATTAATATATAATTTTTAAATGTGTTTATGTATCTATATTTATATAAGGAAACCAGCAGCAGAAAAAGCAGCTTTAAGCTACTGCAGGAGTAAGACGTACAGATATCAGCTCTCATATTGGATACACGAAAGCATAAGATACAGTTGAAAGAGAACGATCTGAATAACTACTAAGAGGACTACGCCCATTGCCAGCTGATGCTGCAGCGTGAGCTGAAGGAAAGCTTCAAGCGGAGCGCGCGTTCGAATATTAAATTGCTGTAGCAACGTCTTAGAGAATCTGCAGCTCTCCTCCGACAATCCAGATGGATTGGATCCAGCATGGATTGTTCCAGAAGATCCACAGTTTGAAGCTGCATAATGATAAATTCTAGCCCCTCGTAACAAATTCTACAAATTTAATTTAGCAGGCCAACTAGCATATATGTATATTTCTTAAATAATATGTTCTAGTATATTTAGGTTTCACAACAACAAAAAATACAATAGAGAAAAAAAAGCACCAGAGAAAATATTTAGTTTCGGCTTGCCGAACTATGAATACCCTAGCGGAGACCTTTTTATATTATTTATAAAAATATTTCCTGCACTTGCGAATTGAAATTAGAGTCTTAAAACAAATAAAATTGTATGAAAAATGTTGGTTTTAGTTTGAGCAAAAGCTTTTTTAAATGGATAGTGAAAATTTTCGACCTTTCAGTATACGCTTTGTATAAAAAACTATTTTATATTATTTGGATATATCGTTCCAGCAAAAAAATTTCTATTTAATCTTGAATAATGTGATCTTACTTAGGTAGTTTGCTTCTTAAGTATTCCAAGTACCAGGTTCATAGTTCCAAACAAAAGGAAATCTTTAGATCTAGATCTAGATGAAATTTTTGAGATCTGAAAAAAACTCATGTAAATATTAAAAATCATTAGGAAAATTATATTGTAACTCATTTGACTCAATTTTTGAAAATCTTGACTGATTTTATAAAAGAAAAATTTTGAAGAAAAGTATGCACTTATGAAAGTCAGATCTGCCAAAAGTAAACAGAGAAAAAACTTTGGAACTTGTTCATTTGAACTCATTAACATAACTTCACTATGGAACTAATTCATTTGGATACAAGCTTTGGAACTAGTTTATGTTGACATAAAAGAACTTCACTGTGGAACTAGTTTATTTTAACAGAACTACTTACTACTTACTTTGGAACTAGTTCATTTGAACATAAAATAACTGCACAATCGAACTAGTTAAGTTTAGCAAAAGATAACTTCCCTTTGGAACTAATTCACTTGGACATAACCTAACTTCACTTTGGAAATAGTTCATTTGAGCATTGAATATTTGATCAAATCAAGTAGCTTAAAGATATGGGAAAACTCCGCTGGAATATTGCTGGGCTTACTATATTATGAACTCTTGTGTGGCTGTATTTGAAAGAGTATTTCGTCGGCGTTGCGAAACTTAAGCGAAATGCCCTCGACGAACTGCAGCTCTTCCAGTTGATGATCGCTGCTGAAGTCAAAGTTGGCTATCAGCTTGACCAGAAACACCTTCATGATGAAGAAGCTATAGCGACGACCTGTAAAACAATCAATAGGTAATTAGATAATCCATCAGTTAGGTAAACAGATTTACCTATGCAGGTGCGCAGACCCTTGGAGAAGGGCAAAAAGCTGTAAGAGTGTCTGCGCTGCGCGTGCTTTCCCTCCGATTGCTGTTGTTCCTGCTGCTGCTCTTGTTCCTGCTCCAGCTGCAGCTGCTGCTGCTGTTGCAGGAATCGCTGTGGCTCGAATTGCGTCGACTTATCGCCCCACCAGGCGGCATCGCGTTGCATGTTGAACGTGTCCAGCACAATGATCGTGTTCTGCGGCACGATAGCCTCGCGGCCCGCCAGCTGAAAGTCACGGCTCACATGCCGCAAGTTCATCGGCACCGTCGCCAGCAGCCGCAGCGCCTCGTTCACAAATGCATCCAGATAGCGCAGCTGCTGCAGCTGCTCCACGCCCACATAGCTGGCGTCGTTGCCATGCGGCAGCACGCTTCCAATTTCCGCTCGCAGCCGTCGCTGGCAGTCCCCTTTGTGGGTGGCCAGGCAGAGCAGCGCGATCATAATGCTATTGGAGACAGTCTCAAAAGACTAAAGAGGGAATTTAAATTAAATATTGATTGAGAGAGAGAGAGAGAGAGAGAGAGAGAGAGAAAGGGAGAGAGATACATATATAAAGCTAAAGCATCTGAATGAGTTTCATTATAAATATATAAATAAGTTACAAAGAGATATACTTTCGACTTGATATACCCGATTTCTATAAAAACAGGGTATGTAATAGCAATCAGTATACGATCGACGGACTAAGAGAAAGGGAACCTGATAATATACAATACTACAATACTCGTACACACAAAGTAAAGAGTAAATAAGAGCGAGAGAGAGAGAGAGAGAGAGAGAGAGAGAGAGAAAGGGAGAGAGATACATATATAAAGCTAAAGCATCTGAATGAGTTTAAATGTAAATATATAAATATGTTACAAGGAGACTTGCTTTCGACTTGATATAACCGATTTCTATAAAAGCAGGGTATGTAATAGCATATAGTATACGATCGAGGGACTAAGATGGGTGAAGTTAAATATATACAATGTATAGTCGTAAACACAGTGTAAAGAGTAAATAAGAGAGAGACAGAAATAGTGAGAGAGGGAGAGAGAGAGAGAGAGATAATGATAATAAATCAAAGTGAAGTGTATTCATGCTATAAATCAAAAGCATATTGAACAGATAAGACAGAGAGAGAGAGAGCGAGAGAGAGAGAGAGAGAGAGAGAGAGAAAGAGAGAGAGAAAGAGAGAGAGAGAGAGAGAGAAAGGGAGAGAGATACATATATAAAGCTAAGGCATCTGAATGAGTTTAAATGTAAATATATAAATATGTTACAAGGAGACTTGCTTTCGACTTGATATACCCGATTTCTATAAAAGCAGGGTATGTAATAGCATATAGTATACGATCGAGGGACTAAGATGGGTGAAGTTAAATATATACAATGTATAGTCGTAAACACAGTGTAAAGAGTAAATAAGAGAGAGACAGAAATAGTGAGAGAGGGAGAGAGAGAGAGAGATAATGATAATAAATCAAAGTGAAGTGTATTCATGCATATGTTACATTAAGACTTGCTTTCGATTTCTTATATATAGGGTATTTTTATTTCTCGTCAATCAGTATGCCATCAAAAGCGTAAAAGAAAGGGAATGTATCTATATAGACCATATAAATCAAAAGCATATTGAACAGATAAGACAGAGAGAGAGAGAGAGAGAGAGCGAGAGAGAGAGAGAGAGAGAGAGAAAGAGAGAGATGTAGCTAACAAATCAAAGTAAGAATACATTTAGATTTATTAATGCTCCTCAACTCATTAGCTGTAAGACAGTTAATTTCTATCTGTACAGGGTATATCAGACTCTTATAGGGAAGTTGATTATATAAAATTAAAAATATAAAAAAAAATGCAGATAAATATAGCATAGCCAGAAATATAAGCCAAAGTAAGGATAGCTATAGATACACATACACCGAAAAACTGTAGAATTGATATACCCAATCTATATATGTACAGGGTATTCTTTAAAGTAGAAATCATGCTGTTGGAAAATTTCTCAATGACACCTATATTACGTCGAAAACTTACAAAAATTGTAGAGCTACCTTACCTGAGCTCTAAGCTTTTTATGTTTATCTCAAGTTGAGATACGCAGAAAGTCGAATAAGGCAAAAAAAAAAAAGATATAGTTTTTGAAGATAGTTAAACACAGTTTAAAAATCGTCTGATTTTGGAATTAATCAGATTTTCGGATAAAATTTTAATTTCTGTTAAAATTTGAACAACTTTCTAAACAAGTTCTAAAAGCTAAGCCAAATAAGAAGAGAGAAGAGAGAAGAGAGAAAGATAGCTTGAGATTTTCTCGCTGGGCCCAGAGTTAGGTCTACTCCATTAAATAAAAGCAAAATGGAATATGTTATTTGATTTGTAAAGTAAATGCTGACCTCTATGCTAATTAAAACCAACGAGACTTCTACTCTACCCGTCTACTCTTCCACTTACCACCAAGACCATGGACTGAGCCTCGTCCTCGATGTCCTGCAGTGTGAGCTCGCCATTGGCGGCTAACTGGAACATTTGCTCAATGAATATGCGACGCTGCCAGGGCACATCCTCGTCGTTGTCGATGGCATTGCGGAGCTGCCAATTGCGATGCTTGCGCTGCACGATTTGTGCCACAAAATCGACTAGCAGCTGGTTGCATGCCGCGGCCTCTGCATACAATTGTGGCTCCAGAAGGCGATGCAGTAAATCGATTTGCAGCCAGGGCTTCACAGTTTTAATAGCCGAGATTTCAAGTAGCCTATTAAAAAGGGCACACATACACAGAGAGAAATTAGTGTGGGTTGATGGAGACGCTTCAACTGGGGCACTCACCTTTTGTAGGTGGTTGCGATGTGTGCGTCATCGGCCTGTGTGAAATTCGTCGGTGTTCCCATAATGGTGACTGCAATAAAAGGTAACGAGGTGTTAAGCCACAAACAGAGTGAGGGAGAGGGAGACAGAGTGAGGGAGAAGGAGAAAGCATGTGTGGCATTCAAATATTGCCAGCTGACAGCAGCCAAAGGCAGCCTTCACAGGAGCTTGGAAGACAACATAATTCCGGCGTTGCCAAAGACACGGAATTTGCCAAGATGCCAATCTAGCTGCCTCTGCGCCTCTAGCCATTTGCTAATGGCCAGCGCTAACTGTTTTAGCCAGCAAATTCTCAAATCTCATGTAATTACATTTGCCCTAAAAATTGATGCCATGGCAAAAGCCTCGGGGCAAAATGTGTGCAGCTAACGGTATTTGCTAATGGAAGATGTGTTCTTAAATTGCTGGCAAAGGATCAAAGCGGATTACAGAGACAAATTTTATAATAATTAATTGTAGGTAGGCCAAAAAGGTTTCCCATATTTAAAGAGTTTAACTTATAGATGCAATCCATATCCACTATATTTACTTCTAATGAAATTTAAGAAAGCTTTTTAGTTTTAAATACTATCTTAATCTGACAAATTTGCAGAAACTACATTTGGTTGTGAAAGCTTTTCTAAAAGCTGAGTTACAAAAGGCAGTGTGACATAGGAAAAATGATTGATTCTTGATACTCAGTCGGACCAGAGCTATAGGGTGACTCCTAGTCGGACGAAACCCGTTTTACTTACCAAAGGGTATTTTATAATCGGGCTTTTAACTATTATAGGGTATCTCTTAGTCAGACCAGAGAACTCTCCCTTGTTCTAAGCCATCTCCTAGTCGAATTAGAACACACTTACTTGTTATAGGGTATCTCTTGGTCAATCTAAGGCACTGTTACTCAGCATAGGGTATCTTGCAGTCTGACAAGAATACTGTAACTTGATGCAGGGCATATTTTACTTGCTATAGGGTATTTCGTAGTCGGACTAGAAAACTTTTACATGTTGTAAGGTATCTCTCCGACGGACTATAGAAATTTTACCTAGTATAGGGTATCTTACAGTCAGACCAGAACACTTAAATTTGTAAAAGGGTATTTCTTAGTCAGTCTCTCAATAATTATAGAATTTCTTAAGGTCAGATACTTTTACCTATTGTAGGGTATCTCTGATTCGGACTTGAGCACACTTACTGGCTATAGGGTATCTTCAAGTTGTAATAAGGTACTTTTACCTGTTATAGGGTATATCCTAGTCGATCTAGTGCATAGTAGCTTACTAAAGAGTATCTCCAAGTGTAGCAAAGGAGTATATCCTATTCGGCAGTCTTACTTATTATAGGGTATCTTCTATTCAGACTAGAGTATTCTCAGTCGCTACAGGGTATCTGGCATACATATTGTGTTACATTTTGGAAATACCTTATGCTCTGTGCATACCGAATCATAACAGATTTCGTGCTAATGCAGAAGCAATCAATGCCCCATCGACTAGTTTCTGCATAAGGCTAATCATAATTTATAGCCCCCACTCCGCACCCTCAAACACCCCCTCCCTCCGTCTGGAACTTCTTGCTTGCAGCAAGACTAAGTGCTGACCCTCGGGTCTATGTGGCTTTGTCTCAATGGGTTCCGCGTACGTGAGTTGCATGGAAACTGGACAAACGTGTCGTCGTCGTTTTTCTTTACTTTCTGGCTGGGATTGGGCTAAGCGACTGGGCTACTCACGGCAGGATACCTCCAGAACAGCACGACTGAGCATATCCTCGGCATCCTTGAAGCGCACGCCCGTGCCGTGCAGATGCGACTGTGTGGCAAATTGCTCCAGCAGCTGATTGCCCACCGAATTGAAGACATCGAAAAAGCTGATGACAATATTATGATTGAAGGCGGGATTCAGCTGCTTGCGACGCAGCTTCCACTTCTGGCCTGCAAGGCAAATAAGAAGAAGAAGAAAAACATATATATATATAAGGCAACTCGTTGTTTCTTACCTCGCGCATGCAGCAGGCCGCGTCGGGCAAAGAAGCCCTCCTGCATGAAGGTCTTGTCCAGGCACTCGGGCGCATTCAAAACACACTCCATGCCCGCCGGATCGTCGATATAGAGCAGCGTTCGCGTCCCAACCAATATGGCCAAAGGGCGCTGGAAGAGCACACGCATACGCGTCACCTTGTCCAAAATGCCTGCCAAGGGAAAGTTAGGGTATTCAAATGTTTTTTCGTTGACTTGGGTCCGGGCTACTCAACTGTTTGGATGCAAATTGATGCAGAGCAGAAACCAGAGCAACGGCTGCTGTGCCACGCCCCTCCAGCCATTCAGCTGCCAAATGAGGCGCCAACATTTGCGTTGCTGCCAGCCTAAAAGCAGGGCCAGAAGCGTGCCGCAAACCCACAAAGCCACATATAAATGCATAGTTGTTGTTGCTGTCGCTGTTGTTGTTGTTGTTGTTCTCTAATGCGGTGCTTTATAGGCAGCGCACAGCTTAAGCTTCGATTCGGAAAGCGTTTCCGAAATCCGAAATCCGACTTTGATTTTGATATTTTGTCGATCCGTTCGCTTGGCCAGCGCAAACCCAACTAAACAAATATTCAGTTGATCGAGCATTGGCCAATAGACAATAAAGAAATTTTCGTTGATTATTATAAATATTATTTTTAATTACCTTCCAATGCACATTTGGCGTCCGCGTGCTATGCCCTGTAATTGTGTATAAGATGAGGGTATCTTCGACTAGTGACTATTTTTGTAACAATCAAGTCTTTATTCTTGTAGAGTGTGCTTATAAAGTGGAGAGAAACATATATGTCTACCCTTTTATAGACTCGTATATGGATATATATTGTATGATAATATATACTAAAGGCGAGGTAGACTAATAAAATCTGTAACCTATGAGGCTCTATAAAAACATACATACACAGTAAGATTACTATGAACTGCTGTATTTTATACTAGTTAAAACATAATATATTGTCTGTAAGAGTAGCTTAGCCAATCCACTCTGCAGCCCCAATGAGCTCAGTTTCCAACAGAGCTAGAGCACCATAAGTAAGTATGTAGACTCATCTAAAGCACTGCTTTTTATTCTGAAAGTTTCATAGCAATCGCAACATAGATAGAAAAGTTATTTGACAATACTGACATTCTTGTACCAATGATCTCTGCTCCCACCAGAGCTAGAGTAACCAAACTAGATATGTGGACTCATCTATAGCAACAATTCTTATACTGAAAGTTTAGTAATAATCGAAACATAAACACTTAAAATATTTAAGAATATCCGCACTCTACAGTCAGATCAAGCAAATTTGGAATATTGGTTTACCAATTAACGATTGTTATATTTTCAAAGTTTCATAACAATTCCAATCTAAGCACAAAAGTTATCTAAGCCTATCTTTATGCCAATCCCATTGAAATAAACCTGAAAGCAAGATCAACCAAATTAAGTATATAGACTCACTCATAATCGAACTTGATATAAAGCATGTTTCGTACCAATCGCTACATAAACACGGAAGTTATTTGATAATATCCATACTCCAGTCCCATTGAACTCAGTAACAACTAAAGTCAGAGCAAGCAAGTTTTGTATAAAAACTTATCGATATCTAACTTGTCTATTCTGAAAGTACCGTAACAATCGCAACATAAGCACAAAAGTTATATGAGAATATATGCTTGAAAATATATAAAACAGTTGAAAGAAACAGATTGTACATTTTATAGATATTTATGTATAAATTCCACATATATATTTATATTATTTATGCACCAAAATTCTACTTCTATGCGCTCTTCAACATTTACATGTAAATCTTATTACAGCGTATCTCTATGTTGTCTTAACCATGTAAAAACATTATTATTTGTTTTCATTAAATTTCGTCTATTTTTATATTCATAAATATATACGCATATATTGATATTATTTGGGCAACGCTACGTGGACTTTGTGTCGACGACTTGAGGCGTAGTAAATACATATTTTCAACTGTAATTGGTTCGGTTCGTTAGCCAGAGTTGCCAATGGATGTAGCAAAAGTCACAATAGCTTGGCAACAATTCAAACATCAAACAGAGAAAACGAATATATATGTGCAGCATATATATACTACATTCCCGATCGAAATAGTTAAGTATGTCTGTCATTTTTGTAAGTCACGTAACTTGACGAATTTGTTTCCCCAATCATTTAACCGAATATTAACTGATTTATGCATAAATTTTTAACCTTTAAATATTAATTGTTAATTAACAGGAAGACTCTACTATATGAGATCATATACCATTACATGTGTAAATTAAAAAAATTAAAATAAAAAAGTTTCAAAATAATTTATTTTTTATGAAAACATATTCTTTCATCAAAGTTTTGAGAACTATATTTTCTTTCTTTATCAGTCTATAGCTTTTTTCAAGTCTCTCTCCCTCTCTTTTTCAAGAGTTCTACTAACCCATAAAAAAGTTAAGCAACATTGGCAGTTGTCAAAGTCAATGTTAAAGTCAATGTCGCAGGGAACATGGAGGGCTACCTGTCGATAGACATAGCTGCAGGTATTCATTAGAGCATTAATAAAGAAATGGCTGTCGAGCATTTTTTACTAGAGAATTTTATTAAAATTCCGGCGACAAAAAGGAACAGGAAAAAATTATGAACCGCAAAGAGGCAACGGAATGTCAAAGTCGCATTCATTGTCGAAAACAAAAGGCACGAAGCCACAATAGAAACGAGCGACATTAACGCCATTGATGAGATGACGACAGACCGCACATAAAGAAAGGGGGCATAGAGTGCGATAGAGTGCCCGACTAGCAGATGCCCTGTTAGGAATTATACTGCAATATGAGTATAATGAAGGTACGGCTACAAAGCAATTAGCTCTTCTGAGAGAGCTTTGCAAAATCGATATTTATCGATAAAAGTGAAATTACAATAGTTAATGATGGTAAACTCGTTCTTTTCGGATATATGAGAATACTATATATATTTATATCAAAATTTATTATGTACTCTCAAATAAAGATTTGTTTTTTTTAAGTTTTAGATGTTATGCTATTATGATCTCTAAGTATCGATATATATCGGTATTATATGAAATTGGAATAGTTATTGTTAAGTATGATAAGCTTGTTTTACTTAGGTATAAAAATATATACATATATTTATATCAAATACCAATAAACTAATCAGTATCGATATTTATCGATTATTTGAAAACGGGAGCAGTTATCGATAGAGGGGATTAGTTTGCCTAGCATAGAAAGATGAGGTCATATATCAAATATATCAAATATATCATATATCTAAAGATCTCGGAATTATGCTTAGGCTATATGTTTGAAAATCGATATATATCGATAATATATAAGAACCAATATAATTTTAGATAAGTAACAAGTCTCTAACTGGTAACTCCTTCAACACTTCCATGAGTTCAGATAGTGTTACATATGTACATCCAAAGCTTATACAGCCTGTCGTATGCATTTGTCGGGGGTATAGAGCAAAAAAAAAGATATGGGGTAAATGGGAAGCTGGATGCATAAAGAATTTTTTGATTAAGTTATGGGGAATGTCAAGCACGAAGCCAACACAGACGTCATGAGTGACGCTCGCTCTCTCTCTCGCTCTCTCTCTCTCTCTGTCGCTCTGTTTGCCATCGATCTATCTCTTTTTCACGCCATTCCCGTGTATATGTGTGTGTGTGTGTGCTTGGGTCAAGTCAATAAAGCATACTGATTAATGTCAAATTGTTGTTGTGTCTCTTTCTGCATAAATTATGCATAAATCGCAAACATTTGCCAGCCGTTGTCCTTTAAAGCACAAATGCCAATGACAATGACAATGACAATGACGATGTTATGTCCTTGCCTCCACGCTCCATGTGCCGTGTACCCAATACCCTATACCGTATCCCTTGTCTTCTTCTTGTCGCCGACCCAGACCCGGCTCACAGCCACAGCCTCCCTTACAGTTGATGGCACCAGCAACAGCATTTAAGCTGTTTTAAGTCGCTTAACACACACTGCAAATAAAGAAACCAATATCGAGTCAAGCGTCGACCTACAAATACCCTGTAAAGAGTAATTTTAAGATGAGCTTAGTTTTTATTTGCATATTTTTAAAAACTCTTGTGTTCATAATTGAAATTCAGCTTTAGAGAAAGTCTGTTATAAAATATATATATGCTATACATGTACCCTATATAAATTTCATATACTCTCTTGATAAAAAAACCTTTATATCTTTTTCATTCTGATTTTAGCTTCAATTACCTTTCGATCTCTTAAAATTTTTTGAAATTTTATAAAAACTATATCTATATAGCATATTTTATATACTTAATTTAATAGATTCTTATAATGTCCTATGATCACTTGGGATCTACATAAAATATACAATTGAAAACCCCCAAAAAAATATAGATGTCTGCATAATAATTATAAACCCTAGCTAGATTTGCTACAGCATAAAATATTTCTCAGCTTTAAATCAATTTTCATCTCTTATTTAGAACTGAAATTTTCTTTATAAATTGTTTAAGTGAATTCCAATTGTTTTTCCCTGTGCGTATATTGACTGGAAATTCTTAAAATTTCCGTGGTATTTTGATGGCTCTATTAACATTCTTATCGGGTATATGAGAACGTAACGGGTGTGTTGAAACTGAAGCCGATGTAGCTTAATTTCGTTGGCTGACTGAATGTGTCAGTCGCATGTTCTTGATTTCTTGCATGTTTTCTTTGGCAATACCCTGTAAACATGAAGTGTTTAATGAAAGGTATGATCAAGCGAGGCACATATGATACTTTGTAGATAGATGATATGAGTAGTAGGCATCATTATTCGAATTAAAGAGAAAGTGATTTTAAGTGTGGAAATTCAGGCTCATGATTCGATGCTTTAATATATATATTATATAGCCTATACGAACTCAGAGATTTTAAGAGCTACAGCTTGTAAAACTAGGTATATTAGATCTCTAAGAACAGTTGAAATTAATATGTGATAAATATTTCTAATATATTGCTTCATTAGCTTAGAAAACAGGAGGAAAAATATCTTTGTATGATATATAATAATAAATATTAAAGAAAATACAGTAGAATCCTCGAATTATTGATTCTTTCGATTTAGCTGGGGACGAATTATCGAGATTCGGCTGTTTTTATTAACAACTAAGATATATCTAATCTATACTAAGAAATATCTGATATATATATTTCTGAAATCTCTTTTTATTGTAAGCTCTAACTAAACTATATTAGATATTTCTAAGATCTCTTTTAATTCTCAACTCTTCAAGTAATAAATTTGAGATATATCTAAAATGATAAGCATATACATTACAGGGCAGCTGTAAGTCGCGCTTTGGCCAAGCTTAAGCATACTTTTTTTTGTTTTTCGCTGCTCTTCTGCTTGATGCTTGAAAATGCGGAAAAGCCGTCATAAAAAATGAAAATGCGAGACAGCACAAACAACAACAACAACAACAACAAACAGGCAAAATGTGAATCTGTGTATAAATTTAATTTCTCCGCATGAGAATTTCACATAATCAAATTTTTTAAATGCAAGCGATTTAAGGCCACGGCTGAGAACAAAAAAAAAGGAAGAAAGAAAGAATGAATATAAAAAAAGATAAAATGGAATGAGGGGAAGCCCGAAAATAAAAAAGGAGCAAGTGATAGGCGGGGGAGAGGGTTGCTGCTTGCGTTGACACATGAAATATTAACGGGTCCAATGCACAGCATACAGGAGTCAAGTGCGGGGGCGTGGTAGGGGCTGGGGGCGGACATGGGCGTGAAACGCGCCCAATTTGCCATCAAGCGTGAAAACAAATTTTCTTTAACGAGCCAACAACGCGACAACAGAAGCACATGTGCCGGGGCAGGGGGTTAGTAAGGGTTTAAGGGGGTCACAGCCAAGGTAACAGCGTTGCCAGACAGACGCACCACTTGGCCGAGCTGCCAGACCTTTGAGCTGTCTGTCTGTTTGGTTTTCGTATACAAATTAGAGCACATCAAAAGTTTGCGACATTAAATACTGTTATTATGTGCATGTGTGTGTGTGTGTATGTGTGTGTGTGTGTGTGTGTGTATGATTGGTGTGCAGATAAATGTTTTAGCAAAATGATGATGAAAATGAAAATGTTGGCAGACTTGTAATAAAGACACCCTACCCCAACCCCAACCACCCACACACCCACCCATACATGTTTCTCACGCATGGCATAGTTCCACGTTTCACGAAATCCTCAGCAAATGGGGGCGGGGCAGTGGAGTGGGCAGATCGGAGGACGAGTCGCTTGATTAAATGTGCTTTGCATGCGTGTGCGCAAATGCAATGGCAGGCAGCCAAAAAGGCGATTACATGCGCACACACACACACACACACACACACACACACACACACACATACACTCACACATGTATGTGCGCGTCTCCGTCTGGCTCTGCCTTGCAACGCCTTCTCACGTATTCATTTGAACGTTTCGCTGCGTTACGCGTGTTGCCACTTGACTTTTTGACGCGCCACAAATTTTGATTCACACACACACCAACACACTCTCACATATACATATGCTTATTTGTAAAATCCCATTGAAGCTTCGTCCAGCTTCTGCTCTGCTTGACAGCCCGCCTTTATCAGCATGTGCTCCATCAAATAACGCTAATGGAATCATAGCAAAATATTCAGTGGTCCATCGGCCAATCGCCTGGCAAATCGGTTTACTATAATGCTCTAATCGCATTATTAAAGTACATTTCCTTGTATCGCAGCAACAGAGTCGAAAGCCCTTAAATGTGAAGACAACGCAGCGGACATGTCTTGGAGTGGGTCTTGCAGCACTTCAATTCTGACTCAAGTTCATATAAGTTTTGTATAAATATAAATTATATATACAGTGAGTCAAAAAAGTATTAAATACTATATTTACACAATTTAAACATTGATTTTACTATACTGAGAACTGATAAGCAACAGCTAATTTGCTTTCCTTGATGTCCCTAGGCAATGTTCTCTATTCAAATTCTTCTCTTTTCGTACCCTGAACCCGTTGAAAAAGGGATTTCTGGGTATTAGGGTTTTGTGACAAGCAGAAGGAGGCGTGGCAGACCCCATAGAGTATATACATACATTCTTCATCAGAATGACGAGCTGAATCGATGTAGCCATGTATGTCCGTCCCCCCGTCTGTCCTTCCGTTCGCCCGTATGAACAGCGATCTCGTAAACGACCAAAGCTAGAGATTTGAAATTTTAAATATATATTCTTGTATACCATACGCAATACAAGCTTATGTTTTTATCCGATAACTCATCCCATTTCCTTATTATCGATAACAATCGATATTTTAAGCCATAAGTTGAAGACCATATATACTGTGTAGATGATAAAAATACAGAACTGTAATATTTCATTTTCTTTAGGATAGTTCAAGCTAGGTGATAAAAAATCATTTGTGCTACTTACATACATACATATGTCCAAGAACAATACATTTCCATATAAAACAAGTAAAAACGTTACAGTCGGATGCAACTGACTGCATATATACTCGCTCACGGTGAAAAAACAGCTATAATGAAATATTGATTTTTTCTGACTTACCACGCCTCTATGGGCGTAATTCATTTGACAATCAGTAGGAGGGGATCCACAGTAATCTAAATAACTAACTAAGCAAAATTATCCCAGCTTTAAAGCTGTGGAGGATTTTTTCGATTTTCGATTTGACACGCCCCCAAGAGATGTCAATGATTTTTGGTCAATCTAAGGGGGAGGAAAACACTAAGCATATGTATCTTATTTTGGAGCTCTAGCTGTAAAACTGTGGAAAATAGTCACGCCTCCAGTGGGCGCATCCAAAAAACACCTTAAAATTATACTTTAGCTAAATGTATAAGTACCAAATTTCAAGTCTTTAACTTCAAAAGTGTCGAAATGCTTTGTGTTCATAAAAACAGACAGACAGACGGGCAGACGGACAGCAAGACGGACATAGCACAGAACCAATAAACTCTATTCAATTCATGAACGAGTATAAAAAATGTTCGTTATATAAATACTCTTCACTAGTTCCGTATTCTAAATTCTAGTATAAAAACTTAACGAGACTATGTAGCAAATCCCATTCAGGCTGGGAATCCCCTTTTTATTTTTTTTAAATATCATGATAAATTTATTCAGCTGAATCTGCGCATTATTTGACTTCTTTTTTTGCTGATTAGTTCTTATAAGTATATGTATGTATGTATGTGTGTATATGCATGAGTCAGGCGAAACGGTCTCAGCTGCCTTCAATTGGGAAGTTCAACTCGTTGAGAGATCAGTGCCAATTGTGAGTTGAGATGTGGCGGACGTGTGCTATTTGGATGTTGTGCGTAGCGAGCGCTTCGGCTGTTTGCGACTTGACGCTGCAGGACCCGAAGCCGATCGTGGTGAAAAAGTTCGGCAGCAAGACGGCAATCGTGAAACGAGCACTTCAACACATCCAGCTGTCGCCGAACGAGACAATCACATTGCATTGTCCCACAGGGATCAGTGCCTCGCAGAGCAGCAGCCAGCAGGTGAAGATAAATACGGACACAGCGGAGCTGGTGTGCACCAATGATGGCGTCTATTTGGATGATCGTCAGATAATACAGCATCGCAGCAATGCTTACGTTAGCTGCAGCGGCGGCTACACTCAAACGCTATTCGAGAGCAAACGCAGCCTCAGCGGCTGCGCTGCCGACGCAATGACTCTGCTCATCGGCTACAAGCTGAACGGGCTGCCGGATGCCAAGCAGCTGGGCATGTGCTACGATTTGGGTATGTCGCGTCTGCGCTTCGTCAGCTATTTGGCGTATGCGCCGCGCAACGTGCTGCTCGAGACGCAGACGGGACAGGAGCTGGACAAACTGCAGCTGGACACTTATATTGGCAACCTGAGTAAATATTTTCACTTTCTCAGCAAGTCGGATTTCCAGCAGCTGGTCGAGCGGCAAAAGCAGCTGGGCCAGTTCTTCGATGCTAAATTATTCGAGTACGAAAGCCTGCTGCAGGATGAGCAGCTGAACAAGGAGCTGAGTGGCTATAGCGATATACTCAGCATTGTGTGGATGCGCACGCTGCGCTCGGGCAATTGGCAGCACTTTCTTAACGCTTTACGCGCTGCCACAGGCCATGACGACAAAGACGCAGCTGCTGTTGGCAGCGCACGGTTTGATGTGAGGTTGGGCGTTTCGGGCGTGGCAACGCTGCCCGAAGCCCAATATTGTAATGACAGTCGCCCGCTGCTGCTGTTGGACAGCGCTGGCAACGCGCTGCCGGTGCCGGCGCACATTTGGGCACATGTTCGAGCGCTGCAGCCAACGGGCACTGCGGCCGACGAGTTTGTTGTTGTCGCTCACAATTCACCATACGTAAGCAGCTCCTCTCTCTCTTCACCTCTCTCTCTCTCTTTGAATCTCTCTACTCTTTTATTTGCAGTTCAATGTATTGGAGCTGGCGTCGTTCTGTGCGGACATTTGCGCTAAGATACCCTGGCTGAGGAGCAGCCTCTTTGGCCAGCTTCATCTGGTTCCCCACTACGGCGTCGTCCACTGCTGTCGCATGGATCAGCTGCATAAGCTTATCGACTTTCCGCTGTCGCCAGCAGCGACGCCGACGCCGACGTCGACGGCGGCGTCTGTACCAATTGACTTTAGAAACCGCTAACTACAGACCGCAGAGAGCTTTAATGACGCGCTCGATCACGTATTCTGTGTCTAAAAATATATTTGCAAAGCTTCGTTTGATAGCTGTCTTTACAGTTTCTTGAAAGCTTCTTCAGCTGCTCGATTGTGAGTTCCTACGGAGCTTTAACTCAATTTGCATGAGAATTAAAAATTATTTAATCAGTGAAGCTATAAAAATCAGAATACACTCAAAAAAAATATAAGCAGCACAAATATATTTTGCTGAGTATTTTTATATTTAAAAAAAATAAAACTTAAAATAAATAATAATAAAAATACGCAATAAAAAAATAATTCAAAAAAAGAAAAAATAATAAATAATGATATATATTTTTGATTGAACGACATATATACATATATTCTTGATAAATGAATGTATATATTGGATATACAGTCTTAATATATCGATGTGTATTCTAGATATACGGATATATAATCATGATGTATATTCTTGATATATGTGTGTACCTATATACTTGACATATATTCTTAATATATCGATATATACTGTTGTTGTAGCGATATGTATTTTTGATATAATATTGCTATGCATCGATGTCTATTCTTGATATACTGAAATATATGTATAATCTTAATATATATTCTTAATATATATATTTACTTATACTCTTTATATATATACGCTTAATATATGTTCGACTTATATATAGCATAGCTGAGCATCCCCTATATCTACTATACTACTTGTCATATAGCTTATACATATAGCTTTATTTCGCTTAATCTCTAAAAGCTAAAATCGATTATTATCGACTTTCTGCACTGGACAAAGAGATATAAAAAAAAAAACAAATTATAGAATATATGGAATATTTCTACTCATGGCAATCCAAAAGTATCTTTTGTTATTTTTACAAGGTATCTGCTAGTCGGAAACTCCTTTACTTAATTGCTTAATAACTGATTACGTGCTTTTTATGCTGTTAATCGTTTTATTTAAACTCAACTTGAAGCCTTTTACCCTTACGTTAAACGTTAATAAGCCCAAAACTACTTCAGCTGAAAATAGTTTGGGGGCATTACGAGGCAGTTGCCGTTAAAACTCTGTCATAAAATAACGCTAAAGAGACAACCCTCTGCGGACTGAGCTGGCTTTCATGCGAAGTTCCAGGGCCA
The DNA here is from genome assembly GCA_035045545.1 of Drosophila gaucha. Classification (NCBI taxonomy): domain Eukaryota; kingdom Metazoa; phylum Arthropoda; class Insecta; order Diptera; family Drosophilidae; genus Drosophila; species Drosophila gaucha. The sequence continues at coordinate 6,552,553 of JAWNOY010000077.1, read as the reverse complement.
CTTAAAATGCGAGTGCAATGATTAAATGTGCATATAAAATACGTATCCAGGGTTCGTAATAGCTGCGCACTGATTCCAATTTAGTTTGGGGGTTGTAACAAAAGGGAATGACGAACTACAAATACCCTAAGATATGAATTATACAGAATTAAGCAGAGACAAATGGAAAGATAGATAAACAGTGGTAGGTTGATAGATAGATAAATGGAGTTAAATAGCTAGATTGATAGAAAAATAGAGGAAAATACCTAGATTTATAGTTAAATATATTGATTGATTGACTAATATAATTGATTGAAGCTAGAGATGTTTAGATAGGTAGAAGGACTGATTGATAGATTGACAAATATAAAGAGGGAGAGATAGAGAGCTAGACAGAGAGTGATTGACTGAACAATAGATTTTGATTGATTGATTGCTAAAAAGAAAAATATATATTGATTGAAAAGATAAACATTGATATCTATATATATTTTTGTATCTTTATAATAAGATAGATTGATCTATATATTGATTGCTTGACTAATAGATTGCTAAATTGATAGATAATTTGATTTATTGATTGATTGACAGAAAATATATCACAAATAGATAAAGATATGAATAGATTCATTGATAAAAAGAGGATTGATAGAATAAGGAATAGCGAGATAGATTGATTGATTGTTTGATTGAGAGATTGAAATTTGTTCTTCTTGCTTAAAGCAATTTTAGATATAGTCTATAAGATCTCATCAGTAATGCATATATGTACTAGCTATACATATATACCCTATGAAGTCGGTTGAATATGTAGTAGTAGGGTATACGTAAAAGTAGCCTCATATAATTTTTTGCAACGTTTTTTAAACGATTTTTTTTGCCGCTTTATGTGCGCCAATGAATATTAAAATATTTGTGTGTGCGTGTGTGTGAGTGCGGGTTTTTTTGTTGCATGATTTCGTTTAAAAAACTTTTAATTGGATTGCAACCGTTTTTAATACTTTCATAACGGCAAACGCTGTTCCTTTTCGTCGCACAAAACTGAAAATCAATTAAAATGCCTCGTCGATGGCTAAAATATGCAGCCAGAATCGAACGGAACGAAATGGAATGGAACAGGCCATACCAGGCAAGGCCAACCACAACAACAACAACTACTTTGTTGTACTCATCCAATGCAATGAGATTCAATTGACGATTTTGTTGCCAACGTTTTCCACATTTATTTCATTTCATTTCACGTTTAAATTTCATCAACTCAAAACTTGTATGTGTGTGTAGAAAGGTTATGCAAAAGTCTGCCACATTTAATTTTATATGATATTAAAGTTAAGTCTCGCGAATACTCTCTATAAGAGATGGGTAGCACTGAAAGAAGCACTCAAAAGTGTTTACTGCGAGTATACGAAAAGTCCCAGATTTTCTACGGAAATTTTAAAGATTTATAATCCGAGATTTTGTACATATATAAAGCCTGCATAGAATTCCGGACTTTCAAAAGGTTATACTAAAAGAAAAATCTCTTCCAATAATCTAAAAGAAAACAAAAATGTATTCTAGTAGGTATATAAGTATAGACTTTACATATACGATAAAAAACTATAAAAGAACTGAAAATTAAAAAGTCTACATAATAACTTAATATTGAGAAGTTTACATATTAACTTAAGATTAAAGAGAATTTAAAACTTAAAAAATATTTTTAAGAAAAAAAATTAAGAAGTCTACATATTAACTTAAGATTAAACAGAATTAAAAACTTTAAAAATATTTATATTAATAATAAGAAGTCTACATATTAACTTAAGATTAAAGAGAGTAGGAATCTTCAGAAATATTAAAATAAAAACTTTAAGCTAAGAATAAAAGTAACAAAGACTTAAAAGCTTTTGCACTTATATAGCATATAAAACATATACTTAACTTATTCGATTTTCTAGTAATGATTGTTATATGTTATATGAGAGGTTGGTCTGAAAAGTTTTCAATAAAAATATATATTTAATTTAATTTTTTTTTCAAATTTCTAAATGAAATTCATTAAAGTAAACAGATAATTGGCAATCAATTAAAACGAATTTTTTCTTCTGGTATGGTGGTCATTTTTTATTAGATACTTTTTGTATACATTTTGTTTCATATATAATATGCATACATATATATATGTATATAATTTTTGTTGTTTTTTTTTGGGGATTTTTTGGTTAGTTTTCATTTTTATATATAAATTTCCATCTAGTACATATACATATATAGGTTTTTTATTTAGCCGTAGAACAATTATCACATCTTAAATATATATGTAGCTACACTTAAACATATCCATTCAATGTTTTCTGCATATGTATTTTGTGTACATCAAATTTTTTGTTTTCTTTGGTTAATTTTTGTTCTTGTTTTTGGTTTTTGTAAAAACTGTTTTACCAAAAATTTGCAAATGATCATCAAGAACATCAACTTCACTTTAAAGTACTCAAAAGCTGCCAAATGCACTCGAAAATTGTCTAAAGCACTCTTGTAAATCTCACTGTAAATGAAAACTGTAAAACTATCGATAGTATATTAGCTTTGAGCATCCTCAAAGCTATTTGCACTCAACAACTGAGCCTATAATAACTTCTACTCATACTCAACTGCACTTGTACGCAGTTTTACTCATACTCAGTTCAACTTATACTCATTTTTACTCATACTCAGCTACACTTATACTCACCTCTTCTCATACTGAAATGAACTTATACTCATTTCTATTCATATTCAGCTGAACTTATACTCATTTTTACTCATACTTAGTTGATCTTATACTCATGTTTACTCATACTCAACCGAACTTACATTGACTTTTACTTATACTCAGCTGAACTTATACTCACCTCTACTCATACTGAACTGAACCTTAACTCATTTCTTCTCATACTCAGCTGATCTTATACTCATTTCTACTCATACTTATTTCAATCATCTGCACTGACGCTCATTTCAACTTATACTCATCCATACTCAAACTCAATTCTACTTCTAATCTTAAATATTTACCGTTACATTCATTTCTACTCATTCTCCAATACCCTCATATTCTTTTCTACTCATTCTACTCATGTTAGGTTGTGCTCTCCTTTCTCTCTACTCATTGATCCCTCGACTCTAGCTGAGACTGCAAACAAAATGAAATATACTTAAAGTAAATTTCGATAACCTCTCACTATCGATAGTGTGTGACAATCGGTTTGGACACAAGCCTGGCTGTTGGCTGTCCAAATGAAGAAGTGAAGAATCGAAGTCGAAATGGCAAAGAGAAAAGAAGCTGGACACTTGACTTGATGTCTGGTAATTAGAGCTGGTTGATAGGCAGGCAGGTAGGGGCAGGTAGCTAGGTAGTCAAGTGGGCAGCCTTTTTATCTTACACTCATTTCGACAGACTCAAAGTTGGCTCATTTATATTGTATAAACAGGGCCGTTAGCTCGCATTGAAAACTGTTTCAGTCCGTGGCCCCGGGGTCGCTGCCGCCTCCTTTTGTAGCAGCAGCTTCTCCATTTATTTTCCTTACGGCATTCCGTTCTCCTTCTCCTGCTCGTTCTTCTTCTTCTTTTTTTTTTGTCCACATTTCTTTTACATTTTTCTTTTGTGTCATTTGCCGCTTTAAGCTGGGGCCAGCAGCCAGTCGGCAAATTTCAAAGGCCAACAATTCATTAGTTATTTAAAGAAAGTTTTTGTTGCCAAGCCCGCCACGCCCCTTGCCTACTCCTAAGAGAAACCTATCCGCTGACCTTTTGTCTTTGCCATTTCAATTTACAATAAGCGTTGCTGTTGATGTTGATGATGACAATCATATACTACTATATAAACAACGGGGAAAAAAAACATTTAGAGAGGGCCTTACAAACCCGCTACCAAAAGCATGCCATTTGTAATCGCATGCCGCGACTCAAGTCGTGTGCGTGTGCGTGTGAGTGAATGTGTTGCTATGTGTGTGTATGTGTGTGTGTATGTGTGTGCCATGTCCATGCCCCGCCCCGCAATCCGTGCATATCCTTAGTAGATGCATTCGCCCAGCAAATCGCATTCGCCCTTCTCCAACGGCTTTAGCCATAGAGGATTGTAGTTGGGGCAGAGCTTCCGATGGATGGGCATTTTGATTTGGACTGGCGTCGGTGCCACGCCCTCCCAGTTGTGGCCCTCGAAGCGAAGTCCATCGGATCTGTTGCACTGCACGCTGAGCGGCTCCTGCATGTACATCGTATACAATTGGTCGACATGCGGCTGAGTCCATTCGATAGTCCGATAATTCGCAGAACGTGCCCCGTTCAAGTGTATGCCATGCTGATGCTCCTTCCTTCATGGACACCGAGAACAGATAGAGAGAGACAGAGAGAGAGAGAGAGAGAGAGAGAGAGAGAGAGAGAGAGGGAAGGTGTTGTAATTGCCTGGGATTAACGCAATGCCCCAGCTCTGTCTGTGAGTGGGCAAGGCAAAGCGATTTCAATGAGTGAATTCCTGGATTTCATTTACACTTCATTCAATTGAAGCAGTGTTGGAAAGCGTTTGTCATTGTCTGTGTTGCAAATTACATTTGTTGCAATAATTGAAAATCCAGTTATACAGCTCTATATATCCTATAAACTTGAGAATCCCATCTAGATATCATAGATAACTACTGAACGGAACAATGGAATGAAACGAGTGAAAAATAGGTTGGAAGTCAAAGTAATATCTAGGCTATATAAAATATCGGAACGCAGGAATGAAACAATTTCAGTGAGAGATGTTAGGCAGTTGCTAAGTAAAATGAAATGAAACAGTTGTACAATGGCATAAAACAAGCTCAATACAAGATGCTAAATATGTAGCAAGAGCAAAGTAATATTACGTTACATAAAAATCTAAAATAAAACATTTGTAGCTTCTTATACAAGGTGGAACAGTGGAATGAAACATCCTTAAAGCAAGAGGTTGAATATGTAGCAATAGCAAAGTAATATTACGTTACATAAAAATCTGAAATGAAACATTTGTAGCTTCACATATAAGTTGGAACGGTGGAATGAAACAAGCTTAAAGCAAGAGGTTTAATATGTAGATAGCAATATTAAAATAATAATACGTTGCATGAAATACTGAAATAAAACATTTGTAGCTTCCTATACAAGGTGGAACAGTGGAATGAAACAATGCGAAATCAAGTTACCTCCATTGATAGAAGTTAAATATAAAAATGTCATATGAAACGCTGGTATGAAAGATCTATTGATAAAAACTAATGCCAAAAAATGGAATGAAATGGAAACGAAACACTATCACACTTTTTCCAATCTCAACTCACTTTAAGCCCTCGCAATTGTTGTTTTTGGCTTTGCTGTGAAGCCCTTTCGCTTTGTTTTGGGTATCATAAATTTCTGAGCGCTTTTAGAACAAGTCGAAAAGCGATTGTCAGCGACTGAAAGGTGGCTATAGATATCAGGATGACTTTTTGTTTCAGTGCTATTCAGCGCGCCTATTTTGCAACGCTCTCTTTATGCTCTCATTTTCTTTTCATCTTGCGGACACCTACGGATTTCGCTACCTTTTTGTGCTACGTAAATTTTCATAAGTTTTCTCATTCAATCAGCTGCCTTTTGTGTGGCGAGCAGGGCTTGAAAACCATTTTTCGGTCGCCCTTTTTCGGCAGCCGAAAAATGTCTCGCAACTCTCAGAAGTCTCTAATCTAATGTTCCAAAATAAAGTGAAGAAGAAGAATTTGGACTTTGCTCTTGACACAGGCTTCACAAACAACGAACTAACAATGCGACGCGCCTTCAAGGATTTTGGCAGTTTGTTGTTGTTGTTAGGCCTGGGCCCATTAACGCAGGCAATTAGCGTGCACCTTGGAAAGCGTGAACCAACGGGCGGACGGAAGCACGGAAGGACGGACGGACGGGCAGGAAGCTGAAGACATTTCCGTTATGAATACGCTTAAAGCGCGGCAGCCGCAGACCGGAGCCGCAACAAACGCCGGCATGCCAAAGTTTTGCCTTTGATGGCAGAGCGAACAGACAGACAGAGACAGAAAGAGAGAGGGAGAGAGCGGGAGAGGGGGAAAGTTAAGGTGCTATTAAGTTGCGTTCCCGGGAGGAACCTCCCTCCCACTTAAGCTACGCTCCAGCCGTTTCCTTAACCCCCCCCCCCCTTCTGTCTTAATTGAAACATTAAGTACGCCCGCTTCCTATCCGCTTACCGCTTCATGTAGATAAAGTAGTCCTCGAGCGTCTCCTCCGAAACGGAACTCTTGCACACCTCCAGCTTGGTGGCTGGATAGTAGTGTATATAGTTGACGCACATCTCATCGCTAATGGAGAAGCCGCCCAGCGTCGCATTCACAGAGCCCAACGTATTATAATAGCAGGTGGTCACCAGTGCATCGCCCTGCAGACAGACAGAAAGAGACAGAAAGAGAGAGAGAGAGAGTGTATATACAGTATGAGACTGAGGGAGAGAGGGAGACTTCCTGCTTACCGGCAGGACGCGCGGCTTGTAGTGCAGCGTGCGCATCTCCTGGAAATGATGCGAGTAGTAATCATCGCGATTCACCTCGCGCAACTCCTGCTCGCCCCGGAAGTGTCTGGTCAGGATGCGTACGCCACGCAAATGCGTATGCAGCTGCGATCCGAAGATAATGATTCCCGTCTTGGGCAACGCGGCCCGCGTACAGTCCGCCACACAGTAGCCACTCAGTGGAAAGGCCGTTTGGCCGGGCGGTATGGCCATTTTGTCCGTATACTCGAGTCCCAATTCCATGACGCCGGCATCGTACTGCCTCAGCGTCTTCGACAATTTAATGCGAAATCCAGAGCTATCCATCAGACCTGCAGGGCGTATGATTAATATTAATGCAAGTGCACAGAAATTGAGCACACACAGTCCGCTTTCTTCACGCACTGTCAACATCACGTCTTTTTCAACAAATAGTTTTTCATGCCTGTTCGTGAGTTTTCATAACACCAAGCACGACTTAATTCAACAGATATTTTCAAGGTATACAACAAATTAAGCTAAAGAAATTGAAAGAAAATATTTACCCCTTCAAAAACACTTTTTAACTTACTTTTTATACTAATATTAAAAAAAAACTGTTTTAAATGTTTTAAGATCCTAAATTAAGAAAGAAAATATTTTTGAAAAACCAAAAACATGATATATTACATGATATTTTTACCCGAAATACTAAAAAAAAATCATTTGATGAACTAACTAAAATTAAAATATAGAAATAATCTAGACTTCGGATCAGCAAATTCGGTCTATTTTTGGCAAAGCTATGGTGGTTGGAAAAAGGGCCTCAGGGCTGTCTCAGCTCACACTTGTCAAAATTTAGGACACTTTTGACATGAAATTTGGTCAAAATGTTGACCCCCACTTTTAAAGTTACTTTTTATACTAATATTAACAAAAATAACTGCTTAAAACTAAAATTTAATAATAAATCTAACTTTAAGATTCTAAATTAAAAAAAAAAATAAAAAATTTCTAATAAGCCCAAGATATTTTCCATTAAATATTCGAAAAAAAAGCATTTGATTAAATGACTGAAATGTAAATATAGAAGCAATCTAGAATGTTTCAGATCAGCAAAATCGCTCTATTTTTAGCAAAGTTATAGAAGTCTGAAAACAGGGCCTCAGGGGTCTTATATAGAGTTTTCTCTGATTAGCCACATTTGGATGAATATTTTTTTATAGTTTTTTCCTGAATTGCCACGTTCCCATAGGTTGCAGCTATATATGTATACTGTATATTTTTGTTAAGGGCGTGACATAGACGAGTATATATTACCAATTCCAAGTCTTGGGCTTCAATTCTTAAGCTATGGGAGCTATAGGGTATAGACGTTCGATCCGTATGATTCCGAAATAGACAATGCCTGCAGCAGAAAGAACCATATGTGTACTGTAGCTTTAATAATCTAGGAGGAGATTGCTTTAATCCAGACAGACGGACAGACGGACATGGGCTTAAAGAATCCAAAACAGAGCTGGATTAAAATGAGAAATTCCAAAATTCCAATGCCATAAGCCAAACCAAAAAACAAATAAGCCGAAAAGGCGAAACACAACATATTTCAATTAAAAATTGGGAAACGTGTTGTCTTTCCACATTGTGTTTCGTGTTCGTGTTCATGTTACATGAATTCGACCCATCTCTAGCTGACACACACACACGCACACGCACACAAAGACATTGGGCTGAGTGGTTCAGTGAGTAGTCTGTGTGGCCATGCATTGCGCAAGATGAGGCCATCCACAAGGATGTGTAAGGATATAAGGGACACAAGGACACTTCAAGCAGCAATAATGACATTTTGCTTCTGCTTGTAGCAGTCGCAGCACTCCCTCTTGTTGTTATTTATACAAAAGTTTTAATGAAATCAACCCTATGTATGCATGCCCCATGTACACATCTCTATATGTATGTGTGTAGACATGTGTATTTGGGTACTCTGGCAACGCCCAACAGCCGAAAAATAAAGAAAAAATTGTGGAAACTGGCAATTGAGGAACGACTCCCACACAATGGCAGCAGCTCAACAATCATCAAAATCGAATTACCCCCGGTGCATTCCCATTGTCAGTGTGACCAAAATGTTGGCCCCAACAACAAAACAGTGTTGGTAAGCAAACAAAAAGAGAACAAGTAAGGGTGCTCTGGTCGGCAGTGCCCGACTAAAAGATATCTTAGAGTTCGCATCGAACTGCTCTAATTAAAAACTTCAAATTTTCTTGACCTCGTACTTAAGTCTTATCCAAATTTCGATTTTCTTTCATGTCACATATCACAAAAATAGATCCCTTAAGGGTTCCTATTTCTACTCTTCAAGTTTACCTATCTCTGTCAAAGCTCAATTGGTTTTCATGATCGGAACCATTTTATTCAAGTTTTGCCTTCATCCAAAACATTGTCAAAACTTAGCTGAATTGGGAACATTTTGGGTTTTAAATATCCTTTAAAGGTTCCTTCCTATTTGTATTATTTTAAACTCTCATTTCGCTGTCAAAACTGAATTGATTCCTTCGTTAATTTTTCATCTTTATTATTTAGATTACATTTTTTTATATTTCTCCAGATTTATTGTTGGCAAATATAGGCATTATCCTTTATTTGACTTCCCTCTTTCTCAATTTTAAGCTCACTTTTAAAGATCTTTCTGATAATATAATTTGGAAAAGTGATTTCTAAGACTGAAAGCTTTCTCTTTTTTGACCCCAACTGTACTCACTCAAGGCTTTCTATATAGTCTAGACCCCATCTAAAACTGTACTCACCGGCCTGTAGCTCTGGATTATTGAAGTGAACCTCGAGTCGGACGTAGGGATTAAAGCCGGGTCCACCGATCGGCAAGCCAGCTTCTGGCGGATAGGTAAAGGTACTGGCACCCATGGCCCACAATGCCATGACCTTGGAGCAGACCTTGGCTGCCACGGGCAGCTGTTCGCAATCGCCATTGTACAGTGGAATGTCCACATGTTCGTCCGTTTCGCAATGAAAGACCTCCATGTGATGGACGATGCCGGGCGACTTGATGATCGGCTCGAACTGCACAATGTGCAAACGGTTCTTGATGAAGTCATCCAATCGCTGCACATGACACCAATAGGTGGTCTCTCGATTGGGAATTCGCGCCTGCTCCAGCGTGATTTCAATATGATCCAGATCGCTGAAGAACAGTTAAGAGCGTAAGACCCCAACCCCAAGGCAAGTGAACCCCATCTGTACTTACTTTTCGGGTATGAGTATCTTGTCGGCACGAAGTATCTGGAGCATCTTCAGACCCGCCTCATGTGGAGCCGTTACATTGGGCAATGCAAATTGATGATCCTCTAGAGCGAGCTCCGATTCACCACGTGCCCAAACCACATACATGGTGCCCTCCTATAACACATAGGAATCAGATAGAGCAATAAGAAATCTCTAATTCTACTTACATGCAGACGGAGATCAAGGGGATCGCAGGTATCGAACTTGCGCTTGAAGGCAAGCGTAAACTCATCCATTTTGAAGACCTCACAGTCCTGCTGGTAGTCCTTGCGCACCCAATGGCCGTCGGGGCTGGTGTACGTATCGGTGACCACATTGAAGAACCCATTCTGATTCTCAAAGAAGCAAATGTCGGCATCGGCCAAGCCACCACGTTTCGAGAAGCCCAAGTAGAACCAACGATGCTGCTCATTGAATGCGTTCTGCAGATGGAACAGCACCTCCTGCTTGTACCAATCAACCATCCAGCTCAGCTTGATTTCCTTGTCATCCAAAAAGATTTCATGTAGCTTTGTGTCCGATAGACCTGTGAATCAGATTGATAAAGGGAGTAACATTTAGTTAAAGGAAGTTTTCTTTACCCAAGTCGTTAAGACTCTTAGATCTTAAGGCTGTATATTTTGAACTAAGGAATAGATTTTCTACTCTAACTTGTTTATGTACTCTACATTTATGTTTATCACCTCGAATATTTTAAGAACTATTAGATTAGGGCACTTTTCATAGGAAATTCCTTTTATTCCTTTAGTTTCTAGTCCAAACTTTTGCCGTTTAAATTATTTTGAATTGAAGAAAAGATTTTCTAAGGCTCTAAGGCCCTAACTTTGCATCCGAGAGACCTGTGAATCAGATTGATAAAGGAAGTTACATTTAGTTAAAGCAAGTTTTCTGTACCCAAGGCTCTAAGACAATAAGATCTTAAGGCTGTCTATTTTAAGCTAAGGAACTTTTTTTTAGTCTCACTTGACATTTATGTTTACTCTACATTTATCTTTATCTACTCAAATATTTTAGGAACCTGGAGACTAGGGCAATTTTCAAAGGAAATTCCTTCCATTCCTTTCAGTTCCTAGTCCAAGCTTTTGCAATTTAAATTATTTTGAATTGAAGAAGGAATTTTCTAAGGCTCTAAGGCCCTAGCTTTGTATCCGAGAGACCTGTGCATCAGATTGATAAGGGGAATTACACTTAGCTAAAGAAAGTTTTCTGTACCCAAGGCTCTAAGACCCTAAGATCTTAAGGCTGTCTATTTTGAACTAAGGAATAGATTTTACTAGTCTAACTTGCTTATGCACTCTATATTTATCTTTATCTACTCAAATATTTCAAGAACCTGGAGACTAGGGTACTTATCACAGGAAATTCCTTATAGTCCTTAGTTCGTATCTTGAGCTTAAGTCGTACTTCAGTTTCTAGTCCGAGCTTCTGTTTGTAGTAAGCGAACCCTTAAAAATGTATGTAGATTCCTATGGTATTCAAAACAAATAGCTAAAATAGTGCCGGCAGCATCCATTTAGCACAATCCATAGTTTATTCAACATCTCAGTTGACAAAAAAGGAAGGAAAAAAGACATTCTTAAAGCAAGCTTCCCTCGCTGCTCGCACAGCCCTCTGTTATTTGACTATGGCCTTTTGCTTTTTTGCTATTTTATAACAAGCTCGAAATGAATGATTGCAATAGGAGCACAATTACGGGCTGGCCTCGTCCAGCAGTCTGTCGAAATGGGGCGAATTTGTAGTACATGCCAAGATAATCAAGTTGCCTCTGCACTAATTACCAAAAAAAATAAAAAAAAAAACTAGACAAGGCAACGAAAGAAACGGACGAACGGCAAAGGAATTCAATCTTTCAGGCTGAATGTTATCTTCTCGACTTCGAACCGCAGTCGAGTCCAGTGCAACGGTATGCGGAGACCAGGTCATTAGATTTATGTTACCAAAGGACTCTCGGCCAGGCAACCGAACATCAATTACAACTACAACGGCATCTCGAGTGAGCCGGTTTCAGGGAGCTCCGACTCACTGGAGCGGCAGTAACGAGAAAGAAAACCCAATAAAATGTCAAATCCAATTGGCAAACACACACACACACACACACACACACAAACACGCAAGGATATCGTGTAAACGTAGTTTGCAAAGTATATCAAACTGTTTGACAGCCGGCATGGACAGTGTTGCGTGGCCAGGCAGCCGAGTTGCCGACGGGAGTGCAAAAAGCGATGCTGCAAACACTCGATTACAATCAAAAGTGACAGCGATTCGCTGCGTTTCGCCAGCGAATTTATTGAGATATACCAAAACCGAGCGCCCAGAGCCCAGACCCCAGAGCTAAAAGCTGAAAGCTGAAAGCTGAGAGTTGGAGACAAGGCTGTAGCTGTTGCTGCAGCTGCTGTCCCTTGCTCTGCTGCGTTGATGAATTTCGTTTTCATTTTGCTCTTTTTATGGTTTGTAGCTTCAGTGGCGAGATAGACAGAGACAGAGAGAGAAACAGAGAGAGAGAGAGTTTGGCAGACTATTGAGAACTTGTGCATGGCAACAATGTTGATTATGATTTATCAATTGAAGGTAGCAAATCAACCCGAACATGTTCAAGCAGGCTCCTTAATTTGTAGCTAAATTGTTTTTCGGTATCTTCATTGCTGAGCTCAAGAGCTTTCCCTGAGCACACTTGATATAGAGCTTTAAGCCACAGCAATTTTTCAATTTTCTCTATAAAAATACAACTTCAAGTAAAACTCTAAACTTATCTGTATAAAATAAGTATACAAATGATGAGTCATGAGTCATGAGTCATGAGTGATGAGTGATGAGTGATGAGTGATGAGTGATGAGTGATGAGTGATGAGTGATGAGTGATGAGTGATGAGTGATGAGTGATGAGTGATGAGTGATGAGTGATGAGTGATGAGTGATGAGTGATGAGTGATGAGTGATGAGTGATGAGTGATGAGTGATGAGTGATGAGTGATGAGTGATGAGTGATGAGTGATGAATGATGAGTGATGAGTGATGAGTGATGAGTGATGAGTGATGAGTGATGAGTGATGAGTGATGAGTGATGAGTGATGAGTGATGAGTGATGAGTGATGAGTGATAAGTGATGAGTGATGAGGGACACAAAAAATATTTCAATTCAGCTTTGCAGGCATTTTTCACTGTAATTCCCAACCTGTTTTTGCTTTAATAGATGAGTGTGTAGCTCTATATATATTCTAGCTTCTCCTTAGAAAACTTAAGCAAGCCAAGTTCTTAACTTAAGAAATTACTAGCTTAAGATCTGAGATGCTTACATAAAATTTTCCCTGTCTGCTGCTTACCCTATAAAGGTGTCTTCAAGTCAAGTTCAAGAAAATTATTGGCTTAAAATCTGCATCTCAAGTCTGTATGCACTACTGCTTATGAGTTATTTTTCCATTCGACAGATTGAATGAGGCAATTCAAATAAATTCTTACTACTCCTAAGTCTAGAAATCTAACTTTAGATCACGTTCTCATAAATCATTAACTTAAAATTATTACATAACTGAAAAGGTTTACATGGAAAGTCTAGAATCTAAAGCATAGATTACTTAGTAACTTTCTTTCCATTCGAAAGGTTTTATAAATTGAGCAATTCCAATAGATTATAAGTGTTCCTTAGTCTAGAAATCTTCCTTGAAGACATTTAAAGAAATTATTAACTTAAGATTTGATAACGTTAGCATGGGAAGTCTAAGATTAGGAAAGTGTAGAGCAAGGGTTACCCAATAAATTTATTCCCATTCGAGGTGTTTTTGAATAAGGAATATAACAGCTCTTAAGTCTAGAAATCTTCCTGCAAGCCAAGTTCCTATTTAAAAAGATATTAACTTAAGATCTAAGAACTTTTACAGGGAGAGTCTCGACTCTTTAGCAAGGACTACTTCCACTTCCTTCCCATTCGAGTGGTTTTTGAGTAAAGACAATATATTCTAGGTGCTTCCAAGTCTAGCAACTTTTCTTGAAGCCAAGTTTTTATTTTAATATATCTTACAACGTTTGCTTGAAGAGTCTCCAGTCTGTAGCAAAGGCTACTTAAGAGTTCCCTTTCCATTTGAGTGGGTTTTCAGTTAGACATTTACAATGCATTCTACGTGATCCGTAGTCTAGAAACATTTTTTCAATACAAATTCAATTCAACTTAAGATCTGATATAGTTTTCATGGAAAGTCTAGAATTTTACGAACTTTCTTTCCATTTGAGATGATTCTTCTTAAGGTCTCTGCTCTCAAGTCTGGAAATCAAATTTCTCAGCTGACGAAGTTAATATTTGCAGTTCTGACACTTCTACCTATAAATTACAATATCTCCAACAGTTTTGCGAGCTGTCAATTCAAAGACTTTTTCATCTCTGGAGCTTAGCGTCCGTCTAGCCCAGCGGAAGTAATATGCGCCCGGCAGAGCTGAAGTCCAGCTCACCAGTTAAGGTAACTCCAGGGAGAGTTTTGCCTTTGGTTCGATTGTCTGGCACTAAAATTGATTTGTTATCCTACATATGTCTCACACACACACCACCGCACAACAACCACAAGCATTCCGAGAGCCAGTCACATATATCATTGCCAAACGGTGTCCGCGCCAACTCGTTTCTGTTTGTTTTCGAGCAGCAGCAAAAAAAAGATGGAAAAAAGAGAAGAAAATGAACGTGTTCTCACACTGAATTTCCATTTGGAAAAAGCTTCTTCTTCTCACTGGCATTGTCGTCTCTCAAGTGGAAATAGCAACGCTTATAAACAACAAATTGCACTCATTGTTCAGCTTCCTTTCCCCCCCCAATCTGTTTCTCTTTTTTTTTATGTCTGTTTCCTTCTCTCGTGTGTTCAATTTATTATTCGCTTAACTTATGAATAGCTGAAAAATGTTCTAAATTTGTTATCATATATGATTGCACGCTGACATTTATCAACTAGTTTGTATTATGCAAATGCACAGAATATTATCGGAATCTGCATAATTATTGCAGCTAGCTCAACTGTAATATTATCTGTTTATTATGCATAACAATTTTAATCAGAGTCAGAATAATGTATGAATTATCGATTGGCAACAGATTCAGCACAAATATATACACAACTAAATAGTTGAGCTAAGCTATTTATGATTTATAGAGTCTATGTAACAACATTTCGAGATTATTATGAGTATGTGGATGTATTCATATGGATATATAAAGATTTTCAGTAAAACTAAAACAATTAAAAACTTTATTCGTATCCCTTTTAAAGCCTCTCAAGCTTAGAAGAATTTACATTCTCACATTTTAGCTTGTAAAGTTTTTTACCTTTTTATTTATAAAATGTTGTGAGAGGAAACGAAAAGTTTTACCATATAGCATCCATATGAGCTTAGATATTGAGTTACTAAAAGTCTATATATTCATATGGATATGTATAGAAGCAGTCATTTCTTTTTCAGCTGAAAGATAAATCTAGTTGGTTTTTGATGACTCATTTTAAGCTTCTCAATTTTTCAAGAGTAGAATTCTTAGAGCAGTGTGGTATGCGTTGGCACACAACACTTTAGATACAGGGTTCGAACCCTACTGAGATCGTATTAATAGGATCACTCTGATCAATAAATTCTCTTGATCTCATACAAAATTATTAAAAAATAATAAAATATACAAAGAAAAAAAATATAAAAAAAATTTATAAAAAAAAATAAAAAATTAATTTAAAAAAAATTTAAGAATTTAATTTTTGTACTATTTTAAGTTATGATTGCTGAGCTTATATTAGAAGTCTTATATTATAGAATCCGTATGCCAAGCTACATTTTTCCCCAACTACATATATACTTAACAACTTTTCAAGAATTCACATATCAAATTTCTACACTATCTTTACTACTGACTGCTGAGCTCCAAAACTCTAATAGCTTATATTATATATATCACATATCAAGTCTTTTACCAATTTATTTATCAGAGGAAAAGCCTTATATTATGGAATCCATACACCAAATATAACTTTTTCCCTTTTTACCTTAAATATTAATCCAAATTTGTATACTAGAAGTCTGTACTCTTTAAGAGTAAAGAATATTTTTTATTTATTGTAACTAAAAGAAAATTAAATATAACAAATTATATATCTCCCGGATAATATATCTACAATGTCCATAGAGATTTCTACTCTTCCCTCAAAAGACAAAAAATAATTGCCTTTAAGCAATTTGTATATTTAAATTTCCTTTTTTTATTTATGGCCCAGAACTTTGTCAGAGCAGACCTAAATGTCAGCCAATTACAATATTTCTAGATCTAGGCCATATATGCATATGTATGTAATAATCCACACACTCACACTCTGCCAACTGCATTCATTTACTATTGAGTCGACTCTTTAATTTATGTAGCCTACTTTTCAGCTGAGCTCAGCCATGTGACAGTCCAATAAGTGCAAGTGACTATCTTTTAAATTAAATCTAAACATTCCAGATGTTTAATCTGAGCCTGAGACACACTCACACACACGCACACACACACACGCACACACACACATGCACACACACACATGGCTGACATTTCACACGTTCATTCAAGACGCAGCGCAAAAAGTTTTTAATTCTCTTGAAATTCGATTTGTGTTGCCTACTAAAAAAGAAAAGTGAAGAAAAGTGAAGAAAAGTGAGGAAAACTATCTGCTGGCAGCCACCTACTAGGTTTTCCAGACTCACTTTTCAATTGCTTTATTCTCGATTGCTTTGTCTCAACTTTTCAATTGCATTTTCATTCACACTTAACAGCTTTTACCCCGCCGGCAATTTAAGCTACAACAGCAACAACAACAACAACAACAACAACAGTGCATTACACACATAACTGTAAATTTAATAAACTTGTTCGGAGTTTATTGCATTTGCTTGACTGCTCTCTGGCCCTCTCTGGCTCCAAGTTCCAAAAAACAAAGAGAAAAAAAGCAGCAAAAAACAGAATATTTATATATACTCTATATAAAAGGACAGGGAACAAGTGAGAGTGCTCTAGTGGAGTATGCTCGACTGGCAGATGCCCTGAACCACATGCTGAGCTGTTATTGCAAACATTCCAGCTTGTAACTATTGATGCACACACACACACCAACACATACACACGCACACTGCAGCTATGCTTCTGCTTCGCAAAATTCTAAAAAAAATGCTTCATTGAATAGCTCGAATTTATTATTGCCTGAGCTTATTTCACTTTTCTTGACATGAATAAGGCAACAGAATTTGTATGAGTTTTTGCCAATTTAAGAGGGGAATGCGAGTTAATATCGGAGAGTGTAGAGTACTCCCAATCTAAAATACAAGGTTTGGTGACTTAAGCACTACTACTAAGTTGTATATAAATTTTGATATACTATCAACGGAAATAAAATGATCGATAATTTGAAAAAGAACATGATATGCGACATCTATATGAGGATCTACATGAAAAATTTAAATAGGTTGCCCATGCTTATGCATATGGACAGGCTGACGGAGGGACGGACGGACATATGGACGGATGCATAAACGGACAGGCGGAAGGACGGACGGATGGACGGACGAATAAACAGATAGAGGGCAGGACGGACAGAGGGACGGAAGGACGGATGGACTGAGGGACGGACGAAGAGACAGACGGTAGTATGGACAGACGAACAGAGGGGAGGACGAACAGAGAGTTGGACGGAGAGACGGACGGAGAAACGGACGGAGGAACAGACGGCAGAACGGACAGAGGAACGGACGGAAAAATGGACAGAGGGACGGACGGACGTAGGAACGGACGAACAGAGGGATGGACGGAGGGATGGACGGAGAGACGGACGGAAGAACAGACAGAGGGAGGGACGGAGGGACGGACGAACTGAGGGACGGACGGAGGAACGGACGGAGAGACGGACGGAAGAACGGACGAAAGAACGGATAGAGGGACGGACGGAGGAACGGACAGAGGGACGGACGGACCGATGGACGGCCGCACAGACGGACGGACTGACGGACAGGGCTAGATCAACCATTTATCCTGATCAAGAATAAATTCTTTATCTACATTTTCAAAAACCCATAAACCCAAAATCTGTCGTTTTTAATGTGCTTAGGATATTTCCTTTTGTACTGACGTGATTCCGATACCTTGCCAAAAATGCAGTAAATATAATATATAAATATAATATGATTTAATGTAAAATAAATATAATATGATTTAATGTAAAAAGTTTACCATTGAACAATTTTATGTCAGTTATGCTATATAGAGAGATCGGGCTATTTGTGGTATATATGTATTGTCCCCTAAGAGAGCTGAGGGAATTGTTTGTTTCGATCAAGTATGCTTACATACAAATATAACATATATATTTTTAAGGATGTCTTCTATATGATTTAAATATTTTGTTATAAAATTATAATTACTTATAGAACATGAGATAGTATAGATAGTTTATATTCAATCTATATATTTTTTAACTTTGCTGTGTAAAAGTAAAACTCTTAACTTATCTGTCGAACAGAACTTAATAAGTGATTAACTATTACGAACTACTATGATAAAAAAACTTAATGCTGATTACTTGTTTATACTATATATATGTATGATTTGATTATAGTTTAATTTATACACAATATATTATATATATTATATATTAAAGTTAATATCTAATATATTTTATATAAGTCAAAGTAATTTTGAGAATAACTGTCTTTGGCAAAGCCTAACTAATCCGAATTTTACTTATACATAGCCTTTTATATAGATAATGTTCTCACCAGTTAACAGTAACTATACCCTATAGTCAATATACCCTATAGTAAATATGCCCTAAGCTATACCTACACCTTGAACAACATTTTTTTTTTCTTTTTTTTGACGTTGAACTTGAAAGTTAGTTTTTGACGCTTAGCTTTGAGGTGAGTAAGCGAACGTGTGTGAGTTTGAGTGTGGGTGTGTGAGTGTAGATGTGAGTGTGAGTGTGAGTGTGAGTGTGAGTGTAGATGTGTGCGAATGTGTGACAGTGCACGTTGTTTGTAGTGTTGGCGGTTAGCCTCAATGTAGTACGTGAATGTAGTTGCGAGCATGCTGGCATAGTTGAGCGTTTTTCACATTTTGAGAGAAATGACGACGCAACTAGAACGTGGCTGATGATGAGCATTCGACATGCCAAGGCGCACAGGAATTTTCTTATTATTCGCTGCATGCGAGAGAAAATATTTTTCCTCTGACGACCTTAACGGAAGCAGCAGACCTTGCAAAAGAAAAGAAACCGCTCCGGTTTCTCGCCTCGCAGGGCTTTGAAAATATTTTGAGTTTTTGTGTAGACGCAGTTTGCTTTTGCAGCTATAATCCAGTTAGATGGAATTATTCTAACTTAGCTGAACAAATCTTCAATTGCTTAAACCCTATCTCGTTTCCGTCTACTACTATTTCTTGTCAAGTGTCGGCATCTGGGGGAATGCACTAAGCCACCCTTAACCACCCCGCCTGCTCCTCCTCATTGAATACTTTATTGAATTCCCTTTTTAGCGCTTTGGTCCATTTCGATTGCCTTGTGGACTGCTGCGAGTGCTCCGGAGCAAGTCTCTTAATATAAATTGACTGCCCTGTTGTCCGGTTCTTGTCACATTGAGTTATGAACGGGGGTGCGCTCGCGGTCAGGGGGCGTGGCCCAGCGCAAATTGCTCCCACACTTTGCAACGGTTTTTCGCTTGATTGAGACAAATATTTGTACAAAATTTTGCTTTTCGTTCGGGTCAACGTTGCGGTCGCCCAGCTCTATAAATTATTGAGGATTTATTGTGGCCGACGCTTACATAAATCAGTAAGTACGCATATATATACCTATAGATATAGATATATATGTATAGATTGGCATTGAAGCTGCTACCGCTTTGATGGACTGCCTTAAACGAGCTCACGTTTCATGGCCAGGTTAATATAATTGCAGTGCAAAGTGCTTCACTGTTTCCCTTGACACTTTCCACTTCACTTTGACATTTTTGAGTAATGGAGCCCCCTCAAGTCGACAACAAAACATTGAAGCTCTCAACACAGTCAATCAATGCACTTTGCATTGCCTACGCAGGAGCAAGGGAGAAGGTATGAAATAAGCATTGTTACATCAAGTGTCAATCAAACAAATGCCAGAAAATGAGCGATGAAGCGAGCTGCTTTGTCGCGCTAGGCTAAAAGCTGATTAAAGTTATGCAGCTTAGGGAGAAGCGAATAGAGAAGCAATGTTTAACTAGGCCAGCTGATAAGTTATATTGAAAAGTCCAAAGTTCTAAGTATGAAATAGCAAAAAAAGAAGTTTGAAATGAAGCAAGAAGCTTTGCAAAAAGTAAGTTAAGCAAATAACAAATAACAAGTGAGAAGTAAAGCAAGAGATGTAGAGTGAGAGAAGTAAAGCAAGAGATGGACTGAAATTATGAAGAGCAGCAAAAATAAATTAAAGAAGCAGCAATCAGAGAAGTCACTTAGCAAATGTGTTTCATTAGAGAAGTAAAACAAGAAGCAAGAAAAGCAGTAAAGCCCGAAGAAAAAGCAAAGCTTTGCGAATGAAAAGAGCGAGAGCAAGCAAAGCTAGGTAAGTAAAGTGAAGCGAAAAGCGACTGAAATTATGAAGAGCAGCAAAAAGAACTTAAAGAAGAAGCAAGCATTCATTAGAGAAGCAAATCAAGAACTTAGCAGCAAGAAAAGAAGAAGAAACAAAACTTATCTAAAGAAAAAAGCGAGAGTCAGGCGAAGGTAGGAAAGGTAAAGTAAAGCGAGAGATAAGTTAGCCAGAGACAGATTTAAATTATGAAAAGCAGTAAATAGAAGTTAAAGAAGAAGCAAGCATTCATTAGAGAAGCAAAGCAAGAAGTTTGCAGCAAGAAAAGAAGAAAAAACAAAACTTATCTAAAGAAAAAAGCGAGAGTCAGGCGAAGGTAGGAAAGTAAAGCGAGAGATAAGTTAGCCAGAGACAGATTTAAATTATGAAAAACAGTAAATAGAAGTTAAAGAAGAAGCAAGCATTCATTAGAGAAGCAAAGCAAGAAGTTAGCAGCAAGAAAAGAAGAAGAAAAAAACCTTATCTAAAGAAAAAAGCGAGAGTCAGACAAAGGTAGGTAAGTAAAGTAAAGCGAGAGATAAGTTAGCCAGAGACAGATTTAAATTATGAAAAACAGTAAATAGAAGTTAAAGAAGAAGCAAGAAGAGCAGTCGCAAAGCATATGTGTTTTATTAGAGAAGCAAAGCAAGAAGTTAGCAGCAAGAAAAGACGTTAAGCCGGAAGAAAAAGCAAAACTTATCTAAAGAAAAGAGTGAGAGCAGCCAAAGTTATGTAAGAGAAGTGAAGCGAGAAGCCAAGATAAGTTAAAAATAAGAGGATTTTTCAAAAATATCTAAAAGTTCAAAGTCAAATTCGATTTTATGACTGTAACTGCATATAGTATTATATGCTATGACAGGAAACGCTTCTATTACAAAATGCTTAATGGAACCTAATTTCAATTGAAAATTGAATATGTATCTCTGTAGGGTACATGAGTAACGCATTAGCGAATGCTGAAATATAAATCAAGTTAAATTGCTCACATCTGGGCAGCTGTGATGCGTGCCAAAGCTGTGCAATAAATGCTGCACAGGCCACATGCGTGTATGTGTGTGCGTGTGTGTGTGAAGGATGTGCGTTTGAGCAATTGCAAATCATGTGAGCCACCATTAACACGACTCGCCTGCATAAACAAGGGCCACTGAAAAAAAAAGTACAAAAATTGGCAGCCCCGACTCCAGCTGCAATCCCTGGTCCTCCTCTGGTCCTGGCCAAAATGCCCGCCAGTTGCGGTGCGCCGGCTGCGGCTGTGACTGTGGCTCCAGCTTCGGCTCCACTGATAAATAAATTAAAAGGCACACGCGAAACAGCAGGATGCCCAAAAACTGCCCAAAGCTGAAAACGCAGCCTAATAAAGCTGACCAGGCTGACCACGCAGCAGGAGCAGCAAGCACGCCATGCGGCGGCAGCTGGGCCATCGACCCTCGACCCTCGACCCTCAACCGTCGAACACACGTGTGCCAATGAGACCGACAAAAAAAATTCCAAAAAAAAAAAACAAGTAAGCATGTTGTGGTCGGGTGTAACTGACTGTCAAATACTCTTTTGCAGTCCCAAAAAATCGATTTGCCAATTACCGAAACATTTTGAAAATCTATCTCTAGAGGAGCTCAACAGTCGTCCACAAGGAAGACTTGATGATTCTAGCTGTTAGAATATGGATGATGTACATATATAGTTAAGTCAATCTATAAGGAATGTCAAAGGTAAAAGTTACTAAAGCATGCATATACATATATACATATATATATATATATATACATGTATATATGTATATGCATATATATATATATGTCAAAAAGATAGCTAGATCTACAACAGTTGTAGGCATAGTTTTTCCCATTTTTCAAACTCTCAATAAGCATATGTAAATATATATATGCATAAGTCGATCAATAGGGAAGCTCATAAGATTCCTAGGGAATGTGTGGATCTAAGGGAAAAGTCAAAAAAGAAATAGCTCTAAAACTGTAGAAGATATAGTTTAACATATTTTTCTCGCTTCTTACAAGCGTGGATCTATAGGGAAACTCATCAAATAGAGAACTTTGAGTAAAAAGCTCTAAAAGATAGAGCCTTTTATAGTTTTCCACTGGATCTAAGCGAAAAGTCAAAAAGAAAAAGGCTCTAAAACTGTGGAAGATATAGTTTAACCCATTTTTCAGGCTTTTAATAATCTTGGATAAATATATGTATAAGTTAATCCATAAAGAAATTTAGGAGTTTCTAAATTTTGAGGAATTACATCTAAAAGCTATAGCTATAGCTTTCTCCCATTTTCCACTGCCCCAATAAACATGGCTCTAATTCTTGTAGTCAATATATAGAGAAGATTATCCAATCTTCAGGCTATACATTTTCCACGCCGTAGCTGTAAAAACTTTACATTCTTATCTGACGGTAATATGACTGAGAGTATATACAGTGATATCCCAATAAATCGCACTCCGAAAACCTCCATAAAAAATTTCGTTAGAATTCCTGTTCGACAAATCGAATTCCTGTGTAATTCGTAAAAACTTTGATCGCCTTGCCATTTCGAATTATCGGAATTCGACTGAATTTCTAACTCTAACTTCAAACCGCCTTAAATAACAGAACTTACACTGTAAAATCTATAATAATTTCCGATTTGCCACGCTTTCAAAAGCCATATTCAAAAAATATTTAGGCTTTATAAGAATAAGATATGCACTAGTAAATATATATAACAAATTTCAAGTCTCTAGCTGTCATATAGACAACTGTTTGACAAACATTGCTCAAAACCAATATAGCCGCTTTACACTTTGTGAACGAGTATAAAAATGAAATCCAGCGGTTTTGTGGCCACGCTCAAACCCAAACCGAACAAACGAGAAAGCGCAATGTGAGCTGGCAAGCCACATAGCCCGAAACCAAATTGATAAAAAAAAACACAAATTCACAGAGCCGAAGCAAAGGCGGACCAGGACGCAGCTCCAATTTAGAGTGAGACTGGATAGGGATAGGGATAGGGATGGGATGGGGAGAGGGATTGCTGCTAGATGAGAACTCAGCGGAATTTCATTTGAGCGTATCTGAAGACCGTTGCTAACAAGCGAAGGCATAATTAAAAATAATAAAATTCAAGCTGAGCACGTTTGTTTGGGGTTAACTTATGCTGTACATTGCTAGTAGTCGATATTTATCGATTCTTAATTCAATCAACGCTAGCAAAAGTCGAGGCTAACAAGTTTTATAAGTTGAGAACATAATTAAAAATTTGATTAAAAGTTTTTGTTTAGGTACAATATGCGAAGTTTATCAGCATATATCGTACACAGTTCGAAACATGTTATCTTGCAACCGATAACATATTATATTAGGCATAGCGTCAATGTTTTCTTTATGACATATATAAATATATCAATAGTTATCGTTTTGATGTGCATAAAATTTCAAAACAGAACTGCAACAGCTTAAGCTGCTATGCAGTACGTGCTGTATGTCGATAGTTATCGATTGTAAATGTAATCAATGCTTTTCGAAGTTGAGGATAACAAGCATTATCAGTTAAGAACATAATTACTATTAGAATTTGAAGCGAAAACATTTGTTTAGGTACAATAAACTATGCTTTTCGATAGTTATGGATACCAAGTGAAATAAATGTTATCTGAAAACGATAACAGATTCTATCAAGCATAGCGAGTTAATAGCCTAAATAACAGAACTAAGGTGAATGGCATTCTTCAATGTTTTCTATATTATATATATAAATATATGGATAGTTATCGATTCCAAGTGAAATATATGTCATCAGAAAACGATAACAGATTTTATCGACCTTAAGAATAGAAATAAAAATGAAAAGTGAAGGGCAATTGTTAATGTTTTCTATAAAATATATATATAAATTTATCAATAGTTATCGATTAAAAGTGCAGAAAGTTTCCAAACAGAAGTTGGTATTGTATATTAATAGTTATCGATTATGAATTTAATAAATGTACTTAAAAGCCAAAGCTTAGCTAAACTTGTGGTGAAAACTTCTATTGATCCTTCATATAACTAGCTATCGATATTTATCGTTTCTGCATGCTATTCTTTTTTTGCATAAATCTTTCTATATTTTAAGCACTAATGAAGCTGATAACCCCTTCTATAGATGCGCATAAAATTACATATAATTGCGCCCTTTGGAGGCGTGGCAAATCAAAAAAACTTTATCTTCGGCATTTATAAAGCTAGAATCATCATATTTTGCAGATAAATCACTATCACTATATCTGCTCTACTCCCTTTAAAAACTTGTCAAATTTGAAAATATCGATAACTTATTAAATTAAGCTGTGTTTTTTTAAGTGAACTAGTATTATGCAGTCGAATACATATTTGGAATAACAATCCTTATCATAGCTCTCGTGGCCTTGGTTAAATGGAAAACTGCCCTAATCATATTTTGAACCTGTTCGCGAAGTGTTTTAAATTTGCCTTTGAGTTGGCTTTTTCTTTAGAAAAATAGATTAAATTTAAACAATTACCTAACTTTTTGAGACACTTTTGTCGCCTGTACAAGCGCTGTGACTAACTTAAATTTGTATGCTGATGCGGTTCGTTGGTTCAAATCTGTTCAGCGGTTCGTCGCTTAGTTCAGCTCGGTTTTTGGTTCAGTTCGGTTTGGTTTGGTTTCCTATAGTTGCCTGCCAGCCCCTTAACCAGTTTTGCTTGTGGCTAACACACCATGTGTGTGTGCGAGTGTGTGTGTGTGTGTATGTTTGTGTGTATGCTTATGCTGTGCCGGGTCCAAATTAGGTTTCATCTGCCAGTTGCCTTTTTCACTCTGTTTGCAAACTAATTTACCGTTAGTTATTGCGATTGTGTGCGTGCCCACACACACACACACACAGATAGATAGATATTTATATATGTATATATGTATATGTGTGTATATATGTATATGGGCCGCAAACTAAGAGGCAAGTCCTGCATATGCCGACCATTTGTCTGCCACGCCTTGGCCATAAATTATACGCTCTTGGCCCAGGCAATGAAAACACGGCAAGATGCCCAAAGATACACACACCCGCACAGACGCCCGCACACACATAAAGCTGGCAACAACAAAGTTGTCACTTATAAATGTGCAGTTATTTTCATTAAGTTGTTGTCATCACTCTGACATTCCTTTGAGTCTCATCTACCACACGCTCGCTCGCTCGCTCTCTCTCTCTCGCTCACTCTCTCTGTCTCTTTCTCTGGGTTTGCTGTCGAAATTTGTTGGGCCACAAACCAAGCTAGGTAATCTAGGCCTAGTTGCTTTTGGGTGGTTGGGTGGATAGCTTTGCGGGCAACCGACTTAATCACAAGTAAACGACGCCCCCTCCTCCTCCTCCTCCTCCCCTTCAGTTCAACTCAACCAAATCTGCAGCGTCAGCCATTCATTTGGTTAATGACATTGTGTGGTGGCCGCTGCGGCAAAAGTTACACACACATAAAACACACACACACACACACACGTAGCCAGCTCAGACAAGGCAAGTATCTGTAAGATACTTTTGCATAGCTAGCCCATAAACTTTTCTTCTCTTTTTTTTTTGCTCCAAAGGCTGTCAAGTGGGCACAGCCAGCCCCCTGCCATGCCCACTTAACACACTCACACACACACACACCTCTGGTTTGCTGTTGTTTTGTGCATTGCGCATGCAGCTGGTCGCTTGCGCGTTTTGCTTGAATTATTTTAGCCGCAGACCCAGCCGGAGCTTTTGTGCTAATGCAGCATGTGGCATGTGGCCCCTCTTCTAGCCACATGTGTCTGCCACGCCTCTCGGCGCGCACTTGGCGCAAAAAAAAATGCAAATAAAAATGATATATAAATTTAAAAATATTAAAAAAGAAAAAAAAAGCGACAAATTAAATTGTGGAAATGTAACTAAATTAAATGAAATGAAATGTTGCTATTTGCACAACAGCATCTGCGATATGTGCTCCATCTGTGTATGTGTATGTGTATGTGTGTGTGTGTGTGTTTTGTATCTGGCAGCTTGCTTTTGCACATTTGCATACACTCGCTGTCAAAATAAACGTCGCACCAGACGCATTTGCATTTGCATTTGCAAATTTTTCCGTTTCAATTGCCATGTTTCAGTGGAAAAGCAAATTGAACATTTTCCGCGCAAGTGTTTCATTTCAGCATTCCCAGAAGAGGGGGAGCATGAGTAAAACAATATGAAATGTCACCAACTCGAAATGTTCTTGAAATTAATTTGAAGGCAACTCGAAATTGCTGGGAATATTTATATAAATATATTCTACATATATTTATATATGTATATTTATTTAGTATGCGAATGTTTCATGTCAGCGTTCTGTTTGCTAAAAGCTTTATATTTGCATAGAGTGATATGTTTATTGCGGGAAAAGTATTGTCCATAAATATTTTCAAGTCTTATATGAAAGATAGCTAACCATACTTTGTGAGAAAGAGAGAGAGAGAGATAGATGGTGAGATGGAGATGCAGAGAGGGAGATAAATAGACAGAGAGAAAGTAAGAGTCAGAGAAGAGGAAAAGACAAAGAGGGAGAGAGAGCAAAAGACATGGAGAGAAGGAGACATTGAGAGAAAGAGATATGGAGAGACAAAGAGAAAAGGAGACAGAGATATAAAGAGGCAGAGAGAGAGGGAGGAGACAAAGAGAGAGATGGAGATAAGCTAAAGAGAAAAGAAAGAGACAGGGGGAGACAGACAGGGGGAAGAGATGAAGTGAGGGAGACATAAATAGAGAGGGGGAGAGGGAAAGATGGAGAGATGAAGAGAGGAAAAGAAAGGGGGAGAGTGTAATAAGAGAAATAGAGATAAAGAGAAACAGAGAGAGAGAGAGAGAGAAAGAGAGATAGACAGGCTAAGACAGGTAGAAAGAAAGTGAGAGATGAAGAGAGGAAAAGATTGAGGGAGAGAGTGAAAAGAGAAAAAAGAAAAATAGTGATAAAGGGAAAGAGAAAGAGAGAGAGAGAGAGAGAGAGAGAGAGAGAAAGAGAAAGAGAAAGAGAGAGAAAGAGAGGGAGAGAGAGAGACAGGATAAGACAGGTAGAAAGAAAGTGAGAGATGAAGAGAGGGAAAGATTGAGGGAGAGAGTGAAAAGAGAAAAAAGAAAAATAGTGATAAAGGGAAAGAGAAAGAGAGAGAGAGAGAGAGAGAGAGAGAGAGAGAAAGAGAAAGTAAAGAGACAGGGAGAGACAGAGGAAGATGAAGATAAAAAGGGAGAGATAGAGAGAGACAAAGAGATAAGGAGAGATAGAGAGAAAGAAAGTCAGAGAGAGGGAAAGAGAAAGAACGATACAGAGAGTGCGTAATAAGGATAGACAAAGACAGAGAGGTAGAAAGAGACAGGGACAGACATAGACAGACAGACTGAGAGAAAAGAAGATAAAGTGGGAGAGAAACCGGCAGCAAGAGACTTAGGACTTAGATAACAGAGTGTCCCTTTAAAAACATACTATTTGCTTCAAATATTAAAATTGCCATTTATCGATTACATGTATCGATAACTTTTAAAAATCAATATTCACACTGTTCAATATGCGGGGACTGCATTGTTTTTATTTTGTGGTCTTTGCTTTGCTGCGATCCAAGTGCGCGTTAGTGCTTTAATAATAGCTTAACATTAGCATAGCTTGTGTGGGTGTATATACACACGTGCACACACACTCACTCACACACACACACGCGCGCGCGCTCACCAATTTATATACACATTCTATATGTAAATACAAATCGTCTATGCCGCACTTTGATTCAATTTGGTTCAAGTTTTTATCACCCACACGACAGTCAAGCCTAAGATGACAGCCACACACACACACACCAACACACACATGCCCGCACACACTAACTGAGTTTTCACTAATGAGTTTCAAATGTAAAAAGGACTTGACGCTTTCGCCACACTTGAGGCTTTTCCCCACTTGGCACTTGATGCATTGCACTTCAGCGTTGAATCTGAAGAGTTTTCCATTTCTATATTATTTTTCTCCTTTTTTTATCGTTTTTCATTTTTCATTTCTAATGCAGCGCCTCGTTGACCCAATTCAACGATATTTTTGGTTATTATCAAACGGCATCAGACACCAACGGTAAATTAAAATATGTCAAGAACAAATCCAACATGCAACAAAAAGAATTTCCGAATCAAAGTGGGTAATATAGTCAAAATGAATATATATATATATATATATATATATATATATATATAGAGAGAGAGAGAGAGAGAGACTTGATTGGAATTGAAGCAATGCCTGGGAGCTTATAAAATATTAGGGATATAAATATATATCTTTAAACTAAAGAGTTCATAGAATTTTACTAAAAATACCTTCCCTTACTTAGAAATGATTAAAGATTAATATATATGTGCTAAGCTTGATACGAACTTAGAACTTCAGCTACATAATTATACCAAAAATTAAGAATACCCCCATAAAAAATATATATTTTATTTTCCCAATTTCTCAACTTTCATTTCAAGCAGATCTTGAGATACCTTAGATTTTTCATTATCTTATTTAGCTCATTCCTCATTCCATTCTAACCCCACTAAACTCACCATACTTTACATTATGTCAGTTTTACTTAACCTCATTTCAGCTAATTAAACTATAACTGCGCTAAACTCACCTCACCCAGCCCAAAACTGAGAATAGCTATATTTAACTCACCATAAACTCACCTCAACTCATACAAAATTCACCATACCTTACCATATCTCAGTCTTATCTTATCTTTATCACAGCTAAACCAATTCTAGCTGAACTAAACTCACCTCACCTAATATAAAATTCAATAAGCCTAAACTAAGTTCAAACTTAACTTAATCGGATCCCAACTAGTCAAATTCAAGCTCAACTGATCTAAGTTTTAAGACTAAAAACTCACCATGCCTAACTTGAATCCACCCTTAACTCAATCTTAAGTTAACCCGATCCCAGCTAATTCAACTCGAGCTAACCTAAACTCACCTCAGCAAGCCCATATTTCACCACACCTATATCTAACGCATTCTTAACTCACCTCAACTAAACTAAATCTCACCAAACTTCAAATTAAGTGTAAGCCAACTTAACTAAAACTTTCCCGACTCTAAGCTCTCTTAATCCCTCCCAGCGTCATTTTAAACAGAATTAGTTACAAACTTGTAGCACTCAAAACTTTTAAGGCATACACTCAGCATTCATCCAATATTTAAATGCAAAATTATGAGTGAAAGAGACAGAGAAAACGAGAGAGAGAGTGAAATTTTTGGCATGCACAGAGGACTATTATTCATGCTCTTGATGGCCATGCCGGAAAAGCTAAGCACCTACGCAGAACAAAGGAGTGTCCGAAAGCCCGACAACTGTGGTAAGCCGCAGCTAATGAGTTGTGCCCATTACTCTGCCACTTCTCTTTTCTCGTTTCTCTGCTTTTTTTCTGTGTGTGGATGTCATTTATGAGAATTGAATAGAAAAGCCCCACAGCGCCTTTCATAATTGGCTGCCAGGCAGGAATGAAATGAGAATCAAGAGTGAAAATGAAAGTGAAAATCAAATTAAATTATGCCACAATGTGGCCAAATGAAATGAATATATATATATATATATTTGCTATGTGTATATGTATTTGGATAAGCTTAACATACGATTTATAGACTAGCAGATGCCCTGTAGAGAGGCTTACGTTGGTTTGCTGGAACTGTTTTAATGGTGCGTTTGCAGATTAGCGTAAGATTTAGAAACAGTTTTAGAACAACATCTTAAGCTTGAAGCTTTCTCAAAGTTGTATGGACTAAAAATACCCTGTAATTAGACTCACGACTAGAAATTATTATAATAAAGCGTTGGTTAATCAAAGCGAGATTGTCTGGGAATGTGCTTAGTTTTGCTAAAGGTTGCCTGACTAGAATATACCCTGTAAAATGTATGCTTCAACATGTTAAGAGTAGATATTTCTAGAAAATAAAAAAAAAATTTTGTTAAAAAAAATGATACCTTACTTATTTCTTTACATAAGTGAAGAATTACAATATATACATATAACAAATTCTTAAATAGATTAAATAAGACTAAGCATTAGAGAAGCAGCATACCAAATTTCAAAACTCCAGCTAAGATAGTCGCTGAGTTCCTTGAGGAGATCTAAACTAATATCATATAAAACTCTTTCATATCACCTGCCTAGTCTTTACAAAATTTTACTAAGCCATATATACCCCTAGCCCTTATATTACAGAGTATTTTAGTAAGCTGTTGCTGCTGCAAATTTAATCAAGCTAAAATCAATTTAAAATAGATTCATTTTGGCCGCTAATTGATGTGCCGCTGGCTAATTAACAAATATTTGCCAACAGCTAACAGAAGCAAGCGGCTAATTAAACACTTTTCGCCCCATTCGAGAAAAGGCTTTAACTAACTGTTTTCGTTAAGACATTCTGTCGAGCATAAGCAAATTGCTTGGCAACAACATTTTTGACACTTCGCCCAGCGGCTGGCGTCGGATCCTTTGATGCTTCTTAAAACGTAACAACAACAACAACAACAACTAGTTAATTACAACAATGCGAAATTTCATTGACAGCATTTTGTGGCCGGTCTCAACTTTCGGTACGCTGGCAAGCATAATAAAAGATAAATATTTATGATTAAAGATAACAAATACCCTCGACTCAAATAATCAAATAGAGCGTATGCACATTCATCAAGTAAATGTCGTAATGCCAGTCTATTGTAACTGAGGAGCTATGTTAGTTAGGCGTGTCTTATTTGATATATTAGTGCTCTTAAGAGTTAAAGTTAGAATTTAATTATAATTTTTACATTTTTATTAGAGTTTTTTGGAATCGAAAAATAGACAAAGGACATAGGATCTAGAAATTTAAAACATCTTAAATAGTTTTAAAAAAATACACTTAATAAGTAAAAAAAATATAGGATCCATTGCATTCAAGAAAGTTTAAGCATTCCATGAAAACATCAGGGTATGTTGACGGAATATGGTACTTCGACTCGGTCTTTCTTAGATAATGCTACTTTAAGCTTAACTGATTGACAGACAGTCTATTTGATTGACTGATTGATGAAGCAAATGTGATGTAAGTGCACGTAACAACTAATTTTCGAAAAAATATCTACATTACAGTTCGTTAAAGACATGATTGAAGACAAGATTGAAGCCATGATTGAAGACAATATTAAAGACCAGATTGAAGACAAGATTAAATGAGATGATTAAATATTGAGCTGATTCTTAAGCTGCACTCAAGAATTCACTTAAAACATGATTGAAGATGTGAATAGAGATATGATGTAAGATATGATTGAGTGTCTTAGCTGAAATATTATTTTGTAAAATTGCATTGAAAACTTGATAGAAGACAAATTAAGGATGTAATTGAAGGCATGATTGAATCTACTTTTAAAAACATGATTGAAAATTGAACTAATTCTGGGGCGTCGAGATTGAAGATTCAAGTTTATCTCTTAGTAATATAATAAAGACATGATTGAAGACATGATTATGAACACATTGAAAGCCAAAGCATATTTTTAAAAAAGATCTAGCATATATCGAGGTAGTATAATGTTACTAAACAAAAATAAATTCAAGAAAAGCTTAGAGAAATGATTGAAGATGTGATTGCAGGCTTGTTTAAAACTATGATTGACGACACGACTAAAGACATGATTGAAGCTACAATTGAGCTGCGATCTGGCTAATATATTGGTATTAAAGGCGTGATTGAAGACGTCATAGAAGACATGATTGAGGACTTGATTGAACACATTTTTGTTTATAAAGAACTTAAATATTCCTTAACTGGGATTAGGCTTTTGTCTTTGTATTATAATATTAAAAGAGACATGATTGAAGACGTGATTGAAGACACGATTAATGTCATGATTGTAATTTGAGAGCTAAACTCATCCTGACTAATTCTCTTGTTGATTTCCCGGCATTTTAATCTCCAATTTCATATCTTCTAGCTAAATTTCATTTATAAAAGTTTGAGTCTGAGCTAACTCCACGAATGCTTTCAAATTTAGTTTGATAACTAGAAGTTCACAATAAACTCACTCCATAGAATGTCTATATTCAAGAACTTGAGGTAAGGCGATCTTTTTGGCACATCTGGCTGCATCGGGAAATTGGCTTTTAACAAACACTTTGGGCCCACTCAATATTTGACAGCCTTCATTAATGTTTGTAAAAGTACAATTAATAAAACTTTCGACGTCTGCTGGCCGAGTGGCAACCCCGCCTGTGCGCACCTGTGCGGAAAGCTAACGGAATTCCATTTCTCCCGCACACACGAACTTTGACAGTAAGATGAGCAAATGCGCTTTTCTGTTTGTAATGCCCACGTAATACCCATGTAAGGCCCACCCACGCCCATGTCAAGCCGACATAACTTGCGAGTGTGACCAGTCCGATGAAAAGTCTTGCACCACATTAAACAAATCTCAATTTGTAGCCGCCGCCGCCGCCTCGCACCTCCCCAAAAAGGAAACATCAAATAAGCAGGATAATGCCACGAAGGTGAGCGTTAGATACATATGTAACATGTCACCTGGCTGTGCCAGCTAAGTGGTTTCCCCTTAGCTCCCCTATCCCCCTCCCCCCCCTCGCTCAGCCCAACTGTAGGGGCTTCGCATCGATTGCGAAAAGCAAAAGCAAAATTCAAAGAGGGAAATCTTTTTGGACAGCATTTGCTTCAGCGCACTTTAAGTGACAGACACGGCACATGTTAGCACAAACACACACACACACATACTTACACGTGTGTGTGTGTTAGTGTAGCTGGCCTGGGAAAAAGTGACTGGCGCTTAATAAAGCCACACGAAGCGGAAATGAGCATGTAATGTTAACGGAAATGCGTTCAACGACGCCATCTTGCCGAAACGAGAATCCGTTGCACGAACAGCACAGAACAGACAACGCATGCAACATGCAGCATGCAATCTCTATGTTACACAGCAGTTGGAAAGGCGGAGAGGGCAGAGGGGGGCAGGTATAGCTGGCAGCTCAAATTGAAATTGGCTTGGCTTATTCTAAAATACCCCAGAGCAACAGCAAAGTGTTAAATTGTGTAGCGAACGAACGCGCTTGTCTCTTACACTAAATGAAAATACAAGTAAAAATTGCACAAAGCGGGAATGCCCGACTAGCAGTTACCCTGTAAGAGCAACTGGCTTTGCAAGGTTATCTATAGAAGACCATATTAATACTGCTCTCCCTAAGAGCCTTTACCTTTGCCCATAGCTCTCTATACCTTAACCCTCAGCTCTGCTTCAATTCTTAACATTCCGGGGCAAGGTATACTAAAAAGGAATTTTTAATAATCTCAGCATTTTACTCAAGAATCCTCAAACCAAGTTGGTTGTCCCTCACTCTTAAAAGTTTACGAGCTATGTTCAAAAAACTAAGTCTCAAGATTAATTTTTTTATCAATATTATGAAAAACTTAAGAAAATATTAGAAAAACGAAAGGAAATGTTATGAAATAGTATATTTATATATTATATTTGAAGCCCTTAGCACATTAACAGTAGCACATAGGTAGATAAAACTAAGTACTACATCAAGAATATATATATGGTATATATATACCTCATTAAGTCAGAGACATTTGCTTCTGCTTGTTATATACGTTTGTACAAAACATGTATACCCTTTATAATACATTTTTAAAGGAATTCAGTGACAACAAAATAAATAAAAGTATTTTAGTTGTGGTTGCGCGAATATGCGACACCCTGTATACACTGATAGATTCCACTTATAGTATTTTAGTTGGGGTTACTCGACTATGTGATACCCTATATACACTGATATATTTTATAAATTTCTACTCAAATGCCAACAAGTTTCTCGAAAGATGATAAGAAACCTTGTTTTTGATCGATACCAATTATCGATATTATTTATCGATTTAAAGGCAATGAATAGAGTTTCTAATATAAAGAACATATAGATTAACGAGAACTAGAACTCCAAAGTTTCTAGCTGTAACTCTGAACTGCATAAAATATGTGGCATATAAAAAAGTCTCTATTGAATAAAAGACAGTTAAATAGTTTTAGGAAAAAGATTAAAGTTTTATAAAATAAATTTCAAATCTAGAAACATGATATTTACTATATATTTATCTGAACCAGAGCTTATGCATATCTATATAAAAGCCAAAATCTTTCATTCAGCTCATGTAACACAAACGCTGACAATTTGACAATACCCGCTGCAAAACGAATGAAGCGAAATGATAAATAAAAAAAATTGAAATGAAATGGAATCAAATCGAATGAAAACCGGGGAACGGGCTGGGCTGGTTGCTGCAGTCAGCGATGCACTCTGGGGAATCCCACGACGGAACGTGGATGCCAGAGCTGGAAGCGTGCGAGTGGGATGAAGTGCGCTAGATACGATATACACATGTATACACACATGCACACATATATTAGGAGATATGGTACAAGGTGCTGAACGAGCTGCGAATACATGACTCTCAGACTCTCACACACACACACACACACACATCATTGGTTATTTATTGGTTTCCACTAAATAAATCGACTCGAAATTGGCAAACGTCGCAAAATGGACATTATTGGCCTCTATTGGAGCGCCACGTTCCACATTCCCATCATCAGGCTAACTGACACGTTCGGCACTCGGAATCTGGGGCACGAAATGCTACTGAACACGTTCTACTACATCAAAATGGCTCTGTCGACACGAGATCCACAGACTTTAACCCAAATACTCCTTATCCAAAAATGGGCGACAAGAAAAAAAATGGAACACAAAATAAACGAAATGTTGTCAAGTTTGTTGCTTCAACCAGCGGCACGAACACTGAGTATATTATTTATTCAGTCAACTATTCACTTGGCACAGTGGGCCAAAACGCTGCTCGTTGCTAATTGAAAGAGAGAGACAGAAGGATGAGTTAGTGGAAGATAGAGTCTAGGGAGAAAAGAGGCTAAGGAAGGAAGAATCTATTTAAGGAAAAGCTTGTGGAAGGAAATGTCTCTAGGGGGAAGACTCTACAGAAGGAAGAGCTACGGAAGGAAGGCTTTTTGGAAAAAAAGAGTCTAGATGTAGAGAGGAGTCTATAGAAGGAAGAGACTAAAGAAGGAAAAGTCTATACAAGGCAGATACTATACAAACTAGAAGAAAGAGTATATTGAAAAGGAATTCTAGAGAAGCAGGAAGAGTTAGATAATAGAAGAAAATCTATAGAGGGAAGAGTGTGTACAAAAAAGAGGGAAGAGGATGCATATAGAAGCCGATAAACAAAGAATATATAAGACGATGAGTGTATTGATAGAAAATTGAATAGTCTGTAGAAAGAAACAGGAGAACTATATAGAAGAAGAAGTCTGTAGAAAGTGTAGTATATTAAAAGAAGAATCTAGAGAAGGAAAAGGGAAGAGTTTATCAAGGGAAGAGTCTAGAGAAATAATTACAAAATATAATCTGTCGTCGTCTCTGTCTCTGTGAAAGGTATAATTAAAGCACAAAAGTATAAACAGAAGGGCGAGAAAAGAATCCACTGAAACAAGAGTCTAGAGAAAGAATTGTGAAGAATCTATTGAAGGAAGAATTTATTGAAATATTCTAGAGAAGGAAAATTTTAGAGAAGAAAGATTTAAGACAAGAAAGCGTCTAGAGAAGGAAGAGGGAAGCGTCTATCGCAGGAGTAGAAAGAGTTAGAAAGTAGAAACAGTCTCCGTCTCTCTGACTCAGCGTAAGGTACAATCTTTTGAGGCAAGAGTCAACAGCTGGAAAAGTCTAGAGAAGGAAGATTTAAGGGAAGAAATAACCTATTGAAGGACGAAAGAAGAGTCTATTGAAGGCAGAGTCTTGAGAAGAAGGTAGGAAAAACCCATTGAAGGAAGAATCAAGAGAAGAAAGTTTCTAATGAAAGAAGAGTGTAGAGAAGGAAGATTCTAGAGAAAGGAAAAGCAAGAGTCGATTGAAGGAAGTAGGATGAGCCTATTGAAAGATTCTAGAGAAGTAAAAGGGAAGAGTCTTTTGAAGGAATAGTCTTAAGAAGGAAGATGGAAGAGCCTATTGAAGGAAGAATCTGAAGAAAGAAGAGTCTAGAGAAGGAAGATTCCTGATAAGGAAAAGGGAAAAGTCTATTGAAGGAAGAATCCAAAGGAAGAAATAGAAAACAGAGACTGTCTCTGTCTCTTTATCTAACATCTCCCTTTCTGGCTGTCTCTATCTGTCATTCTCTCAATCTCGCTGTCTCTCTGTCTTTCTGTTTCTCTTTCTCTCAATCTCGCTGTCTCTCTGCCTCTCTATCCCTCTGCCTCTGTCTTTATCGATCACACACACACATTCACATTCACATTCACATTCATAACACATTCATATCCACATTCACATTCCCATTCCCATTCACACTCTCACATATCCAAATAGATTTGTATGTATTAGCTCAGTGAGGTCTATCTGGTTGTCCCTATTGATTGTCGGCATCTTTTGGGCCGGCTCGGCTCGGTTTGGCCCGGCCCGGCCGCCTCATTAGCCAAAATGCTGTGGCTCATTTTGCGTGTAATTCGCTTGATTGTCGGCTGATTGCAGCGGCAGCAAATACTTTTGCATACTTTTGGGCCATGGGCCATGGGCTGTGGGCTGTGGGCTGTGGGAGTCCCCAAAGATTATGGGACATGATTATTAGACAGCATTTACCGATGTCACGTGAAGTTGGGAGCCCCTCGTTCTTCCTCATCATCATAAAGCTCTTTTCAAAACTTGTTATGAGCAAGCAAAAAATACTTTTATTTTATTTGGTCTACTGTCAGGGGATTTGGCTTTGACAAGCAAACACAGCCGATGCGAACGATAAGAACGGCAATAACTTTAAAAGTCGCTGCGGGCTGAGCCCCGCCCCACCGCCCAGCGGCCAACAAATGGGGACAAGTTTTAGGTGTCTGTGTGAATATTTTGTGAAAATCATTTGACAAAATGCTTCTGCCACACTAGTCACTGGCCCAAACCTTTATTTACAGCAGATAAATAAAAAGAAAAGGTCATGCCATGATAAGCCTTGTCACATAAATACTTCTCATCCATTGAGCTGATCAAACTTGGCATTGCAACAGTTTTATCAGTTAAGCAACTCAGTAGAAGCAATGGAACTGAAACAGAACAAACAAAGCTCTAAACAATCAATGCGAACTTGCCGCAAAACTAGGTCAAATGAAAATTTTGAATAGAATCTTAAGGATAAAGAAAAGTTCATTGAATTTTAAGACATGTCAGCTGTTGAAAAATTGAAACGGTGGAATTGAAACTGCAAAAGCAACTTAAATGACACAATGAAGCCGGAAATGTGGAAGTTAAGGGCAGTCAACGAGACTAAAGTGAAGACTAAGCAAAAGTTTTGGGGTATCGGAACGGTGGAATTGAATCGGCAAACGCAACTTAAATGAAACAATGGAAGTTAAACAACAAATGTATAGAGACGTCATGGAGAATCAAATAAGATTATGGCTGACATATAGCTGAAGAGCATTAAACGGTAGAATTGGAACTGATTCACAACTTAATTGAAACAATGGAACTGAAACTATAAAAGTTAAGAGCAGTCAAGAGGAGTCAAATGAAAATGGAGACTAAGCTAAAGCTGTAGCGCATTGAAACGGTGGAATTGAAACTGCCTAGGAACTTAAATGAAACAATGGAACTGAAACTATAAAAGCAATGAGCACTCAAGGGAAGTCAAATGAAAATTGTGACTAAAATAAAGTTAAAACAGTGGAATTGAAACTGGAGATGCAATTAAAATGAAACAATGGAACTGAAACTATAAAAGTTAAGAGCAGTCAAGAGGAGTCAAATGAAAATGGAGAATAAACTAAAGTTGTTGAACATTGAAACAGTGGAATTGAAATGAATCAATGGAACTGAAACATCAAAGGCTAAAAGTTGTTGCAAATGAAACCGATTTCGGATCAAATCATTTGTGTAGACAATTTTGATTGTGGCTTAAGAAGTGCTTGAAAATCATGTTTTTTATTCAAGTTATCAAATTATGATATATACATATAATATATATTAAATATATATATGTATATTAATCTTAGCAATCTTCAACAAATCTGCGTTGCTCGCTGATGAAGCTAATTTAACTCCAAGGAAATCCATAAGCAAATCCTTTTAGACACTTTTTCTTAAGACGTTTAAAACAGACCCAAATCTAACCAAAAATAAATAAAATTAAAATGTTCTCGAACAACAATTTGTTTTTAGTTGCGCTTAGCTCTATAAAAAAGAAGAAGAAGAAGGAGGAGAAGGAGAAGAAGAAGTACATGCATAGAGAACAGTTCAATCAGTCGTAAATCTTGGCAGGCAGTTGAGCAGCCTCAGCTGTCACAGCTGCCCTAGCAGTAGGGGTCGCGCTTTAGGGGTAGGGGGTAGGTTATAGGGGGTGCAGTAAGCTCACTGCTGTTTGCCCCCAAAGTTGGGTAGCAACGAACTTTAACGGGGATTTGCGCCCAGCCAGCTTAGCGTCAGTCCAAACAAAAACACTTTGCAAACAACAAGAACGCCAGCAGGAGTGGGCGGAATGGGAGGCAGCCATGCACATGGTGCAAAAACAAAACGACAAAACAACGACAACAACAAAAAAAACTGCAGCTGGGCACACTGTGAGCCACAACTAAAGCATAAACAAAGGCGCAGCGCGAAACGCGCTCGTAAAGCTTTCAATTAAAATTAATAAAAATTTACGAGAATTAAATAAACACGGCAAAAGGCGGGCACGACAGCCAGGTGGGCGTGGCAGCGCAAATCGAGTGACTTAACCTCACTTACATATATTTATATATATATATATATATATATATATATATCTGCATATTAACATGCCCAGCGACAGGCTTAAATAAATTGAATTGTTTGGCACAATATGGGCTCGACCATTAAACAGCTATTCACACACACACACACACACACACACACACGCGCGCGCACACTCTTACACACATCTAGCGCTGTGGTTGTGGGCTCTTGGCTTTGCCATCAAGAAAACAAAGCCAAGTTAAGCCAGGGCAATCGACGATGCACATAGAGCAAAAACAAAAGTAGCAGAAGAAGCAGCAACAGCAGCGAAGCTGGCAAACAAGTCAATAAAACAAAAAAGCAGTAGAAGAAGAAGAAGAAGAAGAAGCAGCTAAAAATGCCAACAAGTAAACGGGATTAGCAACTGCAAAGCCGCACACTGAATACCCTTGCAAAAGTGAAGCTGAGCTAAAATTAGCAATAAATTCCATTTCACATGCTTAATATAATTTATAGATAGTTTTAATAGACAAAATACAATATATATATGATATATATTATAAGGATACATTTATTATATCTTATGGTATTGGGTTCTCTGTGAAAGTATTACGAATTTGTTAAAAAATCGATATATATAGCATATATATGCATATATATACATATTTATCATATATATATATTTTTAATCTATTAAAACTATATACATATATATATATATGTATATAGTCCATCCCCGAGTATTAATTTTTTATATACAAAAAACTTCTAATAAGTAACTTCTAACTTCATATTCGCTCACTCACATCTCTAGCATATAGCTATAGTAGATACAGTCCTACGATCTGTATCCAAATCTGGCTATATGCAAAAAATATCACTAAAAATTACAAAATTTTATATTAAGCTCAAATTTTTTTATTTGCAAAAACAAGC
Organism: Drosophila gaucha; assembly: GCA_035045545.1. Classification (NCBI taxonomy): domain Eukaryota; kingdom Metazoa; phylum Arthropoda; class Insecta; order Diptera; family Drosophilidae; genus Drosophila; species Drosophila gaucha. The sequence goes on along the minus strand of JAWNOY010000077.1, from coordinate 6,512,478 downwards.
AAATGTCTTATACAAAAACTTGCCGCTCATATATGATATAGAGTAATACGATCGATATCAGATTTTCGATCTATATACATATATATAAAGAAGTATAGTAAAAGCAAAAGCTGTTGAGCTTACTTAAGATATCTAGATTTTTCTAGAATCAATAACTTTGGCTTGCTGGAACTACATTTTCAGCTAGATTCTTCCGATAGCAGCTACTCGATATTACTATATATATACTGCATGATATATAGAGAGAAATCAATTCAAAGTTCTTTAAAGCAAAGCTTTTAAGCGGAAATAGAATTTGCAGATATATCGACTTGACTGTTTATACAGATTAAAATAAATATCAATTAGATAGATAGGTATACAGTCGAATTCCGATAACTAGTCCCCCAATAAGTCGAAAACCTCAATAATTCGTTAGAATTCTGTCCCCTTCGAATTCGTGTTCGATAAATCGAATTCCTGTGTAATTCGTAAAAAATGTGATCCCCTTGCCATTTCGATTTATCGGGGTTCTATGTATTCACAGTTATCTCTTTTGTGTACTTTACACACTTGCCAACAAAGCTAGAATACTCTCTACGAGGACATTTAAATTCAGCTAAGAGTGCGAAAGAGTAAGATGCGCAACTACTGAATACCCTTTTCTTAAAAAAAAACTTGTCAGTGCTTGGAAATTTAGTCAAATCTTATCGATATGATCGATATTAATCGATATATCTTGCTATTAACACTATCGATAGTTAATCGATATATATCTATTTATAGGAATATCATATCTTTTTATGGGAACTAATAACACTTAGATGTATCGATCACTGTTATCGATTAATGTGTTTAATATAGTTATCGTTTGTCTTTGCATATATAGAACTATTTCTTATCAAAACACGTTTATGTTTAGCTTAAATTTGAAAATCTTCACATTCTAGAGTTTCTCAGTGTTGCAAAACGATAAATGTAATTGAATATATATTTTACCCCTACAAATGATCGATTTCCGGAAATAATATACTATTCTTATATCGTATTATCCGAGATCTTTAAGGAACTAAGATGAAGACTTCCACAAGTATTGGGAAGACAATGCACTATCAAGAGAGTTACTCTTAAGGCAGTTTAATGTTTATTTTAAAATAGGTAACTGTCTTCTGTTTTGGAGCAGCTACAAACAGAAGCCATAAACTCAGTTGATGATGCTGACCAAGAACTTAAGTACTTGTACTTTATAGAGTGGAATGCCAGGACATTAGCGAAACTTTATGACACCCACACCGCCCATTTGATGTACGCGTATTTATAGGGTATAAAGAAAAACAGAAAAAACGAAAACAGGCAAATAAAATGGCCAAAGAAATGGAACGGGAAGGACAACAGGACAGCAGGACAGCGAGGACAGCGAGGACATCGAGGCAAAGCCACATGACGAAGAGTCTGTGATTTTGTTTTAGTTGAAGGAGCATGTTATTGTGTTTATGAAGCACTTTGCCAACAGGACAAACACTCCTCGCACGGCCTTTAGTCGACACTAATCAGGAGCTCTCAACTAGTGGGCATTAGCGATGCCTGATTCAGCCACCGAACCCATAAAAATTTGTTATGAGGCCAACCGCATAGATAAACACTCACACACTCACACACACACACACACACACAGAGACTTGTATTCATTCGATTTGCATTTAGACATTAAATTGATGTGCACATAAATCCATGCATAAAGCAAACGAAGCATGTCTGATGTAAGAAGCACTCCCCATCAATCAGTCAATCACGCATATGCTTTGCCTTCGCTGTTGATGGCGAATTAAGGCAGCAAAAAACTTGTTGCATACCTTTGAGGGCCCGAATGAAAATAGATCTAAAGATGTCATGTATGCAAGATATGTGCATGTTTATCGATAACTTATCGTATTAGTAACATCGGATGCTACTGTCATGAATTTCTATGCAAATGAGAGTTATCTTACACATGTAAAGTCTATGGATATGCCTAAACAGCTAAAGTTGCAAACAGCTAGGGATAACAGCACTTCATAAATGTGCGTTATACAACACTTAAGACTATTGTCGTTATCAATAACATATAGCTTCACTTAACATTAAGCAATACCCACAACTTCTATACAAATCAAAGTTATCGATCATTGCTGCTATATATGTAAGCAGTTATCGATAATAGCCATCAATTATAGCAAAGTTTGTTTATTACTGCAATCATTTAAAAAGCATATGAAAATGAATCGAAAGATTTCATATCTTGTAAGATATGTGCATGTTTATCGATAACTTATCGTATTAGCCACATCTGATGCTACTCTCATGAATTTTTATTTAAATGAGAGTTATCGATCACATGTGAAGTCTTTGTATATGACTAGCGATAACAGCACTTCATAATTGTGCGTTATACAACACTTAAGACTAATTTCGTTATCGATAACATATAGCTTCACTTAAGATTAAGCAATGCCCACAGCTTCTATATAAATCAAAGTTATTGCTGGTATAGATGTAAGCGGTTATCGATAACAGCCATCAATTATAGCCAAGTTTGGCTATCGATAACATATTATATTACTGCAATTATTTAAAAAGCATTTACCACACAACACATTTGCTATGCAAATAATCTTTATCGATTACAACTACATTTGCCGAAAGACTGTTATCGATTACAGCGATAAATGTATTTGCACTAATATCAATAAATGTTCATTACCCAATACTTGAAAAGGGATTTGCACGCAACAATGCAAATGTATCGCCCTACAATCGTTATCGATGAATGTCAGAGGGCACACACATACACACACAGATACATATGTATATATATATATATATATATATAGATATATGTATACCTATAGCCGCACCTGCACAGCTTCATTACATTTGCTTGCTGTGTGCAGCGAGCCAAAGACGGCGCCATGTAAGTATTTGTTGTTGTTGTTGTTGTTGTCAAGTTGTTGTCCTTTGCAGCCGGAGAAAGGATACATTTGTAGGTTCTATTGATTTTTAATACGCGTCTTGTTGGCAAGCTACCATCGCGTCGACATTGGGCCGTTGGGCAAACCGGAGCCAACTACTTTGAACTTCTCTGGCTGTGGAAGCTGTCATGCAGCTCCTTCAGTGGCTCTGCTCGTGGGTGGTCTACTACATGTGTGTGTGTGTGTGTGTGGGTGTGTGTATTTTAGTGCTTGTAAAAAAGTAATGTACAAACAAATAAACGTGTCACAAACATATTCACACGAACACACACATTCACAGAGAGAGAGAGACACGCAGTCGTGCTCGTCCTTTTCAGCATTGGCATTGCCTTGTGATAACTTAATGCCAAACGCATGCTTTTGCATATGAGAGTGTACAATGCGGCGTATGCGTTACTTTCTTTGCAGCTATCGTAAAGTGGCAGCCGCCATAAGCACTGAACGACAAGCTAGAGAAACGCAATGGAATTGAAAATAAGCCAAGCAGCCAATCACTCACTCCTCAGCTTAACTCAGCTCGCGACTAAGCTGCGAGTGCACAAAAGCTGCGCTCTTATAGTTATGTATGTGGAAGTGCTTAGACGATCTGATGAAGCGCGCTCTCGTAAATATGGTGAATTTGTCAAGAGCTCACTCCTTTCGCTCTTATATTATGATTTGCCATAGCGCCCTCTGCTCACTGTTTAGCTTTGCACTCGGACATCGTGTATTTGTCCAGGGCTTTGCTCACTCGTACAGTCTCTTGTGTAAGTGCTAAGGAGATCTGTCTCTCTCTCTTTCACTCTCAAGCTTTGCACTTTGTGCTCATGGTGAATTTGTCAATCAGGCCGCAGCTAAGCTCTGGTCGTTCTTATGCTAAGGAGATCTGTCTCTCTCTCTCAGTCTTTAGCCTTGCACTCTGACATGGTAAATTTGTCTACAGCTGGTAAAATTTAAGAGTTAAGCCAAGCAGCACTCACTCCATCGGCGAGCGCTGCTCACAATTAAAAAGTGTATATGTATATGCATTTGTGTGCTAATCAGATCTCAGAAATTCCCTCACTCTTTTGTTTTGCACTCGTTACCATGGTGAATTTGTATGAAGCTGGTGAAATTGTTGAGAAACTAATTGCATTATTACTGTTAATTAAAACTGTTTTAGTTTTAAAAGAAATCCTTTATATTGTACTTCTTGCAATTTGCTGGCAATGCACAAAAATCAAATTAAAAATAGAATATTTCTCTCTACCATGCAATTTTATGGAAAATAACAAACAAAGGCAAACAATTAAATATCTTTAGCTTAATTTAATGAAATGAACAAAAAAGAGAACGGCACTCAACTGCATGTGCAACTAAGCTCTGCTTCAGCGTGCGTTTTCGTCTTTCATTGGTTTTATGTCAATGCCAGTCGATCAAACACTGAGCTCTCTTTAGCTCCCTCTCTCTTTCTTTGCAGTACTTACGATTTGAGTGGACGCTCAGTGGTCGCGTCATCAGCGTCAGCATCAGCAGCATTAACATGACGGGCAGCAACTGCATTGAACGACGTTGTTGCTGTTGCTTTTGCTGCGGCGACTGCGGCTGCGGCGGTGACTGCGGCTTCGACTGCGGCTGCTGCTGCTTCTCTTTGTGCTGCTGTCCCTTGGCGACATCCGTTTGGCATTTGCCTGATTGAGCGCTTGGCTGCACCGACATTTTTGTCACTGTTGCGTTTATCGTTAATCGTTTATCGTTCTGTTATCGTTGACTGCCTGTTGAAGTTGTTTCTTTCTTTTTTTTTTTTTTGTTTTCCTTTGTAAGCTAACACAAATAGTTGAAATAAAATTTAACATTACATTCTATACTTGTTGTTGTTGTTGTTGTTGTTGGTGCTACGCTTTTTTATAGCTTAGCAATTGGCAACATTGCAAGCACAATTTGTGCAGCATACTTTGCAGCGTCCGCAATTTTATGAGCCTGGATTTGAACTCTCGTTGGCTGGCCACCCGCCCGAACTTTAACTTTAACTTATTTAAAAAGTTTTCAACGTGCCAGAGCTACGTGAAACTCATTTTATGACCAAAAAAACCACGAACTGGTTTCCCTCTCGCTCTCTCTCTCTCTCCCGCTCTCTATCTTTTACTTGCTTTGGTAGGTGCATTTGGGCGTATGATGAACCCAAAAGTTTGGACAGAACAGCCATGCCGACTGTAGCGATACATTTATCATGGCTAAATTTTGCTAATCAAGTACACTCATACATATATACATTTAAATATATTCATGTATATGTATATACATATCTATGCGTTGGCATGGCAATGGAATATGAGCTTGATTAAAATGGCTTTCAATTTGTGGCTTCGCTTTTAACTGCGCATTTGGCATGCGAGACTGAAATATAATCAATCAACGGTAGTAAGTGCATTAAGCACTGTCTGACTGATTGATTGATTGAAGACCTAGGTATGGTACAAGCTATAGCAGTTGTTTACATATTAAAGAGAAGTTAGGTTTTGTGATTTTCATTTTAAAATGCAGCACAATTTTTAAAATAAGTATAAGAGTTCACCCGTTAGCGTGGAAACTGAGTGAAAATTTGTTTTCATTTTTCTTCAACTATATCAAAATACATTGAGGTATTCAAGCTTATAATATTAAGGTTTTCACAGACTGATTGACTGACTGCTGATTGAGTAATTGACTGACTGACTGACTGGCTTATTCTGACTGAGTGATTGACTGACTGACTGATTGACTGATTGACTGGTTGTCTGACAGACTGATTGTCTAATTGACTGACTGATTGATTGACTGACTGAGTGATTGACTGAGTGATTGACTGAGTGATTGACTGACTGACTGACTGACTCACTAACTGATTGACTGACTGGCTTATTCTGTCTGACTGAGTGATTGACTGATTGATTGACTGGTTGTCTGACAGACTGATTGTCTAATTGACTGACTGATTGATTGACTGACTGAATGACTGAGTGATTTTGTCGAAACGGTCAAGCCTAACGTCTGCGTCAATTTTTGGGACTCTAGGTGTAAAATTGTAGAAGATATAGTTTTTTCCGATTTGCCACGCCCCTAATAAGCGTAGATATATATTCTTTATCTTTTTTTTTAGGGGTGGTTGATACAAATATATGTTTTAAGTTTCAAGTCTCTGGCTTTAACAGCATCCAAAATATTGGAAGATTTATGTTAAGTACTATATAGACATTCCCGATTTGCCACGCCCCAAGTAGGGGTGGATATATAATTTTTTGACTAATCTAAAGGGCAGGCCAACAGTATATTACTTTCCAAATTTGGATGCTCTAGCTTTAAAAATGTAGAAGATATAGTCTTATCCGATTTGCCACGCCCCCAAAGGGCGTAGATATATAATCTATATCTTTTTGTATTTGGGAGTCATATCAGGAGTATATATTCCAAACTTCAAGTCTCTGACTTTAATAACGTCGAAGTTATCCCACTAAAACATTTCTTAAAACCGATCTGTCCTATGGGAGCTATAGGATATAGTCATCCGATCCGGATGATTCCGAGATATACAATGCCTGCAGCACATTCCAGCCTATGTGCAAAATTTCAGTTCTGTAGCTCTTATAGTCTCGGAGGAGATTGCGTTGATCCAGACAGACGGACAGACGGATAGACGGACAGACGGACAGACGGACAGACAGACAGACGGACAGACGGACATGGCTATATCAACTCAGCTAGTCTTGCTGATCAAGAATATATATACTTTATATGGTCGGAGATGCTTCCTTCTCTGCGTTGCAAACTCCTGACCAAAATTAATATACCCTTTTTGCAAGGGTATAAAAATGTATTGAATTACTTTGATCTTTATAAGAAAAACTTATTTTTTTCTTGTAAAACTTTTGTTTACCACATTTTTCTAAAGTTGGCAAAAGAACTTTTGTCATTCTGCCCAGACAATTAGCGGATGCTGACTATATGTATATATATTATATCTATTCATTATATAGCCACCTACACAATGCGATTTAGGCCATTTAAGCCAGCTTCTTCTGCTCCCTTTACTTTTTTGGCTTGTGTACAGTGCACGAAATTGAAAGCAAATTAAAATGCAATTTCTAACGCATTTTATTTTTATTTTTTGCGTGCTTCTTTTCAACTTTTTGTTGTGCGAATGGGGGCGAAGGCAAAACGAAATACTTTCGAAAGTGCTTAAATTTGAAGCGAAACTTGGCAACTTTCTCTGCGTGTTGCTGAGAATGCAATTTCCATTTTGAAACAGGAAGATTTTCGAGTGAAAGTGACAGATTCAGACATTGTACAGTAATGCGGCTCAACCGTTGCCTCGCTGCCTGCCACGGCTTAAAAAGGACTTCAATTCAATTGCTTTTCCTCTGCGGTCGGCTTTTATACATATTTATATATATAAATATATATATGGTATAAAGACGAATTTCTTCTGCAAAGTATATACATTTTTTATGTAATTAAGCTGCCAAAGCAGCTATATGGATTAAGACTGAAATCTGCTCAAGGAACAATGCCAAAAATCTTTATTTATGCTCAAGCATCTTCCTCTTTACCGTCGAAAAGTTGAGTACATTTTCATTTTAATCGACTTCGCTCACCAAATTTAAAAAATGCTTTAAGAAAATAAACGGATTTTTGACTTAAGCTTTGAATTTTTATAATAATTCAATAATAATTTTTTAACGTAATCAAATCTTTTTCTTTTCCTTTTTTCTTGAAAATGTTGTTAAATTTTCTATTTTATTTTATTTATTTATTTAATTGTTATAGAGAATTAATTCTAAATAACAATTTATTATAAAGCCAGAGCTGCAAAGGCCTTCAGGCAGCATTTTCTACTTATTTTAAAGTTTTCTATTATTTTGTTTACTTTTTAGGATAAAATTTAAAAGTCGTATACGTAATATGTACTTTTGTATTCCTTCATATAAAGAATACCAAAGTTTACGTATTACGTAGTTTATGTTTCTTCAAATGACGTATATGTAGGTTTACGTATTAGAAGTTTTACGTATTGCGTATACACAGCTTGTAAACCGTTATATTACGTATTACGCATAAGTAGTTTGTATTCTTCCATCTTAAGTATACGAAATTTTACATATTAAGTATACGTAACTTGCATATTTACGGAGTTGTCCTCCTTTTTATTACGCATACGAAGTTTTACGTATTACGTATACCAAGCTTGCATACCTTCATATTAAGTATACAAAGTTTTACATACATATTACGTATACGTTCACATTAAGTAGACGAGAGTTTATTAGTATTAGTATTATCTATATGAAGTGTTTAGTCGAAAGACCTTTGAAGTTAATAACAAACAATTTTTTAGTATACAAAAACATTCTATAAATGCAACAAAAATAAAATTATAATAATTTTAATTAAAGAAACTTAAAAAAAAATTTTAAAAAACAAATAAAATATTTAAATATTATTTACTACGTCAAAATTTTGCTTTAAGTTATTCGATAAAAACGTATTATATTGTATAGTTCCTATTATTTAAGTACTTAATTCGAATAGAAAAAAATTATTCTAGTTGTAGATTTAAATAATCTAAAGAACTTTCTTTATAGATATTTTATTTAAGTAAGAATCAAGAAAGATCTTTGAGAAAATTGGAATTTGAATAATCGAATCTTAATCAACTTTTAAAAATATCTAATTAGTGAACACTTTACTTCCTTGCAATGAAAATGGAAAGGTTTTTAAGAAAAATAGATCAACATATTTGAATATACATTTAAAATGTTTTTTTACTATATTTTATTGAACACTTTTCTTTCAGTTTCTTTAACTATATCATTTCATCAAGAATACAATTTTTCACAATTTCTCACACAGCAGAAAACAAAAAAAAATGAGATGAAAGCCATTGAAATAAGTTAGTTCGTTAATTTTGCACAGTGTATGAAAAGCAATTTGCGGCTTTATTTTGATATCATATATTGATATCACGAATTGGCCGTAAATCATGAATTAAATGATTTTACGATGCAATTTGCAATTTGTTTTTTTTGGGCCATTTTGAAAAAAGGTCAACGGATATTGGCGAGAATTTGTTTATGGGCGATGCGACTTGTCGGCAGCACCTGCGGCCATTTTGTGCGGCGCCAAAAGATGGCCGAAGGTAACGGTAAACAGCAACAGCAGCAACAACAATGGTAAATGGTAAAAGTAACAGTAACAACAACAACAACAACAACAACAACAGCGAACTGCAGGCGACACGGAAATGCAACACTTTCCGTTTTCCTTTTCCGTTTGCAATTTTTGGCCTGTTATTTCTTTCGGTTATGCACTTTGCACACTAACAACAACCACAATAAAAAAACAAAAAAAACAACAAGCAGACACAGAGTGGGAGGAGAGTAAGAAAATAATGTGTTCTTATTTTTTGGGTTTTGTTTTTTTGTTTTTTGTTTTTGCTTTGCCAACATCAACACAAACACAAACAAAGCGCTCGCCGGATTTATAATGGCAAAGTAAATAGCGCTCAATTCGCGCGCGACTCTTGTGCCTCCCGCTTTTACCGTTTTTACATTTACCGTTCAAGCAAATGCTTTTGCGCGCGCTTTTTACAAAAACGCGCCTGTCTTTTGAAACTGCTTCGCTTAGCTCTGCTCTGCTTAGCTCCCTGTCTATGTTGTGCGCTCTACGCCTGCTGCACGTAGAATGCTGAACAAGCTTGTCGCTGGCAGCGGCTTTTATACAAAGACGCGCACTGGTTGTCGTTCGGCTCGACTTCGGCTTCGGCTGCGAATCGTTTCGACTCGGCTCGCTTTGGCTGGGCCCAACACTTGTCTGCTGTTGTTCTGCCGGGCGTTTAGCATATGTTCGTATTGGCAGCGACGCTGGCAGCGATGTTCGCAGCGCTGCCTGGTTGGTTGGCTGGCTGGTTGGTTGGTGGCCTGCATATTTGCTTTATGAATGTGTTTACCAGCAAACTTTTCCACACAATGCTGGCGGTGTAAGCGTGTAAATGGGCGCTGGACTGAGCCGGGGGGTGGGTTATTCTTTCTCTTTTTTTATTGTAGTGAGGTGGGGTGACAAAAAGCTGCTTGCTGCGTGCGAAAGTGCCAACACTCGCATTAATAACAACAACAACAATTACAACAACAGAAGACAACAGCAATTACAAATAACGGCAACAAGAACAATTGTAAGCCTGCAACAGCTCAATTAACTATCTGTCCGGCCGGACGCTGTGTGCGTGAGTGTGTGTGTGTGTGTGTGTGTGTGTGTGTGTGTGTGTGTGCGTATGTCCTTTATGCGCGTAATTACGATTATTCTGGCAATTACGGAAAATGCAATTGCAATTGCATATGTTGGATATTATTTAACCATGTCAATTGTGCGTAACACCTGTGCATGTGTGCATGTGTGTGTGTGTGTGTGTCAGCTAAATGAAATAATTTATTTACAAAAAAGAAGAAAAAACTGCACCAATTAATTATGTAGAATCCAGAGCATGATTAACTCCACTGCAAATACCCTAAAACGAAATAAGCTCTTGTTACAATTATAACTAGAATCAATTATTTTTGATGTATTTTTTATAATTTATTTAAATTACATATAACTTCAATATAATTTATTTGAGTTACAGCAGCTGGTAATATGACCATGCCCATAAATGTATGCTATGTTATTTTTACTCTTCTATTTTTAATTTAAATTCTGTTCAAATGTATAAATATACATATTCCACTTCCCAAATGTACACTAGAATAGATATTCCAGTTAACTGTCTTTGCCAAGTCTGTTTCACCCGTTTTCTTTTAAGACACAAATGGATTTTAATAAATCATTTGAATGGCAAATTTCAGCCAAACAAGTTGGAGCAACAAGATATTTTGACATTGGCTAATTTAAAATTGGAATAGAAAGTAAGAAGCAGCATAACCTTTGCCCGGACAGCTGACTCGTCCAATTGACAGAGTCATTAAGGCGACTAAATAACGAGGGTATTCCCTCAAACACAAACAGCTAACCGCTGTCATTTAAAGGGCAGCCGGATGGCTCTCCATAAATACAAATTATTTATAATTAGAAGACTAAAAAGCAGCTGTAAATAAGCAGCGATAAACGATTAATGGTTATCTATTATAATATCATTGCAATTGGCAATCGATAAACGGTAAATAGTTGCCAGCTATAACTAGACAGATAGCAATCGATAAACGATAAATGATTGTCTGCTAGAACTTTACTGCAATTAACTATCGATAATTGATTCATTTTTATATGGTATAACTTCGCATCAACTAGCAATCGATAAACGATAAATAGTTGCCAGCTATAACTTAATGGCAATTAGCAATCGATAATCTATAAATGATTGTCTGGTAGAACTTCACTGCAACTAACAATCGATTAATAGGTATAATTTGTCATGAACTAGCAATCAATAAGCAATAAATAATTGTCTACTAAACATGCACTTAAGCTAACAATCGACGAACGATAAATTGTAATTATCTATAACTTCTTACAGTGAAGAGTCGGTAAATTCGATAAATCAATAAGTCAATAAATGATAAAAATGTGAGCTTATCTGTTAGAACTTCACTATCGACAACAGTCTATAATCGATATAAGGATGTCGCCTATCATACAAACCTCAAGTGCAACAAACAATCGATAAACGATAAATTGTATTCACTTAAGTATCGATAGATCAATGTCATTTATAATTTAACTGCAATAAGTTGTCGATAAATGGCAAATAGTTGTCGCTTATCTGTTGCAACTTTACGATAAAAAATAATCGATTTATCGACTTATCGATGGAAGTGGTTTGCCTGCTGCAACTTGCAGATTATTTGTGCTCTGATATCTCAATTGCTTTATATATACATATATATATATAGATAGATAGATATATGTATGTATGTATATATCTATCTTCTCTCTGCGCAAATCTACCCCAGCTTTCACTAGCATTTTCTTTCGTTAAACATAAACTGGCTTTGACATTTAAAGCTTTACAATGAATACATTTTTCTATGCATTCCTAGTGCCCTTCACACATCGCTCGGTCGCTCCCCCACGTCTATATAGATTTATATAAAATGCACATAAAATATGCTGCTGCAACCATTTGCCCCACAACCAGAATATGTGAACATAATCCATGGCATTATTTTCCTGCTGTTGCTTTTCCAGCAAATAATGCGGTCAAGTTATGTTTTTTTAGCATTTTAGAATTACGAGACATGTGACAAATAATATGATTTATATATATATATATACATATATATATAGGTATGTAATGTCAGATATATGCCGACAGGCAATTCCATATAACGACATTCACTAATTAATCGATAACGATAAACGATAAGCTTCATGCACAACTGTACTAGGAATGTCCTTAAATTATGCATGGGCAGCTAGTGTAACGATATTTGTCAGCTGCTCAATCATCATTGTAACCAATGTGTGCAAAACACACACACACACACACACACACACAGTATGCACACACACACATACACACACACACATACACACACACAATAGACACACACAATAGACACACCCATGAGTTTGATTGAGATTGATCTGTGTTTATGTTAAGCCGCATCGCGGCGTCACTTGCCAAACGTTTTGACGCCACATTAGCGACATGCAACATGCAGCAGATGGAGCACATGCCACGCCATGCAACATGCAGCCGTCGACCGGCTGCCACATGCCACAGCGCAGCTGCGTTAAGTATTTGCGCAATGTTTGCGCATATTTTGCATGGCAGGCAAAGTTTGACACAGGTTTCGCCTACTGCCACTGCCGCAAATACCCGTTGACTACATATGCTGCATGCCACATGTCGCACATGCCACTCGCTGCACTTGACAATTGTTTCGGCCGCCCACAGCTGCTACCGAATGCTGCTGCTCATTTTACTCAAGCCATAAAATAAGTTCGAGCCGTCATAATGTTGCACAGTTGCAGCTGCCAAAGGGGCGTGGATATGGGGGGGGGGGTTATGGGGCAGGATATCAACGTGGAGCTGCATCCTGTCGTGCGGTGCGACTCGCATTTCACTTTCCCAACTTGCCAAATGGCAACTGGCAACCAGCTAGATAAAGAATTCATGAAATACATCAAGTACCAACAACAACAACAATGAAATGTGAGTGCTCCAATTGGGAGTGCCTGACCAGAGGATACCCTATAAGCAGCTAATAATAGCAGATAAGCCCATAAGCAGCTTTCATTATTGCTGACAAGTACCAGAAGCATTTATGGCTGCTTCCGTGTTTGCTTTGTTAGAGAGTATTCGACTATCAGATACCCTGTTTTTAGTTTTAAATTAGCTTAAACAACTTTCAAATACCCTATAAACAACTAAAACTGCTTGATCTACCTACAGCTAGAAAAGTGACAAAACATAACTATTTAAGTCGGGTGTGTGCGACGGAGAGATGCCCTACTTTCATAACTGTATCCTCCTAAGACACATTAAACTAGAACATTAACAACTACGACTGGTTTTCCTGTTATGGCTTACAGAACTAAAAGATAAGCGTTTGTCAGGTATATGCAACTATTAGATACCCTATTACGAACGACTTATCGCAACGAAAACAACTCGATTGCTCTACTCGGGATTAAAATAAACTTGATAGCCTGATCTGAATTGTTATGATATACACCAAATACCAAACAACAAGTATACGACTAGTAGACACCCTGTATCCTGTACTAAATTTAAACTCATATTTTCACACACACAAACAAGCATTTTGTACACAATAGCTATTCTAGCTGTTAAGCTCGAACCAATTCTGTGAATCGATATTTATCGATTTTGACTTTATGTGTTAATGTATCGATAATACTATAAGGACCACTGTAAATTAAAAGTTTTTAGTTAGTTAAGCCTCTGAAATTTCCAAAGATGTCTCTAACTATTGAATTCTAATAAACTATATCTATCGATGTTTATCGATTTTAATACGATAAACGCAATGAATATGTGAATCAAATCTAAGCAAAGAAAGACTTTATGCGCTCGCTAATATAACGAACACTATCTACTCCATTTGAATTGCTGAGTACAGGGTATACATAGCAACCGCAGCCAGAACGAGAAGGACTCCTGACGCTGACGCAGATAAGGATGACGCCACTTGCCAAGCAGTTGGCTGTCCACTCAGCTCTGGCGCACCCCAAAAAGTGTGCAATGACCATCAAAATAAATATGCAACGATTTGTATTCAAATTATGTTCACTTCCATTGAATTCCCTCTAAATAAAAGTGCAATATGTTTAAAGTGAATGTCTTTCAGACAGAGAGAGAGAGAGACAGAGTAAGGGAGACGGAGGCAGAGGATGTTTTTCCTTAGTCCCAGCAGATATGAGGATGCCCAATGTGTTTAAGATTAAGTATTCCAGTTATGTGGACTAACAAATGACATCAGAGACGATTCATAGAATGAAAAGACACTCTCTTTCATCTGATACCCTCTAAGCCCAATAAAAATGGGTATATGCGCCATTTCGGTAACCAAAAAAGCTGGAGACTTTGAATATGAAACATATATATTTGTATATAGCCAAAAAAATTTCAATGTTACTTTTTCGGATAATCACAATCATTAAAAAGCTCTGTTTTAACATTCAATATTTTAAAAAAAATTTTGTTTTTTGATTTTTTGATAATTTAAACTAAAGAAAAATTCATTAAAGATTGAAAATAAAAATATGTACCCAAGAAAATTATGAAAAAATAAAAAAAAAATGATTAAATTTGACTACAGAAGAAATCTAGGAATTAAATCTCTAAAAAAAGGTGTTTCATTTTTTAATATTTTAAACTAAAAAAAATTCATTTAAAATTTTAACAATTAAAATGTACACAAGAAAATAATAAAAAAAATAAATTATTAACTTTAAATACAAAATCAATCTAGAGATTAAATCTTAAAAAAAAAATCAGTTGAGTTTTGAAAATGTTATGCCAGTTTGAAACAAGGGACTAGATCAATAGCTCAATAACTTTACAAGTCAAAATTTGAAATTTGAAGTTGAACTCTCGCAAAACTGCTTTTATTATTACTCTTTAAAAAAATTTTAACGTTTAAAATTATTCAAACACATAAAAATATCATTTAAAAAAAAAAATTGCGAAAATAAGTAAATAGTAAGGGGGGCAAATCATACTTTTTAATAAAAAATGTAAGAAAAATTTTGTATTTTAATCCTTTATATATATAAGGGAAAAGCGAAACAAAACGAAATTAAAAAGATTTTAGCAAAAAGAAAGGCATATAGAAGTCGATCATAACCGACTAGCGTAACTCTTACATGTTTTGCAAAAGGTGTTGAATCCATTTGGGACAACTAATGAGCAATTTCTTGTAAGTTAGCCTTGGTGGAGCACATTTCTGGGGCTTCTTTCGAAAGGAACCTCAGAATTCTATATTCAGATGAAGGAAAAAAACAGCATATAAAATATTTATGGTATACACAGACGACGTATCATAAGATGAATTGAAATAATAAAGAATATATATTTCGGTTTGAGCTCTGATAATATTTAAATTGGAATTGCACTTTCGAACCTGGAAAAAACTAATAGAAAGTGTTTTCCCCAAGTAGCTTTAAATTTGATGAAATTCAGCAGAACTGAAAGTGGAAAAGCTTTGCCCATTGTTAAAGCAAAAAGTGTTTTAGTTGGAGCTGGAGTGCAAATTAAATGAATGTAATTCGATGTGGCTCGCACAATTTGAATGGGCTCGATTTGGCAGCCAGAAAGGCTTAAAGCAATTTAAATGGCACCAGAAAATTCATTAAAATGCAATATGTAAACGCAAATTGATAAAGAAATATGTGGCAAAGGCCAACCGAGAGGAAGTGGCAGGAGCAGCGGGCGGCGAAAAGTTAGCCCAATGTGCTTGGGGCTAGCGAACGTAGTTGCAGCGGAATATGGACACGGATACGACTAAAACCAAGACAAAGACAGAGCCAAGGACAGCGACTGAGAAAGAGACAGAGACAGAGCGACAGCGAGTGCAACTGCAATTGGAAATGGAAGAAAAAGGGTTTGGGATTGAGCACTTGGGCTCTGAGATGGGAGCCAAAGCGTTGCCAAGGCCATCCATCGAGTGCTGGCAGAATCTAATAGAAAGTTTAGCTAGCACCGCAAAAACCTGCAAAATTCCATTGACTGGCAGCTTCGATGGTTTAGCTCGATTGGGTTGGGTTGGGCTGGGTTTGGCAAACATTTGCCATGGCTGCCAGGCAGAAATAGCTATACATTTTTGCAGGTAACTTTTTAATTAAAGCTGATGCCAATGGAGACACCTACTCAACCCCACCCACACCCTCAGTCTGAGTCAACAGTCGAGCTTTGCCCATTTGAACGATGGACTCGAGAGTGCGGTTTGTCCATATGCTTCGTTTGTTATATTGCATTCCACCTTTAGCATGCATTTCACATATTTGATTATTTTATTGAAATTCTAAATACGAATATATACAAAATATCTGCATTTATTACATATACCCATTCAAAGTGTGCACAATAGGGGGTCTCGTGGCTTTGAGTTGCCGTTTTATACCAGCCAATAGGAAAAATCTTTGTTCTCATTGATTTATTCAAAGCTATTCATAGTCAGCATCAATATTTGCCATCATAACTGCATTGAGTTATCGATAGCTATAATCGATAATACGAAACATGAGACGTAACAAAGTTTAAAATAATAAATCTCTTTCTATTTAGTTCCTTATGTATATATAAATAAATTGAGACAATTAAAGAGACAAACGGAAAGACAGACTATCTGCAAAACATGGCTGAATCAATAACTCAACTAAAATCGATAACTATATCTTGCTTGGAAGAAGTCGAATAAGACGAAGGAGAAGAGGTGAATGGGAAAAAAAATAGAAGAGGGGAAGAGAAAAAGAGAAGAGGACAAGAGGAGAAGAGAAGAAGAAAAGAAGAGACGGAAAGAAGAGATGAAGAGATGAAGAGAAGAAGAAAATAAAATATGAAGAGAAGAAGAGATTAAGAAATGAAGAGATTAAGAGATGAATAGAAGAAGAGAAAAAGAAAAAAAGACAAGAAGAGATAAGGAGCAGAAGAGAAGAGAAGAAGAGATGAAGAGAAGAAGAAAGGGAAAGTTAAAGAAAAGAAGAAAAGAGAAGAAGAAAAGAAGAGAAGAAGAGAAGAAGAGATAAAGAGAAGAAGAGATGAAGAGAAGACGAGAAGAAGAAAGGAAAAGATGAAGAAAAGAAGAAGGGCAGAAGAGCAGAAGAGAAGAAAGGAAGAAAGGAAGAAAAGAAAAAGCGAAAAGATGATGAGATGAAAAGAAAAAGAGAAGAGAAGAAGAGAAGAAGAGAAGACGAGAAAAGAAGACGAGAAGAGAAGACGAGAAAAGAATACGAGAAAATAAGATGAGAAGAGAAGACGAGAAAATAAGACGAAAAGAGAAGACAAAGAATAGACGAAAGGGAGAAGCGACGCTTAAACCTAGACCGATAACTTTAACTTTAACAAAGAAATCATTAACAATAAATTTAACTATTTTACTTTGAAAAGCTGTATTTGGTACTTACAATAGCTTGGAAATCCATATTTAGTTGGTAGACTATCAAATCGGTATGCACAGCTCCAAAATATTTCCCTTTTTTGTAAGTTTCCCAGTATTCCTAGAAAGTATTGTATATATAATGGAAAATGGAATTATTGTTAAACACAATTTTCATAGCTCACTTCTCCAGCTCAAAGAATAAAAATATTGTATATACCAACATGGAATAAAGCTCAAAAATAACAGAGTATCTATTTGGTCAGGCACTCACAACAAAAGCAGCTTTGTTTGCCCACAATTTATTAGTCAGTCAGCAGAAATGCGTAAAGCTGAATGGGCCAAAAATTCGTGTCTTAATTTGAAATAAATTTATTGAAAATGTTTTGGGCAAATGGAATTTGAATTTGAGTACGACAAAGTAACATGAGTAAGGGCACATTAGTTGTAGTTAATTGGTACAAAGAGCATCCAATTTATAGAGTAATACGATGAGCACTCTCAAAAGTGAACTGAAATAGTTATTTAAGCAGATATTAAAGAGGAGAGAGAGAGTTTTTTAGCTAGCTTTAAGCGAAAACTGAACTCAATGAATGTGGAAAACTTAACTCTAAGAAATATTATTAAATATTCTTTAAGTATGATTTGGTAACTATAGATAATTCTGTGAAATTCCTTTTTTCGATTTGAAGTCCAATTAGAATTACTTTTAAATTTTAAAAATGATTCCATTGAAAGAAAACGGACAAAATTAAATTATAACTCAAGTCACAATTCACAAGTCTCAAGTCCTTTTGCAATATAATAAAACTAAGCAAACAACTCGACCTCATAAATAGTTGAAAACCCAGGAAAAACATGACGAATGAGTGATATTCTCTAAACTGATCGACTAGGTTATGCCCTGTAAACAGCTGTGATAGAAGCTTTCTTAATTAAATTTATGCCTTTATAATTTGTGTGCTATAAATATTTTATAGAATATACATATATGGTATATATAAGCGTATATTATTTCTTGTTGAATATCGGAAATGGCGTGCAGAGGCTGCTGTAACAAAACTAGAGGTAAATACTAAAACAAAACTTATGTGAAACTTCTTGTAAGCATTTTTAAGTTTTTAAACTGATAAATATCGATTCAAAAATCAAGTTTTTATAGCACTTGGTGTTTAAGGAAAAATTTGAAAATTTTGTATCTAAAAAGAAGAAGAATCTGTAAATAGTAATTTATAAATTGAGCTGGTTATATATCGCAATATCTAAAAGAATTTAAGTCGACTTATATCGATTTGAAGATAAATCTGTTCATATATCTTACTATCTTAAAATAATATCCTAATTCCATTAACATAATTTTGAAGATCAAGCTCTTTATCTAAAATTGAAACTCAATTTAATTTGTATCTATATGTGGTAAGTCTGTTACGTGACGTTTTTTTAGTCTTCTAAGATTGTTTGTGTTGTTAAGGAGTCCTACTGCTAAAGTATTCTTGTGTTCATGTAATCTATACATAATATGAAAACTAAATTTTAAATTGGAAAAATATAGATTGTAAAGAAGTAGTTAGAGTTATCCGAATGATATTCACACACTCTAATCTTTTACTCTCTGATATAAAAAAAAACATGGAGCAAGACTCTCACTAGATAGGAACTGGCATACAGCATCCCCCACTGCAGCTGCTAAACTGTGAGGTATTTAAGAGCTGCTCTTCGTGAGCGTCCATCACCCGCATCAACTTACCAATGCACAACAACAAGAGCACAACAACAACGACAACACATACACACACGTTCACTGTCCACGTGCCAACGCGTGTGAATGTGTCCTCGTTCGGCGTGGATCCATGTCCTTTTGCTTCCTCCTTCATTTCACATGGGCAGTTGTTATTGTTGCTGTTGGTGCTGCTGCTGTTGCTGCCGCTATTATTGTTTGTTGTTGTTTTCATTTTTATTGCCCGGCAGCCACATTCGAAGTGAAACTGAGTAGACGAAGCTGGACTCTGCGTGTTTGCACTGTCCGCAACTAATTGGATTGACGTCGGCCATTCAGCAACGAACGCCAATCACCAGGAGTTTTAATATTTGTGCTCGCTCCCTCTCTCCCACTCTCTCTCTCTCTCTCTCTCTCTCTCCTTTTCACATATGAAAAGTCACCATTAAAACTTGTTCGATTTAATATGAGCAGCCATGACACTTGCACTGTCCGCCATGTTGTTCATAAAGATAAGCCAAGCACTGATCCGTCATAGAGATGGACGCGTGTCAAGCGATCGCCTATCGATATTATTGCAAAGTGCAAATGATGGCATGAAGTGCAGCAATATTTACTCAAATGTGGCCAATGGACAAACGCAATAAATATTTTTTTACATACCATTTCATTTTCTGTCTCAATAAGTTCAACTGACATAACGCGGTGGATATTGCATGGTTTATTGGTACATAAATAAATAAATGACTGCCATATTGCTGAGGTGTGCATTTCGTTGATAAATAGTAGAGATGTGTTTGCACAAGCAATGGCAGCACACAAATTGAAATGACAAAAATCACAAACATATGCAAAAATTCCTTTTTACATGAATCGCAATTGCTTGTTTAACTTACTCAGACTGCTGGCTAAGAGCATTTTAAACTTGAATTTAAGCAAGAATTTACAGGCAGCATTTTCAAATTACCAAATGAATCTAACGAAATTAAATACTGTAAATTCCAAAATCCACATCATTAGCAGCAAATGCATTTTTTATTATGTGATAATAGTGCAAGCACTGAGAGTCATAATTAAACCATCCACGTGACCCGTAATAGCCCAGCCTCTGCTCCCATTACCGTTAACGAGCAACATACGAACTAGCAGCCAAGCAGCCAAAGCAGCCAAGCAGCCAGGCAGCCAAGCAGGCAGCTAGCCAGGCAGGCAGGCTGGCAGCCATCTTGGCTCCTACTCCATGTCCACTTGTTGTGCGCACAGACTTCAAGTTGTGCTCCCCCATTTGTGTTTTTGTTGCCTGCTTCCCTCTTTAAACAATAAAAAAAAACAACAACAGCAAGATGTTAAGAGAAATTGAATGCCCGGGGCCATGGAAGTCGGACGCTGGTCGCTGCAGCCATTTGGCAAACGTATTGGCCACTACGTTGAGCAACGGCATCTCGAGGCAAGTTTGTTGCAAAATGTGCAACAAACAGGAGCAAAAAAAGAATCGCTTTAAAAGTTGCGCAGAGACAAGTCGTTTAAGAGCGGGAAGTCGGGGTGGTCAGGCATTGGCTTCATCAAAACATTTCACAACGTCGCTTCGTTTTAATGGCGGCCAAGTCGTCAACATGGCCGCGCCGACGATGCCAACGGTAACGGTAACGGTAATGGCAAAGGCGCAGCCCCACCCCAAGCGGCCAACCTTTTGTTGCTTAATTGGCGCGCTGGCCGCTGGAGCTGTTACACAGACTAGAGTAACTGGTTATTCGATTTAGAGATGGGAGCGTGGCAGATCTAGCCAGCTTAAGACTATCGATAATTATTTATTTATTTATGTTAACAGATTATGTCGAATATAAATGTGATTAATTAATAATTATTTTAAACTATATACATTTTTTTATTATATTTACAATTCTTCGTATAGGTACATATGTATATGTGTGCACTTTAATCTCTTAAA
This sequence comes from Drosophila gaucha, assembly GCA_035045545.1. Taxonomy (NCBI): domain Eukaryota; kingdom Metazoa; phylum Arthropoda; class Insecta; order Diptera; family Drosophilidae; genus Drosophila; species Drosophila gaucha. Next base: position 6,491,283 of record JAWNOY010000077.1, on the reverse strand, counting down.
CAATTTAATTTCTGTTCGTGTCACGTGTCACGCTGCTCATCGCTAAGTGCAATGTGATGAGTTCAGCTTCCCACGGCCTGCATATGTAATTGAAGAGGGCAGGCCAACAACATTTTGCGCCGTGTGCGCGATTCGTTCACGTCCACACGCCATTTGCATTCTGGCATTTGCCATTGTCCTGCAGCGGGAGCTGCTGCTGCTGCTGCTGTGTTGCTGTACGTGTGCGCCATATAACTTTGGCAACGGCCAACAAATACGTAATCACAACAACAACAGCCACAACAACATCAGCAGCAACGGCAGAGAAGGCGTCAGGAATGACAGCAACAAAACAATGTGGCAAATGTGCAACGTGAGGCGTTGGCAGCATTTGCCTCTGCTGCGGCTCCAGGCACTAAGGGACTAAGGGACTCAGCGTGAGCCAGTGACTGAGACCGGGACTTTGGGCATCAGCAGCAGCTGGGCGGTCATTCCAGTTATGTCACATGGCTGACTTAATTCATTCATTTAGACGACTCTCACAATTGTAGGTGTAGCGCCCTCTGTCGGCAGCAGTTGCAGCAACAGCAACAAAAATGGCCGTTGGCATATTCTACCTAGGCAATACCCTGTAGCTAGAGCATTCGACTTTAGGTTCTGTAACCTACAATGAAAGTGTGAAAAATTTTAAAATGTATATTTCTCTATCCTATATCTTCATCTAGAAATCGTAAAGTTTTCAGACCTTCCTCGTATTAGTGCTTATACCCGCTGAACAGCTTTCGGCACAGGGCATAAAAACTGCTGCAGCAGTCAGTCAGTCAGTCAGTGGAGAGCCATTATGGCACCAACATTGTCAATGACTGGCACTGGCGAATTATTATTGCCTGGTGCAGGCAGTTGGACGCCAACGACGCCCAACGTGCTTCTCATTGTTCCCAGTCCCAGTTCTCTACCAGCCATTGTGCACTGTGCATGCAAATACAACTGCTAGTGTGTGTGGGTGTATGTGTGTGAGTGCCTGTGTGTAGACATGTACATATGTATGTGCTTTATGTTGGCATGACATGTGTGCTCCATCTTGTTATGACATTTGAACCATTTCGCACAGGTGGGAAATGGGCGGGGCAACGACATGACTGCAACAATTTGTCAGCTAGTCAATCAGCAGCTTGAGAGTGGGCATCACATACTTAGTTTATGACATTTTTGTCATAGATTATATTAAAGACACACAAATATACATACGAAAACAGCTAACATTAGTGCGAATGGCTAAGTAGGGTATGCTGATCATGGATAGTGTGTCCAGTGCCTTGGGGGAGAGGCAAAATATTGTATACTGTGCTGTTTGGACGTCTACAGATTATAGGTAGCTAATGTATATATACATATTTTATTGTTAGCTTATTTCATGGAATTGTAAGAACTCGCATGTTATTTTTATTGACTTAAAAAGAGCATATTTAAGCTTAAGATATTCGATAAAAATATCGAAAGCTGCACTTAAATCACTTGTGATGTGCATACTCATGCAATTACACAGTTATATTGATTTTAAATGTAAGTGCTGCTTGAATAAGTAGAATATAAATAGTTTTATGATTTAGCTTGCAAACTTTTTGTTTTTAGCGCATATTGAAAGCAAAACGCCAACTCAATTATTATGAAATTCAAAGTGCAACGGCCGCACAGCTGGCCGCATCGGCTGGCAGCTCTGCAGTGTTGTTAAGCGCATGCGCAACAGCGTTGCCATACATTCATTTCAAATTTGACTTTTGCGCTAACGAACGTCGTGGAGAACGCCAGAAACGAAAGAAAACGACGCTGCAAATCATATTTTATATTCAAATTAATTGAACAACGAAACGTGCAAAGTGTAGTATAATAAGTGTACAATATGCTGGGTGCTGCTGCAAACACACAAATGACGACGCTGCGCACAAGCGCCGCTGCCGTCGCGTCCTTGGCAGCAAACAAAGGACAAAAAGTAGAGAGCAAAAAACAGCAACAAGTGCCGCAACAAGTTGCCTCCAATTTAACCGAGATAATAACTAAATTGCAACTGGATTATGGCAATTACAAGTACACTGTCTATCGTTGTGCCAGCAAATTTGTGGCGCTGCAAAAGATATTCCACAGTAAGCAAAGGGGTGATACTCACATATATACACATACATACATAAATATATTGTATATTTACAGCTAGCAAAATACCCTATAAACTAGTGCTGGCCATATTGGAGCGCCACGGCATGGCCGTGGTCAGCGGCAATAGCAATTTGAACTTGATGGTGCCACCGTTTCAGCTCACCTCGCTGCTGCACGATATTTATTTTGCCTGCGAGAAACTGGGGCACTTTACCAAGACGCAAAGCTATCAACTGGACACGGCCACAGCTCTTTTGGCCAACTTCTTTTGGAATATCTACGATCCGTAAGTGTTGCCTATGCTATTCATATATCACTTCCCTTATCTTACTTTTCCTTTGCAGACAACGTCGTCACTCCATATCGCTGCTGGAGATCAAGGTCACTTTTTTGCTGCTCTGCAAGCTTTATAGCAGCGAGCACATGGTCGGTGACTTCTTTAGCCTGCTGGTGGACGCCAAGTCGCAGTGTGTTTCACGTTTTGCATTCGAACAGCTCTTGCACACGCTCAGCAAGCTGCTCAGCTATCTGGGAGAGACAAAGGCTTATGGCCCACACAATTTGCAGCCGATGCTGGAGCAATCCTTTGCACGCTGTCCTCACGGACTCGCCGGCCTAAGCGAGCAGCAGTTTCACAATTTGTGGACGCACACGCAGACACGCTTTCTAATCTATGGCAATTTGTTGGCGCTGATCAAGCGCATCGAGGACACAGAGCATCTGATACACAGCAATCAGTGCGGCGGCTGTCGCATGGAGCACATCATTGGCATTCGCTTCAAGTGTCAGGTGTGTCGCGATCTGTCGCTCTGTCTGTCCTGCTTTGCCGCGGCCGTACATGTGAGCGGCAAGCATGAGCCTTCGCATCGCATGTGCGAAGTCTTTGTCGAGGATCAGCCGCAGCCGAAACGCTGGACACACTATCTGGCACGTATCTGCGGCTGGTTTGCCTATGCGCAGAAGAGCCAACGCGCCGATGCCGAAGAGGAGGAGCGACGCGGCTTTTGCAATGCACAGGAAAGCGGCGCAGGCGTAGGTCAGCCCAGCAATGCAACCGAATTGGCGCCCATTCCCGCCGAGACGCGCAGCATTCGCAGCAATTCAACGCTACGTCTCAAGGCGTCGCCAACAGAGAAGCCTCAGCAGCAGCAGCAGCAGCAGCAGCAACCACAGCAGGAGCTTTGTATGTTATTGGAAATGTATTCCACTTGGCCTTATACTATATCTAATTGCCTAACTAACAGATAGACTGTTTGATTGACCTTTAAAGGATAGTTTAAGCACTTTATATTTAACTTAAGCCATCTCTATATCTCCAACTCAGAGATCTTCAATGTCGAATCAAAAATAACATTAGCCGAGATAAAACCTCGCTTGGACAGGATCTTCTTTATCTTATATCGTAATGTTTCTCTACATCTCTACTCTTTTCTTTTGTAGGCTCCTTAACTGGCATGGCGAGCAATGCCTCGGAGCGTCTGCAGTCCATTATCGATCGTCTGTTACTGCAAAATGCGTAAGTAGCAACACACAATTCAACTTTTTCACAGCTTTTCACACGAGTTTTCTTTTACCTTTTCACAGCAAGCTGGAAAATCAACTGCAATTGCTGTCCAGCACATCTAGCGCTCAAATTTCTGAATTTCTGAGCGCTCATCAAAGTTTCTTGCTACAAATAATTGAGGATATGCGTCAGCTATCGGTGAGTGTTTGCCCAATATATCCACGAAAAGATATGTAACATATATTCTTATATGCTTGCAGCGAGCCTCCTCTGCTGCACCGCTGATCAGCTCCACTTTTCTAAATGCCAGCACGCCACAGCGTATGCCGGTGCCAGCTGAACCTGTTCTATATGATATGTATGCACCTGTGGGCGCCAATTTAACACATTCCAGTGCGTAGCGAATACAATGATGCTGTCTCACAAATTATAACTCTAACTTACTCTCTCTCTCTCTCACTCTCTCTCTGTCTGTCGTGCAGTCAATGGCGCTGAGCTGAATCGCAGCTACTTGGAGGCGAATAAGTCGGATTACTCGCTGAGCGACATTAGCTTGTGGTTCGATCAGCGACGTGCCAGCTTGCTGCCCGCTTCGGCGGGAATGCAGCTGCCCCTGCCACTGGGCGCGCTGCTGGAGCAGTCTGTCAATGTGGATATGCGTGATACGGAAATGGTGAACTTCAAGCTGCTGCTGAACAAGGTCAAGGAGATTGTCGAGGACTCGTACAGTGACAATGCAGAGCTCTCGGCAGCCACACAAAATCTGGAGAATGTCCTCGACAACATCATCAAAGGCGAGGAGCAGCAGCGTCGCAGCAGTTGCAGTGCTCGAAGTTCACAAAAGTTTTCTGAGAAACTTTAATTATATATATATATATAAATATACATTTATATATGCTTCTGCAATCCGTAACAAATTTCATTCGAAGTGCTTTAAATTAGTCTTAAGTTTTTGTGTATATAAAAGTGTAAATGTTTCTAAACAATTTGTTGAACTGCACAATTTGTCTAAGATGCAATCTAATTCAGTTAAATCATATGTGGCATATATAAAGCATTATATATATACCTGTTTAGGATAAGCTCACATATATGTATCCGTCCAAGCAACGTTTTTTTTTAAATATTTTCTTTTATATTCAAACAAAGTATTTGAAACTTAAAATGAGTTTCAATATAAAAACTTTCTTTTATATAATGCCTGATAAATTGTATACAAAATAAACTTTTTATTAAAAACAAATAAATTCTATAAGTCAGCACCGACTATGGAATGCCCTATTGTCCATGCAGTTAGCTGGTTTCCAACTGCGTTTGGCTCTTTATCACAGTTATCAGCGAATCGCTGGCCATTTCCAGTTGGTGGAGTTGCTTGGAGCTGCTGGCCAGGAGCTGTGGCCGCTTTTGCTGCAGCTGCAACAGCTTCGCTCTGGCTTGCAGCTCGTTGCGCAGAGCCGACTCCAATAGAAGCGCAGCATTTGACGGCGCACTGCACGCCTCCTCCTCGAGCTCGAGCAGCGACAGATTGCAGTGGAGCTGCAGCAGATCCCGCAGCAGACGACGCAGCAACAGACAGAGCTGCGTCTCACTGCTGGCATAGAGCTGCCAAAGCTGGCCAGGATCGTTGCGCAGCAGCAGCAGCTGCTTCCTGGCATTGTAGTAGATGCGATGGACAGATGCAGTGCAGCGATTGTTGCTATCCACGTTGCTGTGGCCAAAGGAAAATTCCTGCGGAGGGCAACTATCATCCAGCAGCTGCACAGCTGTAGAGGAAGAGAGAGAAACGCTTTAGAGATTAAACTGTCCTGGAGCAGTAAGTTAGCCACTTACGATCCCTTGGCTGCTGCTGCTCCTGCGGCACAGTTGTGGCCACAAATTGCAGTTTACTCAACAGCAGCTGCTCGAATTGCGCTTGCTGCTCGGCGCTTTGAAAATCCAGTCGCAGAGCGCAATGCGAGGCCTGCGTCATGATCACGGCAAGAAAGTCCTGATGCAGCGTCTGCGGAGCAAAGCTCGGCACATGCAGTTCCTGTTGCTGCAGCAGTGCGGCCACATTAATGCTGGCCAAATGCAGCTGCAGCTGTCGCCTGCCCTCGCCCTGCAGCTCGTACAGCGCCAGCAGCTGTATGCTATCCAGCAGTAGCAAATCCTCCAGCTGCAGACGCACCAGCAGCACGGCGCTGCGTTCAGGTGGCAGCTGTTCGACGCAGGAGGCGGGCAGCCAGCTTAGGCTATGACTCGACTGTTGCTGCTGCAAGGCCCAGAACTGGGCCAGCTCATCGTAGTCCTCCGGCGGCTGGTCATCTGCCTGCAGGGGCAACTCGTACAGTCGATGGGTATAGTTCAAGCCAGAGCCATGTGGCAGGTGCAGCAGCGGGCGTAGAGCATGCAACGTGCTGTTGCAATTGCCGCCCGCCGTGTTGGTTAGCAGCGTGCCCACGACCAGAGAGTCGCCACAAATGCGCGTCCATATGTCGCCGCAGCGTCGCAGCAGCTGCTTCTCCTCCAGCAACAGCGAACGCTGGCCGGGCACACCGAAGGCCTGTAGCTCGTGGGCCTGCACAAAGTCCAGCTGGGTTTGGCTGCGCTGCGAGTGCAGCTCGGCGCGTGCGCAATGGACGCGTTGCATCAGTCGCTTAAAGCCAACAGCGCTGCTGCTGCTACTGCCAGTTGCAGCTGTCTTTGGTGCCTCGCTACTTTGAAAGTTGGAGCGCAATCGCTTGCCATTGACAAAGTGCAGCTCCACATAGGCCTGATACTTGATGGGTCCCCTCACCAGGCGGTATTCCTGCAGATTGTCATACTGCGCTGTTAGCTGAAAGCTGGCGCCTTGTTCATCCGGCCGCTTTAACACGAGCAGCTTTTGCCAGCAGCGGAGCAGCACATAGATGTGCTCGCCCAGCCAAACGTATTTGCCAATGCTCAAAGGCAGCTCTTCGGGAGCGTGCAGCATGCTGTAGCTGGTGGCATCGCCGCTGATGTCGGCCAAATCGTCACGTATGAGAAAGCTGCTGAGCGGTCCATTGTACGACTTCAGCTCTGTAGTCAGCTGCTGCAGATTTGTCTCCCTAAGATCGATGTGATGCATCAACTCCTTTTTGCGAAATTCGTAAAACTTGAGATTGCGACTCAGCACAAGGCTGGACTTGGATTTCTTAACATGCAGCTGACTGCAGTAGGCGACTGTATCACGTTGTAAGAGAAAATCGGGCACATCCTCCTCCACGAGCGTCAACATTGTAAATGTAAACAAACAAGAAAACAAAAACAAATAACCGCTAAAGATAATTTGCTAGAGATGAGCAAGGCAAGTTACCTATCGATCTGCTCTGTCGTTACAAAAGTAGGGGATGAGCGTCACTGATATTCGATCTGCTCCGTCTTGTCGTTACTAAAGTAAGAGATGAGCGTCACTGATATTCTATACTCTAAATGGCGATATGTATCGACCATTATCGATATGTATTGACCAGCACGGAAATTTAATTATAACGGCTATGCTATAATTGTATAGCACGGATTCTTTTATTATATTGTTAAATTGCACAAAGCGCAGTATGTTTTGCTTACAACTAAAAATACATGATATACACATAAAATAGGAACTAGAATGTCGTTTCAAAAAAAAAAAAGAGTTGCAAAAAAAATTGGTACTTAGTCCACAATCACAAGGCGGGATACTTTGAGCGCCCCCTTAGCCACTTCGAACGAGATTTGCAATGGAATTCAAATCAACATTTGCTCACGCGAGCCCAGCAGCAGTGGCTTCGGCTGTGCTCCTGTCAGGACGAGGGAGCGTCGCATTGCGCGATTCCGTTGCATGCTGCTGTTGCGCTCTCGCACCGATTGGCGCAGCTGCTGGCGACGCGCAGCCACAACGCTGGCCGAATCCTTTTCAGCAGCATTCATGGCCGCCAGCAAATCGAAGGCAGCGCGCTTTTGCTCCTTGGTCCACATGTTGTTGAATTGCTGCTGCTGTTGGGGCGCCTGCTGCTGAGTAGCTGGCAGCCTAGCAGCCAATGGCGGACGGCGCTGCTGCTGCTGCTGCTGCGGGGCTGCAGGCGGAGCAGCTGTTGACTTGGCAGGCGCCTTGCTCGCTCTACTCAGCCCGAAGAGCGATAAGATGGACTTGCGACGCGTGCTGGATGCCTGGCTATCGGCGGACTCGTTGCTGGAGACGCTCGTTTGCATGGGCAGCACAGCTGGCGGAGCAGTAGGAGCAGCAGCAGCACCTGACTGCTCCGGCGCATACTTGCTGCATTTCGGAGGCGATAGAAACGTGACCTTGCGCAACGTATTGCTCTGACTCTGCAGCTGCTTGGGCGCCGTCAGCAGGGCCAGATTCATTTTGGCCACCGTCGGCGAGGTCTCGTTCAGCTCAATGCTGCAGTAGGTGTCATCGTGATGCGTGGGCAGCGGCTTGCGAGGAGGCACAGGCGGCACCAGCTGGCAGGTGCACAGTTTTTGTGCTTGTGCTTGTGCCTGCTGCTCTGCCTGCTCCAGCTTAATCCGCAACTCACGTTCCATTGCCTTCACTCGCTGCTCGGCTGCCAAGAGCTCACTCGCTCGCTGCTCCAAGAGCGACTCCTGTGCTCGGATCGCATGCATACGCTTCTGCAGCGCGTCATCGAAGATGTTCTGGGTGAGGCGTTGCGGACTCTGCTCGCGCCTGATGCTCTCGTAGAGCGATGGATCGGATTTCTGCAGCTGCTTGCTGCCGAAGATGCGACGCTTGGCCGAGTAGAAGAGTTCGCTGCGCAGATCCGGCGTAAAGACGCCCGTGACGCTCAGACGTCGCTGGCCATAGCCCTCATTGAAGCTATACTGATCCGTAAATAGTGTGCTGGACAGCTCTGGCGAATCGGGAAACAGCTTGCCCATGCCGGGCAACTGGAAATCCTCGCCAGCGTCCACAAGACGCGGAAACTCAGCAACCAATTGATTTATGTTCCGCACTAGCAGCGGATGACGTGTGATTACCTCAATGCCTGGGCGCTGCTCATGGTCCACGGCCAGCATGAAGCCAATTATGGACTGCAGATCCCCGCTGTAGACAGCGGGAATGCAACTGAACTGGCCATGGGCAATATTCTCCGAGAGCTGCTCAAAGGCGCGTCCACGAAACGGCGGACGCAATGCGCACAGCTCATAGATCAAGCAACCCACAGCCCACACATCGCTCTTGCGGTCGTATTGCCTGCCCTTGACCAGCTCCGGGCTCATGTAGTGCGGCGTGCCCACAAAGCTGGCAGCGAAGCTCTGGTCTCGCCTTAGAACGCGCGCCAAACCAAAGTCGCCGAGCTTCACATTTCCGCAGGCGTCCAGAAAGATATTTGCGGGTTTGATGTCACGATGAAGGATCGTTCCACTGGGTATCTTGTTGTGGCACACCTGTAGAGCACGGCACAGCTGGAAGAGCACACGCCAAATGTAGGGCTCCTCGAAGCGTTGGCGTTGCGAACGGGCGCGCTGTATAAGCTGGGCGAGATCGCCGCCATCGCAGCACTCCATCACAATGTAAATGGACTTGGCCTCGCGATTGACCAGGTGATGATAGTACTGCACAATATTCGGATGCTGCAGCTGACGGAGCACACTTATTTCGGATATGAGGGATTCACATTTCTCATCGTCCAGCTCATCGTAGTTCATGCCCTTCCAGGCATAGAGTTCGCCAGTGGCTTTGTCCTTTACCTTGTAACAGGTGCCAAAGGCTCCGTTGCCCATCACGGCCAGGACTTCATAATCCTGCAGCGTCTTGTTGGCAAACTCTGAAGTGGATTTCATTGCCGACTCGCTGCCTCCAATCTGCTCTTTGCTCATGTTGTGGCTGAGATTCCCAATGAAGGAGCACTCACTATTTATTTTCAAATATTCTTTCCACTTTTCAATCTCTGTTCCTCTGCGCCCGTTCTGTTTGCTTTGAATGCCGAAAACTAACTGATCCCATGCTCCTGCAAACGAGTTTTTCGGCAAATTCACGCACACACACACTCACAGGAACATGGACACGCACACAAGCGCATGCGCACCCACACAAACAATTTTACCTGCGAAAACCAACAACAGCACGTATACCAAACAAGTGCTGCACACTGTCTACACATTAGAGATGAGCAGCAGGCGTGCACGTATCACTGCGACTGGCACAGGGACAGTTACAGCAAAGAATATCTTTCTTAAGAATAAGCATAATAAAGACGCAGTAAATTTGTACATTAAAATAATATAAATTTGATAAAATTATTATCTGATATTCATTTAGAAGCTTGATTTGTTCTAGTTTTACTTCATTCTACATTGACTAAGCAGAGCCCGAGAAAAGTTACACACGTATTCAAATGTCACAGCGACAGTCACGCTTAGAGGTATACCTTAAATAATCACAGCTCTGCTCAGCACTAGTTGCATATCTTGTTACGTTCCTAGAAGGCTGTCGCAGTTGCACTCACTCACACACACACACACACACAGTCAGAAGGGGACGAGTGAGACGATAACGCACTTTGCAAATCTTGCACGATGCGCAGTCGCTCAGTTGCCTTGAGCCTGTGTACAAAATAAAAACCGTTGGATGTGCATTGATGGCTGTGTCTAAGGACATGGGTCCTTTGGCACAGCACGCCCGCAATTTGAACAATTGTCTATGCTTGTGACCATAAAAATAAATTAGTTTTGTTGCATTGGCATTTCAATTTGGGTGTCTGTTGTTTCGCTTGGTGTCTGCGTTTGCGCCGCTCAAGCGGATTATGTTACACAGACACACGCACACAAACACAATTGGCTGTGTGTGAGCTAAGTTATTATGAATTTCAATATGATATTTTTCATTCAGCAAAACTCAAGCTGCTTTAAATCCTAACGGATTTTGCGCATAAAAACACTATATTTATGCTATCTCGCTCACACTCAAGCTGCAATATTTATGCTAGCTGTGATTTTCGTTTCCATGCAAGTGTGTAAATATGTGTGTGTGTCCAGTACCAGGTAGAACACTACCCTGAGTAAACGAGTTATCTGTGGGCTTATCGTTGGCCCGTGTGTTGATGGTTTTATGGTTTTTCATGTCTTAAACAAACAATGGCCAAAAGAAACAGGCAGCGACGTAATCCTTAACAAACAAATCCAGCTACGACTTGCCTACGGTCCGTGGTTTGCGTTTTATTACCCACCATTGTTTGTGCACTGACCAGTGTTGCTAAATCCTTTTCTTGCCGTCATATTTAGCTTTCTTTTGAGATGCAACGGCGGCTAGATATGGAAACGGTCGCAGCTTGAATTTACACTGTTTTAGGTATCTTATACTTCTTTATCTTAGAATATAGTCAGACAACATAATTGAATTTTAGTGAAATTTGTTTGGGGTATTCATACCTGGTTCTACATATAGCTGACTACATTATTTCTAGCTAGATCTAGCTTACTTGCATTTCTAGCCTTTCTGCCTCTGAAAAGTTGTCACCACTGGTGGAGGCCACCGCAAGATGTTAGGTCAGCCAAATTGGTTTGTAATGCTACGGTTTAGAGACCTATACAGTTGTGGTACATGTACGCACGCACACACACTAACACACACACACACATGCGCAGAATTCTGCTTAATAAGTCATAGATCACATTAACCAACATTTCACATAGCCATTTTACAGTTTATTTTAACGACAGTGAGGAGAAAAAAAATTAGTTGTGATTCTAATGCCTAATCACCAGGACGGAGGCTTGTCCTCGCTGCCAGCGGGTCGGCCATAGAGGGCGCTCTTGTCGCGGAACATGCTCATGCGTTCCGTTTCCTTCTTGTCCAAGAAATGACCGATGGCCAAGCCAAGCAGTGGCAGTGCCGCCCACATGGCACGCTTATCCAGACCAAGCACCATCTTTAGTGTTGATTATTTATTTTTGCCTTTAGCTTTGACTCTTCAGCGCGGCGTTGTGTGCTGCTAGAAGTTGTTGGCGTTTCCACTCGCGTGTATGGGACCAATCTGCGTAGATGGAGCCGACTGCAACAGTTGGAAAGAATATCACTGCACCGTACTTTCGCGCCAGCTGCGAGATGATGCTACTGCCCATATGTATGTCTTGGTCAATGCGTATGAAACTGTAAACAGACAACAAGTAATGAGTGCAACATGAATGTGTTAAGGGCTGCTTTTAATTATTTGTTTTTTTTTGGATTACGTAATGAGAATGTATGAAGCACCACTGCCAATTAAATTTAGCTGTGTATAATGGAAACATTTGCTTACTTTGTACGCTCACGTATCAAGTGCGTTTTAGTTATTTACAGGTTTTTATGAATTAAGTTAGAAAAATCCTAAATTCTTTGTTGTTGTTAACTTACGCTTATGCAAAAGCCTTGCCGATTAGAGATGTAAGCCTTGGCAATACATCGATACAAGCAAGAAAAATACTAAACTGTAGGTAAACTAGTATCGATAACTGATATTTGCTATATTTCCACAAGTAATCGATATATCTGTGTATTGTGCCCATCTCAACGCAATAACAAAAACAGCTGAGCATGCAGCTGGCAATCCAAAGTTCAAATCAGTTTCGTTTTGTTTACATCACCTTTCCTTTTTAACAGATTAGTTTATGATTTTCACCGAAATATGCCTGACAAAAGCTCACATGCTAAACTCTCTGACCAGGAGCCGACGGCTGCAGCAACTACTTTGCAGCCAAGCTAGAGGCAAAAGCCACTATGCGGCAGCTGCCAATACAAAAGTTCTAACAACGGAAGATTTTTCGCTACTTCTGGGCGAGGAGCAGCAGCAGCGCTGTATGGAGCAGTTGCGCAAGTTACCGGCCTTCCCGCGTCCCAAATCAATGCTTCCCAACAGGCACGAAAAGAATGTAGCCTCCGTGATGATAGCATTGTGCCAGGAACGAGACACGTAAGTAAAGACTGTTTGGCTGCCTAATAAAGCGATTAATAAGACTTGAGTCGCGCAGGAATGAAGTTTCACTGCTGTATACTCGCCGGTCTCGCCACTTGCGTAGGCATAGTTTGCAGATATCATTTCCGGGTGGCAAGCGAGATGAAAGCGACGCCAACTTCACTGATTGCGCTTTAAGGGAAACGGAAGAAGAGATTGGCCTACCGCGACATCGCATACAAATTTGGGGGGAAGCCAAACCCTTGGAACTGCCACTAACTGCCGCCATCGTACCAGTTGTGGGCGTAGTGCCCGATTTCCATGTCTCCCAGCTTAAACTAAACTATGATGAAGTAGAGGAAGCCTTCAGCATACCGATCAACTCTCTAATCTTACCAGCAGCCGCCCGCCACACTCAGTTCCGCAGTGGCTACAGCGGACCCGTCTTTGTGGTCGATCAACTTCGCATCTGGGGAATCACTGGCTACTTGACATACATGTTCCTGCGCTGCCTGCTGCCCAGCGCCATGATGCCCGCAACGCTCAAAACGAATATCAAATACATACGACCCTATAAGGTGCCACCAAAGCTGCCTCATCATCATGTGGAAGCCAAGAACGAATAGTCTCTAACTGAAATACCGTTTAGGCTCGTCCAATTTGTTTTCTTGTTTTATCTGTTATATTATGCTTAGTTGCAATAGTTATCAAATAATTGATGTACATAAACTGAGTGTTAATTTAATAAAGACATGTTGATTATATTTTAAATTTCACCTGATGCAATGATAGAACTTTCTGTCTCTCTCCCACAAACTGACTTGGCGAAATATCGCTCTTCTCTGCGAATCTCAGGAAGTCTTGCTGTTCTTGTAGGAAAAAGCCAAATAGTTTTGTTGTTATTATAATTGTTTTAGTTTGGTATTTGAATTTACAATGGTGTTCATATTGTATATGTATATATATACACATATATTTGTCCATATAGATGTCTAACAAAATTTGTTGTATAATTTCATGTGTTTCTACAAATACGCACAAATATTTCATCTTTTTTTGTTTTGCTATTATAGTGTTAACATTTATATATATGCAATAAATATTTGAGTATATTATATTTACATATTGTTTCAACGTCGGATTGCTAAAGCTAATGGAAAACTACTCTTGAGAGCTCGCAGAAGGCTTCGACGCCGCATCATTTGAAATCGAAATTGCATTAGAAGGAACGTCACATTCGTGTACCTGGGCTGTAACCGTCGTATAGCAGGAGCCACATAGTCTTACTGGATTGAAGAGCTTTTCGAATGGCAAAGGTGCCCAGAATTCAGAGCAGTCAGCACAGAAAATTTCGCCACATGATCTGCAAAAAATAATGTATACATACATATATAATAATAAATTATTGAATAGATTTGTTAATTTTTCAAACAAATATCAACCATATTTAGCATTAAAGACCGATCTATGTTAATCTGAATGTGTTGCAAAATGAGAAAATATTCATCACAGCCAATCTGACATTAGTTCTATTATTTGCAATTTACTTTCACTGGCTAGAGATTGAAAAGCTTTGCTGATGATTAAAGAAAAGTGTGATATAGGTATATATTGTAGTATAAGATAAGATATTAGTGACGAACTGGTGCCAGATTGATTGCTGAGAGTTGGCTGTTGGCCCATAGTAGAGAGTAAGTATGTGTGGCTAGGTAACTAAGGTATGTTACAAACATAATAGATACAGGTACAGGTAGGACAAAATAAAAGAATATGTTGAAATGCGCACCGACAATGATGTTTTCTTCGTCCGAGCCAGAATTCAATTTGACAATTAGAGCAACGCGAAACGGCATGGTCTGGTACCCAGAGGACACTTGGAGCCTTTTTCTCTTGAATCGAGGATGTGGCATACGACGAGGGACCACTACGTTCTTCTACGGCTTCCCAAGAACACGTCGATGCATTTTCAACAATATCCGATCCGTTTTCCTGAAGAAATGTAAATAATTAGACCAACAACGACAAACAAAGCCATTTTCATGACAAAATACGGCATAAATCGCTGCCCTGATTAAATATATATATATATATATACTATATATGTATATAGCCTGAATTTAAGCAAAAATTTATCGAAACTATCCAGCCAGTTATTGTCAGAATGGAACTGATGAACAGATAAGTGCGCAGATATGGCTGGATATATTCATCTCATTTTGTGTTCTCTTTAGAAAGAAATGTATTAACAAATTTACAAACATTCCACATCAATATGCATATTAATTGTATGTGTGTAAATTTGTTGTTGAAATATGCGTGCTCTTGTAATTTATAAAATACATAGAAATTTAATGACATAATTACATGCTCCACATTTGTTGAAACAACGCTATTGCAGCTCGGACAACCTTTTTGTAACAACGCCAAGCGCATTCCATGAATTTCCCGCAGAAGAACTTCCTCGCGTAGCTAAAATAACAGGGATTAAACAAATTAGAATTTGCTTTATATTACTTATATAATGTTTGCTTATAGCTCTACCTTGTGCTCCTGAACAATTTGATGTAGTCGTATGTTTTGTTCACTCAAGCCATGCGACAAGCCATCGGGACAGGATATTGTAAACTGCGTACGCTCCTGCGATCCCTGCGGTGTCGGCGGCAATGATATAAGTCCCGACGCCGGAAAATTAAGTGCACTGCAATGTCAAAAATGTAAATTTCTGAACTAAAGTTTACTTAGTCTGTTTTCTTAGCATTTACCTGACATTTTCTGTATATTTAGAATGCGTGTGTTCGCGATTG
Organism: Drosophila gaucha; assembly: GCA_035045545.1. Classification (NCBI taxonomy): domain Eukaryota; kingdom Metazoa; phylum Arthropoda; class Insecta; order Diptera; family Drosophilidae; genus Drosophila; species Drosophila gaucha. The sequence continues at coordinate 6,475,969 of JAWNOY010000077.1, read as the reverse complement.
AGGTTCGACCAGAGCATATTCCTTCTAGCTGTCGCAGTCTCATCGAAATTCGCAAACATGTTATGCGTTTGAGAATTGCATCTGTGATGTTCAGGTGATAAAGGTAGGGATTCGCTATTGTTGCTGCCGTCGTTTAACGTCACAGTTCCATTTGAAATATCTTTAGTTGCATTTGTTTCCTTGCAGCTGTCGTCGTTGGTTGCACTCTGCAGATCCAAAGGATGCTCAAATGCAGTGCTCTTCTCCATAGTGTTTTGTTGAAAGTATCTCAGATTGTTGGGCTTAATGTGAACTCGGGGCAAATTGCTATAGCTTTGACTAATTTTATTGGTATGGGCAACGCTAGTTGCTTCGGTCTTTTTTTCTTGAGGTATGACATCGGCATCTTGTTCTGAAGGCACGTCGCTGTCTTTAATTGGATCCGTAGACACCACATTTGTCTCATGTTGTGTAGATTCTATAGGAATTAAGGTATCCGTACTAGTATCGATTTGGCCTTGACCCTGGCGCAGAGCTTGGCCATTATCACTAAAGCTTTCGCACATGGAGGGAGCATAATCTAAATATACAAAATTAAAGTTAACAACAATAGAAAGCAAATAGTATATAGATTAGCTAACCATTTGGGGAATCACAAGGGGTATGTATTGCTAAGTCAATGGGCTTGGAATCCATGCGCTGAATAGTGATCTTGCCGTTGATGGATGTGGAGCCCTCACTCAATATATCACGTTGAACTGAAGAAGTGCTTTGGTCATTGTTTGATTCAGTTAACAGATTTGTGGCACCATTTTGTGCAGGCTGCTCCTGTTTCGGACCGTCGCACTTATCAACCGATTCAGAGTCTTGTTTGACATCAGGTTTAGCATCGATTATGCAGTCCTTGGCCTCTGATCGAATGTCAAACATGGAGTTGCTATTCGCATTCAAATTAATGCCATCCGTTACACTGAAAATATTTCATTAATAATTGTTTGGCAGTAGCTTGAATAGATATAGACATACATAGAATCCACAGTCAAATTGGGATCACTTGATCTTCTTGATATCGTACTCTGTGACAACTCGTTTGTTGTTATATTCTCGGTCGATCGAGTTTTCGCTGTCGCCCCTAAAAGGATAAATGCAATATGAATATAAAATTTGCAATATAATAGAGGCTTTCTCATTTACCATTTACGGTGTGAACACTTTGCCGTTCATTGCTTTGCAAAGGTAGATCGGTGCCGTTTTTGTTACCCAAGTTACCAAGATAAACATCCGACCAAAAATGTAAATATCGCACATTGTGCGAGGGCCAAAGTACCTGAGAGATTTAATATTAAAAAGAAAACTATTAAATGATCAAACGTCTGATAGTTGTATTGATTGGATTGTACCTTTTCAGTCTCGTGCTTATAGAGTGGATTTCTATACATAGTTTCAGCCAAAAACGGCCAGACCGAGAATGTTCGGTTGAAAACTGAATTCTCGATTCGTTCTTTTAGCGAATTGCATAGGAACGTGCCGAACAGACATGACAGTGAGTGCTGGGCGAGTTTAATCTGAAAGATTCAAGTGTTTTCAATCTGCATTAGATATACTCAAATCGAGCGTCTTACCAAATAGCCAATGCTGAACTCAAAGCTGCACGGATACTGTTTGTGTATTTGGTGCACCAGATCGAGCCACTGAAGAAACACTGGACAACGTTCGTTCACCTCATCCGAGTTGGGACCATTTCCACAACGATCCGCAAACTTGTGTCCGAAATTCAACCATTCACGTTCAACTAAAACGCGGAAACCCTAAAAGAATGCACGTTTAATATAATTCTTATTGGAGCTGCAACAGATGGACGTACTTCAACCGTTCTGTAATAGGGATCCAGACAGATTTGCGCTGTTGCCACAATTTGTGGCGTGCGATCCCAACCATCGGAGCAATGCACCAGCACTGGACGACCATTTTTCTCAATCGTATGCACGACTGTCATTGTCGCTCCCAGCAGACCCGACAGATGTTGCATCCACATCGTTTTCTCCAATTGTCCAAACCAACTGGCAATTAGGAATTGAATAATTACATTAGAAACAGCTGGAAGCAGTGTCATATATATAATTACTTACTTGGGATCGTCAGGCGATGAGGCACAGAGCTGTCGAACAGCATGGAAACTCTTTCGTATAGCATGTATGTTGCCCAAATTCATGAATTCTATTTCAGCGCAAGGATAATATTCAATGCATTCGCAGCCGCCGCCGCGTGCTCGATTTGTGACCGCTGACGTATAGCTGCGTGCATCCACAATTAGAATTTTCTTGAGATATAATTGAAAGCTATAATTAATACAGATTCCTCTGGATCAAGAATGTCCTTTTAGCATACCCTGATTTCATCTAGGGCAAGTTCCTCGTGCGAAGAATCCTCCAGTGATGGAGAGCTCTTTCCTGAGGAGCCCGCCTCTCCGTTTGTTTCTTTTGCCTGTCGTCTCGCATGCTCGCCTCTGTCGAAGGCACAAGCATCGGCGAGCGCTTTCAGCAACTGCTCATCCTTGTAATTCCGCCAGCCCAGCCAACCGACCTCTGGCTGACTGCAGCGGGCCAGAATTGCTCCAGACTTTTGGTGACGCCAAACAACAGCCGGCAATCGACGTGATCCCCGAAAGTTGGCAATGTTGTGAAGCATTTCGTCGGTAATGCAGCACGGAACAAGTAGTTTTTGTGGATACGATGGACAGAGCTTAAAGTCTGTGTTTGCTGTCGAGATTCGCCAAGATCCTTTCAAATCGAAGCCCAGACGCACAACCTCATTCTTGAAGTCGCTCTCATACCGATTCTCTCGCTGCAAGCGATGCAAATGCTCGCTAGCCGTCTGTGCCTGTAGAGTGGAACTGTCAAGCGCTGGCGCCGATTTGGAGTAGTTGCCATTGGTCAGAGCTGCACGCTCCTTGCTCCCGATTATGTCGCATGTCCATGAGTAAAATGGAAATGCGAACAGCGTCTCGAGCGTTTCGGGCACTCCAATTAGCAACTGGATGCGACGCTGCCACTCCAAGCATTGATCGGCAGTTGGAAACGAGCATCTCACAGTGCTGGCATCTTTGCAATTGACAATTAGCTGGAAGGGATCACGCACTTGGACCGACTCAATCAGGCCCAAAGGCACATACGTTTCATTCGTTGACTTCTTTGATAAGAATATGCGGTAATTGGATAAGGCTAGAACGCCATCATCGGTGCGGCCCAAAAATTTTGTTGATTCGCCGGCAACTGTGGGCGAAAAGTGTATTAGATATTTATGTATGTGTTTGTGATTACTTATTTATTTGGGTATTCGTCAACAGTCCAATGTCACTTACGTTCTTGAAAGGGAACGGACAGCTGTGAGTCTTCCTTTTCCATTTGTGATTTTGGATATGATTCCGCGGCTCGTATAAAACAAATCGATGGGGGCGGCGATCCATCTGACATCATGTGTTGCGACTGCAATAAAAGATTCAATTAGTGCACAAATACATACACACGCACACACATAAATATATATATATATATGAGCTGAGAATCATGCATTTGTGTGTCTGTACATACAATACACTTATAGATTTTACTTATAAGACAAAAACATACTAGACACTACGGGTTCGAACACCTGAGATCCTCTCAGGGTTACTATTTTAATTATTTGTCGCCGCGCAGCAGTGGAAAAATATTATACATACTTTTTTAATTTGTTTATGCGTTTATGACACCAGTTAAACAGGACGTCACATACATGCACACACACACACATATATATATATATATATAGTTATATATATAAAAATGTTCTTATATGTATATACATATCTCGAAACGAGAACTCAAGGCAAAGCAATTAAATGCAAAATGTTTCAAACATCCAAACACCTTATTAGCAGTTATACTAGATATGAACAAATAATTTTTGTGTGTGGTTGCCAGTGTAGATAATAAGTATATATGTATACATACATACATATGTAGTACTTACGTACAAATACAGATATGTACATACATTTTAATACAATTGCGTATAACAACGAAGCGTTATATTATGCACATACATAGATGTATGTGTGCACACTGCATATGGATGAACTTTTTTAAACAATTTATTTCGATTTTGGCTATGTCCTTGTTGTTGGACGGTTGCCAGCCAAAATATAAAGAAATATGTTTTATAAACAAAGTAATTACGCACACATACACTTCCAATTGTGCATTTGTATGCATGCTTATAAATGCATACATACATATATGATTCCACAATATTTATAAAACAAAAACACCAAAACAAACTTACAAACATACATACATTACTATGCTGAACACCTTTAGATAACAATTGTAGTTAGTTTGCTGCTGTTTGCACTAAAATGAAAAGGCCCGTTTTGTGGTTTTCCTTTTTATTCAGCACCATAAACTCCATAAACGTCAGCTATTATAAACAAAGATTCGCAGATATTGTTGCTTATACATATGTAGATGTACAATAGTCACATACATACAAATAGGTATTCGTTAACCAACCGACTACTTTTGTCACTTACAAAAATCGAATATATTCCTATCGATATCGAACCTTTTAAAGTTTCAATTGGGTTTTCGCTCTTACCATGCATTCAAAAACCGACCAATTGGTTTCAATATTTGCAATAAGACAATAAATACATATAAGAAAAGAATTCAACTATAATGCCAGCTAGTTAATTAAATATGGCAAAGCGATATTGTTGTTCAAATGCATGGTGTAAAAAAATTTTAATACTTTAATATATTTGTTAAAAAACTCAATAATTAACAAGTGATTTTTATTTAGTTTAAGAATTAACGACCAATTTAAATTTAATCATGCGATCATACTTGCATTGAAAAGTAACATTATCTGTGAAAAGGCATTATACTTTAATCGTTACACAGACCGAGTACTTTGAATAATAGTTACTTAGACTTTTTTTGCGCTGTCCAACACTATACGACAATCAACGAAGTTGTTATAATAATTATATATATAGATACGTCGTGACTGCGTTTTCATTCCACCTAATGTAAAAGTGAATTAATATAAAATAAATTAGTTTTCAGTAGCTTATAAATATTGGCCAAGCCTGCCGCCCACAGCACCAAAATGACTGAATCCATAAAGCCATTGCTGGGCTCGTGCTTAGCCATTGTTGCGGTAAGTCGACGTGTTCTACCCGCACCCGCTCAATCAGTGCGGCTGTGACTCGACCGGCTAAGACTAAGACGTGGAAATATTCCAAGCTTTTGGCCAATGGATATCCGACATGTGACATGTGCACCAGCACATACGGCAACTAGACCTGATCAGAGTGTGAATAAAGCTTTGTACCTTATGCTAATTTCAGGCTCTTCATGTCCTTTACCACCCAGCAGATGCGTCTGATGGTGCGCTGCCCATGACCAGTGAAAATATTGATATGACATTAGGTGAGCCAACAATAACAATAGGCAATAACATTCGCTTAAGCGGGTTTTCTTAGAATATAAACATAGAACAAATGCATTGAAAGCCGCATGGACTACATATACACATACATACATACATATATTTACTCAATATCTCAGCTGGTGCACCAACACGCATGCATACATACAAACAGTCACACGCACTCACACACATATGCACACCTCCATTTGTGCGCGCATGTGTGTGTGCGTGTGTCGCTTGACGTGTCACAAATTGAAAATCTGAAGCTCGATAAATTTCACAGAATTTGCCAGCGTGGTACGCTGGGGTCCAAATACATATGTTTTGTTACGCTCACAATACAAAATTTAAAACCACAATTAGTCAAGGTTCATGTCATACACATATGTACATACATACATACATATATGTATTCTATTCATGCACTGAATATCGATATGCCGGTGGGAAACCTAAATTGACCTTTAATCCGCATTGTAATCTGGATGCATTAAGTTCTTTCTTCCATAAACTCAATATTGGTCAGTTCCAAATGCCAAATTAAAAATATCAAAAGTTTAACAATTTGTTATTATTTCTAGTATTGCTAATAGTATTCTTATCAGTATAGAAAAGTTTTTTACACACACTTTAACGTTTCTTATAGTTGCTGATAAGATTAATTGGTGTTGGTCCAGGCCCTTCTCTGTCGAAGTGTTATATCTTATTCTAATGCCGTTATCTTATGTCTGTCACATGATATTTTGCCATAAGTTGCAGAAAATACTCCCCTGACTTGTTTTTCTACACAACAAATATATTTTTAATTTATCGTAATACATCATATATGTATATATTTATATGTATGTGTGTGCTATCATTTTAATTAGAAATATGTATATTTGTATAATGAATAACGATTTCAATGTTTTGGTATTTTCATTATTTTGCAGCGTCTAATGAATTGGTTTTCCTTAATTTTTATGCGGAATGGTGTCGGTTTAGTAATATTTTAGCGCCAATTTTCAATGAAGCGGCAGATAAGGTAAGCCAATAACTCTCTCTCTCTCTCTCTATATATATATACATACATATACAGATATAAAGCCTTAACAAGCATGCTCCTGTAAACAAATAGAAAGAATCAAGTAACCAAATGGCAAACTTAAAACTAAAGTATATATAAAGTAAATATTTGATATCGCATTTAATATGTCTAGTTTACACCTGTTTGTTATTCCTAAAACAACAACATGATACAGAACATATGGAAAAAAAAACCCAAAAAAAAATAAAGACAAAAAAAGTGGAGCACAGCTGATGATTTTTTTTTCCATTTATTTATGTATAATATTTACAGAAAACACATTGTCTTTTGTTTAACTTAGTTTCGTCGTGGTCTCAATTTTTATTTGTTTTTTCCGTCTGTTTAAAATAACTTTGATCGGGACTTATCTATATCAATTAAATGAATTACAGATCAAAGCAGAATTCCCTGATGCTGGGAAAGTTGTGCTAGGCAAAGTGGATTGCGATCGCGAAACGGCGATCGCCTCCCGTTTCCACATCTCCAAATACCCCACTTTGAAGATCGTTCGCAATGGACAGCTCAGCAAGCGTGAGTACCGGGGGCAGCGGTCGGCGGATGCATTCTTGGAGTTTGTTAAGAAGCAATTGGAGGATCCCATCAAGGAGTTCCAATCGCTGAAGGATCTGGAAAATCTGGACTCCAAGAAGCGCAGCATTATGGGATATTTCGATCGACGAGATCAGCCCGAATACAACATATTCCGGAAGGTGGCAACCAACCTCAAGGAGGACTGTCAATTCCACGTTGGCTTTGGCGACGCCTCGCAGGCAATGCATCCACCGGGTTAGTGGAGTGATTATATCCATTTGATAGTTATCTTAATTTCTAATTCATTTAATTGACTTTCAGGCACACCCATTATTGTGTTCAGACCAGATGTGGCTTTATCTCACGAGAACGATGAGACCTATACCGGAAGTCTAAGCAATTTTGATGAGCTGAAGATCTGGATACAGGAGAAATGTGTGCCGCTTGTCAGGGAAATAACGTTCGAGAGCGCCGAGGAGCTAACGGAAGAAGGGCTGCCGTTCCTGATCCTGTTCTATAAGCCCGATGATCTGAACGCCATCAAGGATTACAAAGCAATCATCGAGCAACAGTTATTAGATGAGAAGCGTATGTAGCTTTATATTTCGTAATATTTGTAAATATAAATATGTGTTTATTATGTTTATGCAGAGAATGTCAACTTCCTAACTGCGGATGGTAAACGGTTTGCGCATCCGCTACACCACTTGGGCAAATCCGAGGATGATCTACCAGTCATTGCCATCGACTCGTTCAAGCATATGTATCTCTTCCCCCACTTCAATGATATGTATACGCCTGGCAAGCTAAAGCAATTCCTGCAAGATCTCTACAGTGGGAAGCTGCATAGGTATTGAAATTTTATAACTAATTATTTGATAATAGAGCTAATCGAAAACCTTTTGATCCTAGGGAGTTCCATTATGGGCCGGATCCCACAAGTAATGAGATCCAGTCGGACAATGGTAAGGGTACGTCGCCGCCCGAGTCTAAATTTAAGGAGCTGGGCCCATCGAAACACCGCTATACCTTGCTGGAAAAAGATGAACTGTAATATTACAAATGTATATTCAATTAAATATAATTATTAAAATTTTATAAAATCCAAGTCAATTGTTAATCGTCTGTTTTATGACGCAACACAACGTAATTTTCTCAGTACGTGCGCTAGTTAGTAGCGCCTCTTTAATATAAACATTAATCGAGAGCAGCTTGGCAGGAATAATATTAAACATTAAAGTTGAACTTTGAAACGTATTGCTTTATTTATTGTTTTTCTTTTTATTATTATTTTTACGAACTGAAAAGAGAAACTCAACCAATTTGAGCATATGTATATAATCCGCAATAAGACAAATATTTCAATAACTGGAAAGGTTTTGTTTCATTTAATTAGATTTAATTTGCTAGATGTATACCTTGCTCTTTCTAAGCATATCTCTCTCTCTCTCTTTGATGTGTGTGCCTGAGTAAGCAGCATGGCTCAGAGTTCTGGCACTAACCATACAGCACATAGATGGGACATCGAGTACGACGTTTTTCAACACTTTTTTTTGTGCGGCAGCTCCCACTCAACTTCGTGTTTGCTCTCTCCACACAACGAGCTCCACACAATACATTGTTGTTGCTCACTCTCAGCGCTCTCTCGAATTGCATAAGTGCGAGCTGCACACAATATACAATGTTATTACTCACTCTCAACGCGCTCTCTCATTGTATATGTATGTATTTATGTACGCACAAGGGCAGAAAAACGTGCAAATTCGAACATCGGGAGATCCCATCGCTTCCCTTCGGAGGAAGAGTTCTGCATCTTCTCTCACCATTAAATGTGAGGCGCCTAATAACTAATTTGGACACGCCGCACACACTCTCGCTCGCCCGCGTACATATACAGCATTTTTATGATCTGGGACCTGCTGCAATTGTCATATCATAAAATTGTAAATACATACATACATACATATGTGAATCTGTGAAATTCACACACGCATTTGCATGTGTGTATTGTATGGTTAGGGGTTCTGTTCGTCTTCTAGCCAAACACTGCTGAGTGCAGCACCTGTTTTGCTTTACCAATCATTTGACGTTTTTTAACCAGTCTAATATGTATTTTTTTATTAATTTTTATTTGTATGTATCTATTACAATAATGTTTGTTTTTTTTTGTAAAATTAGATTACATATTATAATATGCTAAAGTCAAAACGAGTGATAAAATGTTACAATTTGTAACAAGTTCTGTTATTTCTGTATTTTTTTTTTACTTTTTGTTTTTCTTGGGACGTGAAATCAATGAATATTAATGACTTGAATGCATGATCTGCATTTCGGGTTGTTTTTGTTGTTGTTGTTGTAGTTTTGACTGGTGAGGGGGCGTAATATAAAAGTACATTTAAAATTGAGTACTTGCTATGTAGTATAATTAATACGTAAGTTAGAAAAAATAGTTTTGCGTGGCTTGCACTTTAATATGGTCTGGAACGCATGCCGCCCTCGTTGCGCATGGCGCCACCATCACGACGGCCACCGCCGCCGCCACCACCGCGACCACGTCCACCTCCGCCGCCGCCGCCACCATTATCATTGCCATAACGTGAGTATCCACCGCCGCCGCCGCCGCCACCACCTCCGCCGCCGCTGCCTCGATCTCTATTTTGGTAGCCACCGCCGGAGCCGCGATCATTGCCACGATCATTCATACTGCCATAGCCGCCGCCACCGCCGCCGCCGCCACCATAACCACTGTTGCCACCACCAGAGTTGCCGTCATCATCGCCCTTTGGTGTTTTGCAGCTGGAATAAGAGGATGACAAGTGTTAAGTGATAGAGTCCTTGATACAGCTGAGTGGCTTTTACTGGCTTACCGATTGCACTCGTTGCGCCAAGCAAAGTTTGTGTTGTTGCAGCTGCTGCACTTCCAATCGCCGTCACGGGGCTGCACATTGCCACCGGCGCCAGCGCCTCCACCACCGCCGCCCCCAAAGCGACCGCCACCACGACCACCGCCGCCGCCGCCTCCTCCGCTGCCACGATCGAAGTCACCACCGCCGCCTCCTCCACCGCTACCGCGATCAAAGCGACCTCCTCCGCCTCCGCCGCCACCACCCCCACCGCCGCCGCCGCCGCCACCACGAGTACGTCCACCGAAGCTGCCGCGACCTCCGCCGCCTTTGTTCCAGTTGTTCTGACGTTGAGCCAACGACACTTTGATTTGGGCGCCATTGAAATCGTTGCCATCGAACCACTGAATGGCCGACTGAGCTGCATTCACATCATCGTAGGTGACAGTGGCCTCGCCCTTCGACGTGCCAGTCTCCTTGTTCTTGTACAGCCAAATCTTAGGCTTCATGGTGCGTTTGTCCTTCTACAAACAGCAAAAAATTAGCATTAGCATGCAATTTGCTTTTAGTTAATGCTGCCTGATCTCACTTACCTTTATGATGCCAATGGCTCCGAAATGAGTTTCAATATCCTGCTCAGTGGTGGATGCATCCATGCCAGAAACAAAGATGGTATCCTCTTGTGTGATCATATCGTTGCCACCACCGCCGCCGCTGCTGCCACCACCGCTGTTGTTACTGCCGCCATATCCTATAAAACAGGAGGGGACATTAGAAACGCTGGATAACGACAAATCGTTTATATTTAGAGAAGGATTAACTCTCAGCGAAGTGTGGGACTGCTGCATTCGCATCAACAATACACGCATATCAAATAGGGCAGGGCCAAAGCGCACACACTCTCTTAAACTCTATATGTAGTAGTAAATATATATATATACCACCAAATTTAAGTATATATATATTATGTGTACAAGACGACAACGCTTCTTATCTTTGCTTTTCATCTAGATGATTATCTTAAGTGGTATTGCTTTGCATTTGAAACCAGAATTTCAAAAAAAAAAAACACCTCAAGGACGACTGTAAATATATTACACCGATGTTTTTTTTTTATTTGTTTTTACTCTTTACCTATTGATAACTTAAGCTTGAGCTGCTCTCTCAAACAGATGATAGATGGTAGGCATATATTATATATGTATATTGACGCAACACACAGACCTACACACACACTCACACACACAGAGAGAGAGAGAGAGAGAAACACTTAATTAAAGATCGTGTACCAGACCAATAGTAGCCCTATGGAAACTTTCGTGGCATTCATTTGCCAGGATAACAACCAGTGACCCCGTCCGTATTTGAACCTTGAACTTAACAATTTAAAGTTTGAAGTGTTTCATTCAGTTTCGCATAGAAGCTAAACTCTAAGCACGACTCACTCGCTGTCTTATATCGAATTAGGGGTACGAAGCTTTATACTCTTTACGATTTTCTTTTAAATGTTGTTGTTTAAATATTGCGTTAAATACCAGAATATCTTTCCTTTAACTTAGACTTTTCGTATACACTCTTCTCCCTATTGTTTTTGGTTTGTTTGTATTTTTGATTTGATTTGTAGTAAATTAATGTTATACATTACTCGATATATGGTTGCAAATAGTTTTGCATTATTTTACCTTTGTTGTAGTTGTCCTTGCTGGCGCCTCCATTTCTAAAAGAGGATATTGAATAACTTATTTAATGTTTTGATTTTGATGTTTGGATTGTAATGCATTATGATGGAAGTTAACGCGCCCAACGCCTCCGTTTATCATCGTACAACAATATATGACCCTTTAAAGAAGTATCTCTATATACACACACATATATATATATTGCTTACTAATCAGATCGACAGATTACACACAATGTTTTACGACTTTTACCAGCGCACTTTGATGCGCGATCAAAACTGAAGAGAAGCATCCGATATTTGTCTGTTATCTCTCAATCAAAGTGCTCTGGTAAATTAGATACTTTTTTTTTTTTAAGTTTAAAGCTACTTAATTGATACGTCTGTGCCACGCCCACTGCTGGCTAATGTATACATAATTGTTACGTGAGAGGCGTTTGCCTTTGTTGAATAGACTTCACTGTAACCATGCAGACACTTGACGCCTAACGGTACTACACACTTGAAATATTATAAAAATAACTTTAAAGTAACATAAATTTGTAGCTGGCTAATGAAAAAAGTCGTAGACATATCATTTTCTGCTTTTGCTTGGGTTTTTTCTTTTGTTTTTGCATGGATACATTTTCCTTAAATTTATCGTAAACATACAAATTTGTAATATAAATACACAGACAAACTACATTTTATAAATATGTAACCCCTACTATTACAAGTTTTATGAAAACCTTTGCAAATTACGAAACACAGCTTAAATAGATATTTTAGTACTGAATTTGGAGCGACTTTTGGCTTAGTCTGTTGTTTGCAGTGTAATTAAAAGCACATACATTCATATTAATTAATTATTGCTACTTAAAAATATATTATCCTTCAATTTGTATCCGATCTTTTGCTAGTTTTAAAAGCTTTACATATTATTTACTTTTTGTACATATATTTAGTATATTTACTATAGACTTTATAGTTTTTGATGTTGATATTCAAATACTAGGTATTACTTACGTTGTAAGCGATTAATGGGAAATATGTTCATATAAAGCATTTTATTTATATCATCTACGCACAAATATGACACAAGTTCAAGTTACGAGCTAATTTGTAGAGCAAACGAATGTGGGAATCGATAGGTCAATAACTGTTTCTGTGACTACGATTAAGAGAGATTAAGATAACTGTTATACCAAATCGAGTGTGTATAACAGTTGCGATTCTAACTCGCACTATTACAAATACCGGGACAATAATATCAATATGTTTGTTATTTGTTCAAGCTTATCATTTAGATGGATGAATAGTACAGAATGTGTGCCCAAATTACGAATTACTTCATTAACAGATAAAGGGAGAGAGAGAGAGAGAGAGAGGGCGCGCGCGAGAGAGTGAATTATGCTGGCAGGCATCCTTCTCACACAAATCGGTAGAGAAATATATATCCTGTTGTCAGTCGCATCTGGCGAATCAATACCACATTAACTTAGCTTAAATTCAAAGCATTTTCATACAGATTAAATATTATTATTTTTAAATGCTCCATAGACACTTGAAGATCTTTCAAGTCGTTCAGTTCAGTTTCGTGAATCACTCTCCTCATTACTCTGTAATTATCAACACTAAACAGAGGACAGCATCTTTAGCTCTTGAATATCTTGGGTATACAACCATATAGTTATTATATATGTATACTCTATAGTTGTACAATTGAGTACTTTAGTTTAAATTCATTTCGATTTGGACACATGAATATTATTTCTTTTATGAAAACCAAATGTTATTATCGTGTGTTAGGTATTTTGTCTGTTAATTCTTCAGGGTTCGTACGAAAAATAATAATATTTATTTGAAATACCAACTTGCTTTTACATGTCCTTTTTTTCTTGATACCGAATTTTTCTTTAATTATTAATAGGAAATATTATTTTTGCTCTACTTTTTTACAAAAGACTCACAAGGATATGTTCTCTGTTGTTCTTCTTTCTTCTCTTGCAACCTTGCAATTTTTATCGAAGTTCCAATTTGTGAAAAAAAATAATATTATTGACAGTTCATTTTTTTTTTTTTTTTTGGAACACGATTTGTATTTGTATGTATGTGAGTTATTGTGCTCAATTTTTGTTGTTCTCATGGAATTCTTATTTGGCGACACACTCTGAATTTTATACTCGTAGCCACATATTGTACACTGTCCCCATTGTAATTAAGTAGCAGTATAATAATAATAACATACCCATAAGAATTGCCTCTATCGTTCCATGATCCACCACCACCGCCGCCGCCGCTGCTACCGCCGCCACCACGATGGCCAGAATCATAACCTTAAAGAAAAATATTGTTGTTTTGTGGCAAAATGATTTCGATTAATTTTAAAATCGAACTTACCTCCGCCTGGCTTGTTATAATTTGGTGGGGGCTCGTTGTAATTACCAGTTTTATTTGGCATTTGCTGGTAATTTGGCGGAGGAACGGCAAAATTATTGTACTGCCCGGCGCCGCCGCCACCACCACCGTAACTGCCACCTAAAAAATTGCACACTCAATGTGTTTCTTACGCTTCAATAATATTTGAAATGCACACTTACGATCCATAATTAAAACACGAATAGGTTTATTGCTTTTATATGAAAAGAAAATGAAAACTTTTCTAGAACTTCTTCCACTTCTTGCACTGTTTCAACTCAAGCGTCAGTCGAAAAATTGACTTGACTTTTTATTGTAAAAATGGCGTGTGAATCTAGAGATGTAAGAAATTTATCTATCGTACATCTGTCAAACAATCGAAAACGAGCTCAATACCTAACCGATTAACTGGGTCAAGATAGCGTCAAAACTTTTTTGCTGATGGAACTACAAAATAATATATATCTTAACAATATTTTTATATTTACTGGTCAAATTTAGCTTGGTTCATCAAAATCATGTCGAATTTTTTGATAAATTAGTTAAAATTACAAGTTAAGTATGGCATATAGTTTGATAGAGCGGCGTCGGGCTCTGGATTTTCCGAAATCCCACGGGTCCCGAAAAACTATAGGGATCGGTTGGGAAAAGCAAAATAAGTTTCAGGACGGGATGGGTCGGAAACCAGTTTCTTTCTAGATCCCATCTCTAAAATATATATCAAAATTTAAGGTCAGATACCTATTATATATATATTTTTTAAAATATAAAATTAAGGTATAATTCAATTATTATAGACTTTTGAATTTTAAATATTTTGATTCTATGTCAAAATCGGAATGTACATATATATTCTAAAAATAAATATGTTTAAATATTGAATTCGAGGTACGTATTATATTATTTTTTGAGTGTTTTCTAACACTCTTTTTGTAATGCAACCCTGCGATGATTGTTTATATTCATAATAATGAAACATTTGGTGTTTACGTGGAATACACCCAATGCACTTTCTTATCCTTTTAAGCATAAACAGACCAAAATAAAGCAGAATGATTGAAATAACAGATCTCCAAAGTATGTTAGACGTTAAGTTATCACAGTAATTGGCATATTAACGCAGCTCTTTAACTCTTGCACACTTTTTGCAGAAATTGGCATCGGCTTGGCTGGCTTCGGCATATCGTTTTTATTTCTTGGCATGTTGCTTCTATTCGACAAGGGCTTGCTTGCCATAGGAAATGTGAGTGCGATTGCAAATTGTGAAAATTGCCATTGCTATAGCAATTACCTATCTTACAGATTCTATTCATATCCGGCCTTGGCTGCGTCATTGGCGTCGAGCGAACCTTACGCTTTTTCTTTCAACGCCATAAAGTCAAAGGGACAACAGCTTTCTTTGGTGGAATTGTGATTGTGCTGTTTGGCTTCCCCATCATTGGCATGATCATTGAGTCCTATGGATTCTTCGCACTATTCAGGTTTGTTCTCAAGTCTAAACATAACCCGGGTTTCACTATCTCGCCCGATTTCGGAGAAGCACGTGGAGCTTTTTCACAAATTTGCCAATGTTTCACGTATATGTTGTGAATAATTGTAAAAATTATAATTTTCTCTTTGCAGCGGCTTCTTCCCTGTAGCCATAAATTTCCTTGGCCGTGTGCCCGTCTTAGGATCATTATTCAATCTACCATTTATGCAAAAGGTAAGGTAAACCTGACGATTTGAATGCGCAAGACTTACGAATAGTTAACATTCCAAGCACAAGTTGCAAACGGAACCAATGCATTAGTATTATTATATACAACATAAACTTTGTTATAAGCATTAGCTATAGAATGTCTGGTCCCCCACTTCTGCACACAAATTCATTATCTTGATCCCTACTAATAAATTGTAGTAACATATCCTAAAATGTCCAAATACCTCTTAAATGAATTCTTCTTAAGACAGTTTTAATTTGAATCTAAGCTATGTATTTTCAACATTTACAAATCCGCACAGTGAGAAGAAATTTAGTGATTCTTGTTCCACTCCTCACGCTCCTCGCGCTCCTTCTCGACCTCCTTCAGGTAGGGTTCCAAATACTTGACATCGTCCTCGTACTTTGTCCACTGCTCCTTGGGCAAGATCGTCTTAGTCATGGACAAATGCAAGGCACGAATTATGCGATAGTTGCGCTCATCGTACAATTTGCGTGGAAGGCGGCGGACTGCTTCCGTAACATCCTCATTCTCATAGAGACAATCGTCACGGTGCAAACCTGAGAGACATTATTTATATCAAGACAAGATTCAAATATAACGTTGCACTTCAATTGCAATAACTGCTTACCATATTGATTGAATCCGGATAGATTGTAGGCCCACTTGCCCAGGTTGGCTGGAACGTAGAATAGCAAAGTTTGTGTTACATATTTACGTAATCAGCTAAACATGCAGCGGTTAAGGTTGCGCTTTTTGCGATTTTGCAATACACTGCTTTGCACACTCAATGCATACTTACAGAAAACCAGAGGTCCCTTCCTAGCAATATAGCTCGACATGATTAATTATAAATCGTAATAAATAGGAAGTCTCTTGCTTGACTCTCGTTCCCTTTATTTTAGGTATGACAGCTGACAAACTAAAGATGGCAACCATCTAGAAAATATTTTATCGATAGGTTTTTCTCTAACAATCGAAACACTGAAGTGTCAAGTCTGTACACCCACCTAAACAGTCTGAAACAAGTTGCGCGCAATACAAATTAACAGATATCGTTAATTTTACTGTTATAATTCATGAATACTCAATTTTTTAAAATTCAATTTCAGATTGTTCAAAAACTTGGTGGCGACGGCAATCGGACAACGGTATAAAAATAAACCACATGTAGGAAGTATTGGAAATAATACGTGAATATTTTTGTATAAATTAAATAAATTCGTTGTTGTGTAAAACCTTTTGTTAAACGCCCAAAATATATGTATTTTTACATATATACTCCTAAGTAGTTATTATGGTATGTCTAAATAATTGTTTTTTTTTCCACAATCATCAAGAAATAATAATAAACAGTCAAAAAATATCGTAAAAGATAGCCATAATTTTCGAAGCTCTAACAATAACTAACTGTATATATAACTGTATATTTCATTACAATTTAATGGGTTTAAAGATAGTGCGCATTTTCCCAATAAGTAGCAGAGTAAGCGAGCAGGCAATGCCATCTTCCGTCTCTTTCTGCACCGTGTGACTGCGCTCAAACTGGTAGGAATAGGTAGTAAGGTAGGAGTCATGCAGTTTTATATATACTTGGTATATGGCAATACCTGTAATATCAGGTGTTAATGCTTTAACAGAGAACTGGACTCGAATCACCGGGAAAATGAGAGTTTGGCTAGGTAAATGCATCAATATGAAAACTAAATATTTATGTTTATTTATTTATGACTACAAAATATCAATATACAAATTAAAGAACATATACAAATTCATTATACATATACATACATATATTGTATATATGCACAGACTACGGCTGGTATATGGACGCGGCACCAATTGAATGAAGTTTTGTGAACACATTTTATGTATATACATATGTATACATCAGATACGCACGCATATCTATATATACTATGCAAGCTGTACATACATATATATATATAGCAATGCTGGCCATAGTTTATACACATATACAGATGTATACATGTATATATATACATATATATACACACACATTTATATATATATATATATATATATATAAGTACATCACTGGGGGGGACACAAAATTGTGTGTATTTCGTTTCAATATTATTTGCGAATTTCTGGGAAAAAATCATTTATTGTTCTTTGATGCAGTCAGCGATAAGAACTCCTCCTTGCGAGCCAAGTATTCATTGTAGCGAAGAAATGCATAGCTGCAAACAGATATCGATTATTAGATAACGAATATATGTATATATAGATATATATTTGATAGCTTACCTAACATAATCAAAGTCAATTGTGGAATGCTCAGCTTGTAGTAGAGACCAAACGGTCCAGAAGATGTGGGCAGCCAGCGCGAATTGGTTCACTTGGACAAAGAGTTGGTCGACCTCGTCGTTACTGATATTATTCCGTTGTAGGTAGCACTCAAGGTAGACGCGCAGCCATTCGAGCTGGAACTCCCGTTTCGGATAGCGCGTGTAGTCGACCTCATCGACGCCGCACATTTCCGCAAAATGATTGCCAATGTCGAAGGCCTGGAAATTGTAGTCAGCGTACTCGTAGTCGATGAAGTTAACGGCATTCTTCGATTTCGTATAGACGACGTTGCCCAACAGCAGGTCGTTGTGTGAGAAAACAATCGGACTCTCCAGTGCCTCCAAGTATTTGTACAAGTTATCAAACTCTTCACGCAGTCGTCCAATAGGTAAAAATGTTCCTTTCACTCTGCAAAGTAAAAACATACATATATATGTATATATAAATAAATATTATAGTTTCTTTCAGGTAAGTCTGTTCGTCACCTTTTGTGTTTTTCAGCATCACTAAATCGTTCAGGTACTAAGTCCAGAAAGCTTTGCGTCTTCTTCCATATCATTGGCATCGGTTTGGCATCGGGATTGGTCCTCTTCCTGACCACCCGATGCATTTCGGCCATGCGGCGGGCGACCAACGGCCAAATATCTGGGCATAGCACACTTTCTGTATTTAAGGTGATACCAGGTACGTATTCGTAAACGAGCCCATTCTTGAATGTCGCATAGAGAGATGGCGCCAAGCCGTACGTGTGCAGTAATTGAAAATTTTGCGTTTCAGCTTTCCGATCGATCAATAGGTCCGTTTTATTACCATAGACGCGCACGAGCACTACGTTATCGGAGTATTGTACAGGTAGATGCATATGGTCCGCTCTCTCTCCATCGACTGTTGTGAACTCCTCCTCCGGCAATATAACCGGATCCTCCGACTGCACCGGCAAAATGCTCGACGCATTGTTGATTGATAAATAGGATTCGTCGTTGTCGTTGCCCAATTTGGAACAGTTGTGAAAACAGCCGACTAGCTTATTTGTTATGCCATCTGTAAATTTCTGAAAATAACAAACGCAATCACAGAATATGTATATTAAAATAAAAAACAAAACAAAAACAAACTTAAAAATATTGATCTAGCTTTGTGAAACGAAGTTAGTAAAAATCAGGATTTCTTCAATGAAGGGGTATGTTATAGTTGTGCAAAGCAACACAGCGCTAAAGTTAAATATAAATAATATATATATATATGCATATACATATATATATATATATATATATGTTTATATATGTATGCTTACAGCTTAGACTTGTTAATTGTTTTACAAATAATATCTCAGCTATTTTGTGCATGTATGTGTGTTTTTATAGGGTATCTTGTAGTCAAGCACTCTTCAGTAGAGCTTTGCTCAAAGTCTAACTTTAATTCGTATTTTATTTACAATTAATCTAGACAACAATCAGCAAAGTTTTTAATTCTCAAAAAAAAAAAAAACAATTTGCACAGATTTTAAGACACACACACACATGTGCACATGTGACTATATGCATATATATGTATTGGTAATTAAGGGTGATAAACTTTGTGACATTTGGAATGTTAGAAGCGCTCGTAAACCGTAAAGCCCCGAATGATACGAGTCACACACTCACACACACGCACACTAGTACATGTACATGTGCTCATTAAAACTATATTTATGAGCAGAGTACAAAACATATATGCATGTGTGTGTGTGTGTGTGTGTGTGCACCTACATAACACCATGTGCTACGGGGGTCCAGGCATAAAACTTTTGATAACGGTGAATATTGAAAGCAAAAGCAAAAACAAATATGAAATTCTTGTGATTTAAGTCGCTCCGGCTGCTGATATGTATGTATGTATGTATGTATATTATGCATGTGCTATAAGGCATTTGCTATCATCGTAAATCATTATCATCATCAATAAAAATTTAAAGCAAATATAACAGCTAGTTCCTGTTCTCTCTGTACAATATATTGCGTATACGTAGACGTATACGTATTGCAAGTTTCGAGGTTTGCTAGTTTAACTGATGAATATACATATATATATAGTATATATACTTGAAACCCTTCAGTTAATATTTATGCATAAATAATAGTTCCACGTTTCATACAATTTGCTAAATGCTTGAACAATGAGCAAAGCTGTCACGCCTTAATATTAAAATACATACACATACACACACACACACAGACAGACTTAGTCATTAGGAGGTTGTGCAACGACCCTATATATACACATATATATTTTCTGTATAAACTTTGTATAAGTCTCACGAGTTTTAACTTCTATAAAATTACACTATATATATATATGTATATGTATATATATATATATGTATATATATATACGTGTGGAAGTTGTTATTGAGTTGCGATTTAACGAGCAAATAATAACTACTGATTATCTTATTGGAACCTCGTGCTATGCATTAGAAACATGCAACAAAACCTTTACAAATTACAGCTGTATACACACATATATATATATATATATATATCAAATGGGGTATACTATATACTATTGTGTACATACATCATTTTTTTATACTGTTTTTTTTTTGTATATTTTTGATAGAGTTACGATTGCCCAGTGTATTTACCATATGCGCACATCTAATTGGATATAAGGATGTGCTTGAGATGATAACAACTATGGATCGGAGTAGGATATGGATATCTTGCAAGATAGAGAATGTTGGTTTTTCGTTGCTTTTGTTTTTGCTATTGCGTATGTGGCATACATTACCTTAAAGTCAATGTGATTGAGGTCCCAATTAGGTCGTATCACTTTCAGTATATCCTTAGCACCTTGTATAACATCGGCTTCCTCGACGAAGATCGGCACGAATGGTACAATCGCCTCTTTGGCTGTTATTGTAGTATTGTCGTCCTGCTTTGGTCGTATATCACCCGCGTTGTTCTGTTGTCCGCTTGTATATGTATTCGAATTCGAATTCGAATTCGAATTGGAGTTCGAATTTAAATTCAAATTGATTTGGTTCGTTTGCTGTTTAACCGCTTGACGAACTAAAGATAAAGAATCTTTCATCACTTTAGGATTGCCGCCACTTGTTGAAATCTGTCCTGTGTAACTGTTGCTCTTCGTTTCTGTGCCCATTCTATTGTATTACATGTGAAATACGGAGAGTGTCAGGTCGGGTCAACACATACACATACACATACATACAACCAACAAAAAAAATGTGAAAAAAAACACAACTAAATAAAATAAAGGGAACAAAAAGGCAAAATTTCTCTTATCGGCAAGCCGAAAGAACTTTTAAAAAAATTAGATCAATATATAAATTTTAAACTTTTTTTTACTTTTATATATGTATGTTAAGATGTTACAGTATATATATTTACAAATATTTTTTTGAAAATTATTTTAAGCATTCTTTGGTCTCAGTTCAGGGGATATTTTGATTTGATTTTCCGCTTCGCATGTCCTTTATATGAGATCTTGATATCTTGAGCTATGGAACAGTTAAGATATATGAGATTGAGTAATGCGTAGTTGTTTCTAGAAAATCTTTATAGGAGATGCTACCCCTTCCAAGAACTTGATTAACAAGTATAAATCTTAATGGAATTCTACCCAAAATTTATATATATACATATGTGAGTGTGTGTGTCGGTGTAATACGGTGTATTGGATGATTATGACAGTCAACTGAACAGATAAGAGGACAGGCCTTTTCCGAGCGTTGCGGACCACTTATGCCCAGATAAGATTGGGACGTCAGTGTGTACATAGGGACACACACATGTATATACATACATATATATATACCTTTTTGTACATACATATCTACATAATTAGGTGCATTAAAAGAGACTTGTATGCCAAAAATAATATTGAAATGAAAGAAATTGTACACATTTACATTACTTATATATTTAATAATATATGCAAGACATTCACATATGTATCTACATACATATGCGATTCAGTTCGATTCGATTTGATTTGATTTCTGTTTAGCGCATTCTCCCATATATATGCGGAAACGCAAATACAAACTTTAAAGTTAATGTGTGTCTGTGTGTGTGCGCATACTTTATACTTATATGTATGTATGTTTCAACAGATCTGTATGTATGTATGTACATAGACATGTACATTTCATAAATAGTACGTGGTTTTTCTTATTTTGTATGTGCTGGTGTGTGTGTGTGTGTGTGTGTGTGCGGGGGGAGGGGAGGGTTGGCAGCTTTTAACGTGGTGTTAAGTGCTGGGACTTGAAGGATGCCAAGTTATCTTGTTTGCAATGTTAGTGATATGATTTATAAAACAAACGACAAAAACAAAAAAAAAATAATAATATAGAAAAATAAATAAATAAATTGTGTACCAATATGTCAAGCGTCAACGAATGCAAACGCACACTGAGGTGAATTGTTATTTTACTACACACGTTACCTTCGGGTATTGATTGTTTTTTTAAAGAAAACACAAAAAGCCGCGAAAACCACACAACTAAATTATTGATTTTAGTCTGATGGTGTTGCTTGGTTTGGAATGACAGGCAAGGGAATGAAAAGCGAAACAGTGCTGGCGTTTTTGTTGTTTTTTTTTTGTCGTATAGCAGCAGAAGTGTTAATAGTTCTTGTTCTCGTTATTCGCTTTATACAATTCAATTTTGTTGTTTTATTTTTGCTTTGGCTCTTTCTTCGACACAACTTCCGACTCCGGACAGTGGTAGTAGTAAACTAAGCGAAATTCTCATATGAATTTAGGCATGCAACTTCCAGCACTGTTGCTGTCAGCGTTTTATAGCACTTGCCCATGTTAGGGATGGGCTTTAATAATATCGTACCAAATGAACTTAGCGCAAAGCTCTTGTTATCGTCGTAAGCAGTTCACCAAATATCGACACTGTTAACACTACATCGACTTTTAAAAAGCCCTATTGCCAAAAAAAAATAATGCTTTCAAGATATTTGCCCTTTATATTATTTATAATTATTTGAATAATTATTATTATATACATTTTTGAATTTAAAACCTAATGTAAATAATTTTAATAACAATTCTTTTTTGAATAACTCAATAGTCGCCCTACGCAAATTATTTTTAGCTGGCTAGCTCAAAGAACAGAGCCAAATTATTTCATATTACTTTATAGTGATCAGCATATTTTTATTTAACATCCGCCACACAGAACAACCTTTGGAATTATGTGTCAATTTAAAATAAAGCAACATTTTTGTTTTGTGGACCATGTATTTGATACATATCTTTTAAGTTATTTTGTTTTTCATCAAACATCTTTTTAAATTTTATAAAAATATGAAATTAAAAAGATCATTTTGTTTTTTTATTTTTAAAGAATAACGCAGTGCAATTACCAATACCAATCGAATTAAAAAAGAATTGGCATTACTTTTTCTGTTTCTTCTTTTCAAGCTCCTCTTCCTTCTCCTTCTCAATGATGTCAACATATTCTAATATTACTTCACGATCCAGCATTTTGAGGGGCTTGCCATTCTCCATGATGGCCACCTCCAAGTTATTTTGACCAGATTGGGCAACTTCGAGCAGTGCGCGAATGGCCAGCTTCGCGGCGCCGCGCTCAGTGGTGACATCCTCTTCACGATATTGTTTTTCGAAAAACTCACGCACCGTTTTTGCTGAGCGCCCGGTGGCATTGGCTTTGTACTCATAGAATATGCCAGATGGTTCAGTTTGGAACAAGTGGGGTGAGCCATCCGCGTCAAAGCCGCCAATTAGACACGATATGCCAAATGGACGACGTCCATTGCTCTGGGTGTACTTCTGTTTCAGTTGTGCAATGTATCTGCAAACATTTTAATAATTCCTGTAATCAACTCACAATTGTTGACTTTCATGATTTTTACCTCGTTATATATTCAAGTGTCACTGGATCCTCAACATTAAGACGATGGCTCTGGCACTCGACCTGGGCACGGTTTATAAGGATGCGAGCATCCGCTGTCAGACCAGCAAAGGCCATTACAACGTGATGGTCGAGAACGCAAATTTTCCGAACTGTACGATCCTCCTGCAATTTGCCAACCGATTTTTTTTCAACGCCCAGGACGACGCAGTTGCCACCACGCACGCCAACCTTTAAAAAATGCGGTAAATTTCAACGCTTTCAATAAACACAACAAATGGCTAACTTACCGCTGTGGAGCCTTTGCGAACCGCTTCTTGGGCATATTCCACCTGAAGTAAATGACCGTCGGGTGAGAAAATAGTAACGGCACGATCGTAACGTGAAGACATCTTTAGCTAATTTTCTTTAATCACGCAGAGCAAAATTACTTTTTATAATTTCCAAATAATGCAGTCGGCAAATTTTCGACTAGGCAATGATGATGCTTTTTTGAGGAATGCCTGATTGGGCAGAGTTGTCATATGGCTTAAAGTATCGATAGCACTAGAGTATTTTCTCGCCGAGCTGCCATTTTTATTAATTAATCGTATAAATAACTAGGTGGCAACGTAAGATGAGTCAAAGAATTGCTATGCCAGCCCTGGCTGTCTTACATATATATATAATGTGCATTTGTTTTGTCTACAAATATTGTCTGATTTATCGTTGATTTATGTGACGGTTGTATAATAATATTACGGTATTAATCATGTAAAACGGTTTAGTTACGTCTGTTCATATGCGTTTATGATTTCTTGTATGTTTCAATAAAAGTTGTCTGTAAGACTCACAAAAGAGATAGCGGACAGCTGATCCGACTTAACTCAAACCCAAAAAAATATCACACCTGCGACAAAATAAAATAAAATATTTACAATATTGCCAATTTAAAGACATAATATTGCGGTCAACATAAGCATAGACCTGTAACGGCAATTTACTTGGAAATGGCGCTGCCGAGAAATCTTGTGACAAAGATATGTAAGTAAAATAGAATTTTACCTCTATGAAAGTAGAGTTCTCATACTTATTAGGCGACACACATACATAACGGTGTCTCTCTGTGTGTGTGTGTGTGCGTGTGTGTGTGTGTGTGGTATGTTCAGCCTGTTTTGGCCAATAACATGCAAATAATTGCATGTGGGATGCAGCCCTTGTAAGGAGTTCTGCAGTTACACACGTATGCCTGTGTGCGTGCGTGTGTAATCTGCGTAAATATGTATGTCAGTGTTGTATTAGAGTTAGGTTAAGATGAGGTCACAACATCAACAACCATAAAAAGATAAAACAAACATACCAGAATTGTATATATTAACATGAACAACTTCCTAAATATCGCAGCTATACGTGCAGGCACATTACAGCTCGCTGTGATTGTAGCATTGAGTAAATTGATACACATTTATAAAGCTAATTAAATAACCAGGAATCGATCTTTGAAATGAATACTTTATTCGATTTGTTTTAATTTAAAAAAAATCATATAAATAACAATTTCTACTTTCTGAGTAAGCAAATCGGATGCTATAAACAAATAGAAACACATATACAGTGAAACCTCGATATAACAAATGTGAGGAAAATCACAAAATTCTTAGAATATCTATTGATTCGCTATGGGTACCTATAAGTAAAACCTTGGTATAACGAAATTTAAAGAAATCTGAAAAAAATTCGCTATAAATATTGTTTTCATCTGTTTACATCAAAATAATGCTAAAATTTCACTGAAGTGGGGTAAATATAAAAAATAAACAGTTATATATCATTTCTTTTATCAGAGTTTATTAAAATATTTGCTTCTTTTTCTTTGTTCTGACTTCGTTGTATAGAGACAATTGAAGTAAGACTTTGTTATGCTGAGGTTTTTGATACGGGACTTTAACGGGATTTCGTTGTATAGAGGTGTTTGAATATTTGCTTCACTATGTATAGGCTTTCAGGCTCAGAAATTCTTCGTTATATCTATACTGCATTTTTGTATGAAAACTTCGGTAAACGAGTTTTTTTTTCCAGAGACTTAAGAAAAATTTGTTATATTGAGTTTTTCGTTATAGACTCGCTATATCGAGTTTTCACTGTAAAATATAATCCAAACACTTCTTTTAACAAATTTTTATATAGATGACATTAAGGCACACGATGGCAAAGTCACAAGCCTCGATTTGGGTGAGACGGGTCGAGTGCTGGTCACTGGAGGAGAAGATCGCAATGTTAATCTTTGGGCAATTGGCCAAGACGAATGTTTCATGGTTTGTATTATGCACATTCAAGCTAACAAAGTACATTTAGCTAATCCCAAGTCTTCTTTCCACAGTCTTTGACGGGTCACAATCGTTCGATTGAGTGCGTGCGCTTTGCCTATAAGGATAACTTTGTGTATTCGGCTGATGATATTGGCATCATACGCCGATGGGACTTGAATGCCCAGAAAATCTATTCAACACTGAATGGACACATGAAAAGTGTACGCACCTTAGACTTCAATCCGTCTGGGGAGTACGTGGTGTCGGGCAGCAACGACACCACTGTTAGGTAAGTGAACACCCACTTCTTTATGGCTACAGAGTATATTGATATTGATCATGATATTTATCATGATTTGATATAGGCAGGCAGGCAATTATAACTGTAATAGATATACACACATATCCAGACTGAGATCGTTTTGCTTTTAACATAATCAAATCTGAAACCTTGTTTATATGACATCAGTTGCGGGTTTTAAGACTTACGAGTTATGGTTTAAAGTGAGATGGCGAACGTATTTCCGTCTCACCTCATCAAGTAATGCAGCTAACTCTTATCGGGTCTAAGGCGTATATATGTATATACTATATACATATATATAGCTGTATCTTATGCATGCGTCATGCATTTCCATGTGTTTTTTTAGGCGAGATTTTATGAGATATTTCGTTAGTTTTATTTACCCATTACTCATAACCAAACATTTGAATTAAGGTATATTTCAAGTTGAGGGTATATATATATATATAACAGTTAGAGACTCTAGAAAGTCTATTTGGGTTAGTCTTAGCCTAGATCAGTAACTGTTCTCAATGACAATAGAATTAATAGATTGTCTTATTTGCGAACTCAGTCGGATTCGAACCCTATTTCTTGTGTGTTAATGCATAAAGTCCATATAGAAGGACTTGGAAAAACAGAAATTGTACAAAAGAAACTTTTTCTCTCACATATTACAATATTACAATATTACAATACGACTGAGTTCGTAAATAATACGATCAATTCTATCAACAAAATGATGTCATAAATAATTGCAAATCAAGAGAAAAATAATAAAAACTTATATATATATATATATACATATATAACTAATATGTCTCTATAGAACCATATATAATATCGGATGTATCTGCATATATATCTGCCAGGGTATTTAAGTTTTGCGTCCCCGTTCTATCTTGGTTTTAAAATACTTTGAAGACAATTTCCGACTCCTAATCAGTTTTTTATCTGCTATTTTTACGTATCTATATATACTTAAATAGATACAGATATAGTAAAATGTTCGCTTGGCGTTGAATATCTATTTTCTGGTTGCCTTCCGGTCCAACTTCGCTTCGCTTCTTACGGTTTCTCCCAATATAGATAATGATATTCGATTAATGTACAAAAATTTAACGTGATTTATTAAAATTAGACAAAGGGACAGATAATTTAAACCGAGTTATAAATTTGTTTATTGCAATATTTTTTACCACCGCCTGGTTAAGTTGTTATATTTGTATATATATTATATATATATATATATATGTGTGTGTGTATGATCTTGCATCTCTTAAGTTAGAGAATTGTTCATTTTTGTAAGCTGAAATTTACAATTTAGCTTTCGTGTCCTTTAAGTCGACATATGCGCCCGAGATGACCTCCTTGCCGGTCTCCACGACTAAGGTGCGGAAATGAATGCGTGCTCCCTCCTTCCACATGTCCACCTTGAGTGTTTGCCCGGGCAGCACTGGACCCGAAAAGCGCACCTTCACTGCCTTGAACAAGGCGCTGTTGTTGTTGGCGTATTGGCTGAGCACGGCTCGGACCGAATATCCTAGCGAGCAGAGTCCGTGCAAGATGGGTGTATTGAAGCCGGAGACGCGTGCAAAGTTAGGATCGATATGCAATGGGTTGAGATCACCGGACAACCTATATAGGGCCGCCTGATCCTCGCTTGTCTTGTACTGAATGGATGAGTCGGCTGCCCGTTTGGGGGCAGCAGCCAGAGGCACGACGCCGGCGATGGGCTCCTTTTTGCCACCAAATTTGCCAGCTCCAACAACAAAGATGGCGCTTTGGTTCTTCACAAGAAGACGACCGTTCTCGTCGTACGACTCGCAGCTGGTCACAACGACAGCACCGGAACCCTTGTCCATGACATCGAGCACCTTGCCCTTGGTCACCAAGTTGCCACCGGTGGGCAGGTCGTCAACAATTTCCAAATACTGTTCGCCGTGCAAAATGTTGCTCAGATCGGCATTGTTGTTGGGCAGCGCAGTGCTGACCAGCGGGCTGGTCATGGTCAGCAGCAGCCCGGGGAGCACAAAGAACGAGGGAATCGGTGAAAAGTCGCCATCATTCTCATACAAGAAGCGCATATCGTTGCTGTTTTTGGTCGAGGCGCCAATGCCCAGAGCATAGAGGATTAGCTCCCTGTTGCCGAATGCAAAGCTATCCTCGATGACATTCTTGTCCTCGGTCTTTAGGTTCTCGAGCACCTCCAGCAGGGAGCCGGATGCCTCGGCAATGGCATTGAGATGTGTTGCCTTCGACATGTCTGTCACCTTGCTCCATGCGTTCTGCACGTACTCTATTGTGGCTGGCTCCTCTAGCGATGGTCGCACCACAGCTCCCTTGCCACGCACCGTGTGCACCTTGGTTGCCCAGCCGGCGGCGCTCTCAATATAACTGCCTGTAAATCATGCAACAGAAATTCGCTTTAGAGGAATATGCGAGTTAGTAAATAATGTATACGCACCGTTATCCTCGCAGGACTCGTGGCACAAGTAGACCACAACGGGCGCAATTAGACTGGGCTTCAGCTCCTGGAAGAGTATGTCGGGCAAGATGCCCTCAGTCATGCGACTGGCTGCTGTCGGAATGATTACGTTACAGTGAATGTTATTCTTT
Organism: Drosophila gaucha; assembly: GCA_035045545.1. NCBI lineage: Eukaryota > Metazoa > Arthropoda > Insecta > Diptera > Drosophilidae > Drosophila > Drosophila gaucha. Next base: position 6,446,910 of record JAWNOY010000077.1, on the reverse strand, counting down.
TGGCCCTCAATGGCCACCGTGTTGGCGAGTCCAACCAGGCCCATCTTGGCCGCCGAGTAGTTGGCCTGTCCAAAGTTTCCGTAGATGCCCGAGTTGGACGAGGTCATAATGATACGTCCATAGTTCTGGGCCTTCATGTGCGAAAAAGCGGCCTGTGTGCACTTGAAGCTGCCCTTCAGATGCACATCGTTGACCAGATCCCAGTCCTGATCCGTGGTCTTAACAATGCTGCGATCACGCAAGATGCCAGCATTGTTAATTAGTATGTCTACACGTCCGTATGCCTTTATGGCCGTATCGACGACCTTTGCACCGTCAATAACCGAGTTGTAATCGGCGACTGCCTCGCCGCCGCCCTTGCGAATCTCCTCGACAACCACATCGGCAGCTCGCTGGGAGGCGCCCTCGCCCACATGGCTGCCACCCAGATCGTTGACGACGACCTTGGCGCCACGGGATGCCAGCAGCAGTGCGTACTCCCGTCCAAGGCCGGCTCCAGCGCCGGTGACAATGGCCACACGACCATCAAAACGCAATTTAGCTGCTGAAGACATTTTCTGTATAGACACCTGTTGTATAAACTTGTTCTCTGCGGTCAGGATCCGGTTCAGCCAAGTGTCGATTGTGCTGTGAGGCGGCTGTGAATGAAAAACGGTTGCTTAACTCTCAATTGCCGACGAACTTTCAACCTCAGGCTCGGAAATATATATCAGTTTATTCATTGATATGATATCAGCAATAGATTAATTACTCCAGATTTACACATATACAGAAGTGTAGGTGTGTATGTATGTGTGTTTGTACATATGTCTAAATGCATTTACAGATTAGCTTGTTTTTTTATGTTCAGAAAAGTTCGATTACGTGTATAATATAATTTGTTTAGTGTTTGATCCAAGTCCAACGGCTAATTTTGGCTAAGCACAATTAAACAAACTCTTCTATTGCAGATAATTATATAGCTACGATTTTCATTAGTTTAAATATATGTATGTATGCATATCAGTTTGATAAATTGCACGCACACACAGACACATTCACAAAATAGATTATTGATGCCTAATGTGCCAATAATTTACCTTTATCGCATGTATGGCTCTTTAAGTGAAGAATTATCTTTGTATCGCCGGTACAAAGGGCACTTTGAATATTTGATAAGCCAATCGCTAAATGAAAACAGAAACTGGATTATGGACAGAGGTTGAAAGCAATTTGTATATTGCCAGACTGTTCGAAGTGATGGTAGGACAGGCGATGTTTCATTCGCTCAGCTGTTTTTTTTTTCTTTCTAAGCCGATATATCGAACGAAGCTTTGCAGCGTTGCCACCTCACGTTTATCGACATTAATAGAGCGCCAGCTTCAAAAAGCTTTTTTTAAATTAACATTTTAATTGTAAATCAATAAAAAATAATTGTTTATTACAATTTTATTAAATTTTTAGACTTTGGGATGTACAAAACGAAAATAAATGTATTAAAGTTTGCAAAGGACACATATCGCATGTTAATTCCGTAAAGTTTTCACCTGATGGACTCTGGATTGCTTCTGCTGGCCTGGAAGGATCAATACTGATTTGGGATATACGCAAAAGCAAGCAGATAATGGAGTTTGTAGCAGAGCCACCCGTTACGGCCATCACATGCATTCAATTCCATCCCTTTGAGTTTTTACTGGCGGCGGGCCGTGTTGATGGCACAGTGTCTATCTATGATCTGGAACACCAGCAGCTTGTTTCGCAAACAACTCATTTCTATGGACAAGCTATCAGATGCATTACATTTAGGTAACGTCTAGGAGTTACAATATCTTCTACAATATCCAGTTAATCTCTCGTTTTATCTACACACTTTCATTAGTGAGAATGGAGAGTGTCTGTTTGTAGGCAGCGCTTCGGGAATATCTGTGATTGGATGGGAACCAGACCGTGAATTAGATCACATTAAAAGTGGCTGGGCCTCATTGGATGACATGAAAGTGATTAAAAACAAGATAGTAAGTTTTCGCTAGTTAAATGTTGTGCTTAACTTTAGTAATTCATATTTTATTACTAAACAGATTTGTGGCTGCCATGAAATTGATACTGTGTCAATTAATACAGTAAGCCTTGATTGTGTGATACCGTTTTATCAACCGGCAAATGCTCAGCCCAATTTTAAGCATAATTCGACGAGTCGAAAAAGCTTTTCACGCGGAACCCAAAAGTTTAGAATATCACTGGGTGGATCTAAGCCGGCAAAAGTTGAGGAAGAGCAGGAAGACAGTAAGAGTCAAACTTACGATGAGCAATCGTCGCCCAACCTAAGTCTAGAAGTTGTCAATGAGGCTGCATTGGAACATATTGAATCAACGTCAATGTCATCATTACACAATCTACCTTATAGCTATGGCATAGATATGGGCTCCAGTCGCCTATTAAACGTATATGGTCCGACTTCATTGCATGTACCAGACGATTATATATACTCAATGGATAAGGTTGAAGATCCAACTGTGCAAGACGTCGAGTATAGTCCAAACGACAGCAATCCGCCAATTCTTAACAACTATGATAATTGTGAAATGGCTGAAGACTTTCCAGTCAATCAGAACTACACAGCCAGCAACTACAAGACAGTACCTGCATCAACAATAAATGCCTCATCGAAATCTATCAAAAAGACATCAACAACTCTGCACAAAAGAAATACAGCAATAAACAATACCAAACAGACTTCGACGGCAATATTTGGAAACAACAAGCTGGGCCAAGCGTCCTCAGTTAGTTCAATGGAATTGCATAAACTTGACGATAATATGGTACTCAAGAAGTCCACTTCCACAACTGTTGTCAACAAAAACAAGCGGACGATGATGGGATCGCAGAGTCAGTTCTACAAAGAGAATGCACAGCATAAAAATATAAGTGTGGAGATTATTACCAAACCCCCAATGAGATCCCGTACGACCCTCGATATGCGTGTCTCTCATCAGACAAAGGTCCAGGAAAAACATACACATGTAAGCATTGAATATATTTAATAGAAACGTGAGCTTATATCTGAAAAATTTCTTCATTTATTCATTATAGCAGCCAATGAACTACCGTCCAGATTTGATACCTACCTCAGGCAAGAATATGAATCGCAATTTCATTGATGAACAGTATGATTTTGATATGCTCTCAAGATCACATGAAGCTGTGCTTCAGGAGCTGAGCAATCGGCAGGCTAGTCTCGACTTGCTACGCAATTCGACACGGTAAGCACTGTTCGATAAATCGAATTAATGTGTAATTCGTAAAACCCATTACCATTACCATTTCGAATTATCAGGACTCGGTGTATTATAAAATAAAATATTTTTACGCTATACTTTTAATTTTAGCGTCAACGATGTTCTAAGTGCACTTAGGTTGGCCAAATCAGCAGGACGATCCATTTTTATAGATCTTTTAGGTGCAATACTTGAGAAGCCGTAAGTAATGTGAAGTGATATTTATATTACTATTATAATGTACACTTTGTTTTATTTAGATCTTCGTTGAATTTGGACTTTTGTACATTTGTATTACCCGAACTCTATGAACTCTTGCAAAGTCAACACAAATTGTAAGTGAATTCGAATTGAAATTAATTTGTTCATTAATAAAGTGAAATACTTTGAATTTTCAGTCATTTCACACGAGCCTGCGATACGCTGCGTATCATATTGTCAAACTTCTTGCCAACGATCCAGGAAAATCTTGATTCTTGGGCTGCCAATGGACTGGGCGTCGATGTTACGCGCGAGGATCGTCAGCGCAAGTGTTTAGAATGCCAAAGATGGTTGTTGCAAATTAAAAATCTGCCCGAATCAATTCATTTCGGGTCAACGCTGTCACAGCTACAAAATATGATAGTTTTTTAAAAAAACCTATTAGTTAAAACAATTGTCCAGCATTACAAATGATTTACATACACTATATATTAATTTGTTATTGAAACTAATTTATATCACTTTTAAATTTAAGACTTCATAATTTCAATTAATGAAAAAATATATATATATATATTTGTAATACAAATTTCATAATAATTAATTCATAATAATGTGTATTTTTTTATTGAATTGGAAATGGAAAAGTGCTTTAGCTGCAAAAATCCGTTAGTTTAGGCCCCTGCCTTGTTTTTGTTTTCTTTTCATATGCAAATTAAAAAGTGCACTTTGGTTACGTCGATGTCGCTCGCGGTCAACGGACCGTGGCTTGGACAAGTTCGAGCCACTATTGTGTGATCTTCAAAGTTCTGAATGCAGTTTTATGCTGTGCGTAGTGTGTGTAAATGGCTGTAAGTGTGTGGGTGGGCGTGTGTGTGCAGTTAAATATGTACAAAATGCTGTCAGTTTTAGCTGGCGCACCTTTAGTTAAAAGCGCGTTTCGACTCGATCTATACTCTGTAACTATTTGGAGTCGTGTCGAGAGGTCTTTTAACTTAGAAATTTTGGATATTCATATAATAATGATATAAGCTACATGAGCTACCTATAGTTCGACTGTTTTATAAATATATATATATGTATATATGTACATGTATATATAATTTTGATTGAGATAAATTCATGTATCAATCAATCTCAATCAAAACTATATATACATTGATTTTTGTAAGATATTTTTATATTCGTTCACGAGGTGAAACGAGTTATTGACCGTCCATCCGTCAGACCGAAAATTTTCCGTCCGTCCTAAGATCTAAGACCCATGGGCCTTTCTGTCCATCCGTTTGTCTGTCTGTCCATCTGTACGTCCGTCTGTCCGTCTGTCCGTCCATCTGTACGTCCGTCTGTCCGTCTGTCCGTCCGTCCGTCCGTCCCTCCGTCTGTCTATCCGTCCGTTCATTTGTCCGTCCTTCTGTCCTTCCGTCCATAGGCCTTTCCGTCCGCCCGTCCATAGGTCTGTCCGTCCGTCCTTCTGTCCACCTGTCCGCCCATCTGACCGTCCGACTGCCCGTCCGCCCGTCCGTCTGTTGTTGGGCAAGTCTTTTACTGTTAAGCTTCTCTATAGACTGATATATCTATATGGATTTGGGAATCAGAAAACTTAACGTAATTTAATTTGTTGACAAAAACACAGTCTGAAACATAGCATAGGTACTTTTAGTGGGTATTCGAGTTACTAGTTTGCTGCTTGAATTGAATTGTGCACTCTTGCGCTTCACAGACTCAATAGAATGAGCATAGAACCAAAAAAACGAATAGCGAAAAACAAAACAATTGCCTTTTGAAGTTTAACTTACCATGTCGCCGGATTATTGTTACCATTTGCGTGGCTTCGTCTATTAGGCTGGCGCATCATTGGCATCAGTCTATTTTGGCCAACTGGCAGCTGCAGTTGGCTTCGGATCAGAGATGCAGCTAAAGAATCTATTCATAGTATGCTCCATGCATATACTAATGCTAGTAGTAGCAGAGCCTGGCTATGAGCCCTCCAATCGCAATGCAGAGCTGGAGGCACGAGAAGCGGACAGCATTATAGATGTAGAGGCAGCTGAGTCCATGGAGCATGGAGCAACTGGCAAGCAGCTGAGGGCTGGCAAACCCTCGGCTAGATATGCCGACTATGATTACTATGCGACGGGTCGGCGTCCGAGTGACAATGGGCCAGGTGACAACGATTTGAGTGGCTCCTTAGCGATGCGCACACCTGGCCACAGAGAACACAACTTGGGCTATGTACGAAAGCCAGTTGATGAAATTGCGGCCAAGCCATTGCCCTGGTATGGCCAATACTCGGGCAAATCCCTGGCCATGTACCCGTCCAGGTCGTACGATCCCTACATCAGACGCTACGACAGGTGAGTTGCAGCTTCACTTTAAATGCGAATCCGCTCTCTGACTCCGTTTTCTCTGGCAGATTTGATGAGCAGTATCATCGCGCCTATCCGCCCTACTTTGAGGACATGTACGTGCATCGGCAGCGCTTTGACCCCTACGACAGCTATAGTCCTCGTGTGCCCCAATATCCCGAGCCCTATCTCATGTATCCAGATCGCCAGCTGGATACGCCGCCACCCAGGGACTATATCAAGTCGAGACGCGGCTACATTGATGATCCTGTGGCGATGCCAGTGCTCGACTCCTACAGCAATAAATATGTCTCCGCCAAGCTGCCGCAGCAGCTGTCTTCGCCCCGCAACGAGCGCGTCGTCTACTACGCCCACCTGCCGGAAATCGTACGTACTCCCTACGATAATCCCGTTACTCGTACGGATCGAAACGGAGCCGCAGCTCTCGTGGCACAGCCCGTCGCCTATAAGCCCACCAAAAAGAAATTAAAAACTCTGCCCCGACCCGACAACTCCACTAACTATAAGCAAATGTTTTAGTTGGCTTTTGCTTCCATCCGAATATTGTTCAATGACATTTTTCATCGGTCCCCTCTCCATTTTTTTTTGTTTTGTTAAGATTTCATTTTGATATGATATATACTAAGGAATTAAAAATAAACTAAATTTTTTTTTTTTATTTTTTTTTAAAGTATTTTTTAAAATATTATTTTGAGTATCGAACATTTAAGCACATCAAAATTGAAGTTTGTCGAGATTAAAGTATACTTTTCAACTACTATAAATCGTATATCATTTTTTTCTCTTATAAATTTTTAAAATACTTTTGTAATTTTTTTTTATTTTTTCTTATAATTATTTTTAAAAATTTTTTAATATCGAACTTTTTACACAGAAATAAATAAGTTTGTCGAGTTTAAAGTATACTTTTTAGCCCTTATAAATTATATATATTTTTTTCTCTTATACATTTTTAAAATATTTATAATATTTTTTTTTAAATTTAAAAAAAAAGGCAAATTATATTTTTTATAATTTTAAATTTTTTTTTTTGATTATCGAACTTTTTACCCATAAATAAATAAGTTTGTCAAGATAAGAGTATACTTTTTAACTCTTATAAATTATATATCATTTAATAATAATAATAAATTATAATCATTTAATATTTTAGACTTTTATTTCTTAATTTTTTATTATAAAAATTTTATTTTTTAATATTGAACTTTTTATACATAAAGAAATAAGTTTGAAGAGATTGAAGTACACTTTTTAACTTTAAAAATTACAGACAACTTTGATTCTTGTATAATTTTTTTTTATTTTACCAAAAATATCATATAAACTATGCATTACCAAAAAAAATGAAATAAAAATATATAAATATTAACAAATAAATATTTTTATGTATAATTAAATCAATAAATCAATTAAGGTTGGGTCTATAAAGATTCCAAATAGATATAGCCGAAACAGTTATAGGAATTTGAGAGAGTTATTAAGTTAAGGTGATTAGTATATGGAACGGCTTAAGAGTCTTATTGCCTTTCGAAGAACTAGATGTGGAGAGAGCTGGAGATAAATAAATGATGGAATGTGCGAGTTATAGAAAAATATATGCAGTTTTATTTGTTATATATAGGAAATTTCATAAAAGTTGATTTACACATTCTTGTACCCGTTCAGAAAGTAAATAAGAGTATATGGGTGTTGTGTAGTTTGATTGTCTTTCTATATTTCTATTCGTATTGACTTAGAGATTTGATGCCTTGGCAAAAAGTGTGTAGTTTAAAGAGGGACTAAGATCTAGATGGATCGAAGACTGCTGATGAAAATTCCTAAGATGAATTCAAAATGGCAATGTCTCAGAAATCAATCATTTCAGATGTATATAGATCAAAGACTTAAGACATAATGAACTTTGTCTATATGGCAGACTTGCTTTGAGTGGACGAGTATCAAGCAGCTGATTATACTCGAGTTACTTGAAATTTTAGTCTTCAACTGCAAATGAAAATTCGTCTCAGCTGCAAATCAAGCGTCATAATCATTGATGAACTTCCTTTATGTAAGCTTTTTCTTCTTTACTCCCCTCCCGACCTCTCTCACATTTAGCCGCCCCTTTGTAAATGTTGTCCAAAGTATTTGGCTGTTATTGCTGCTGAGGTTGGCTTTTGGTTTGGAAGTTAGGCAAAACATTGAATGGCGACAATTTCTATGCTCGCACAAAGCCCTTGCCACATACTCGGAAAGTGCAGAGCGTATAACTCTTGGCGCAGGCATTTCATCAAGTCTTTACCCTAGAGTCTCGTTAATTACACAATTCCATTATTTCTGCTTGCAGATAGTAAAGTTTGCGATTTCTGCAATTTAACTTTCCCGCTGCCAACTGCAAAACAAAACCAAACAAAACGAAACACATACACAAAAAAAAAGAAGGAAGGAAATAAAATAAATGAAGAGAACAAGCAAGATTCGTAATTATGTGCTTATGTACGTGGTCCATGAGCACATCCATCTGAGAGGCATCACAGCTCCCAGCTCTCGGCCATTATGTCGGTTCAGCTTGACAAACCCGCAGCATAAACACCAAGCGAAAAGGACAACAAATGCCACTGTAATGCATGGACACGTACGGCTAATTAATGTGCCCTTCTTTCCCACCACATTTGTCAGTTGCGAATTAAGCGATCTAATCGCATATGTCATCCACTTTGTGACACATGTCAGCTGGTAAATATGTTATGTTACCACGTGCCAACTTCCGACAACACAAGCAAACACAAAAGAATATTATGTTTTCTGTTTGCGTGAGCTTTCTTTACGTATTCGCTTTGCTAAAAAGTACAAGCTAGATTTGAGTGGGGAAACAGCTTGACGGCTTTTTAGTAGAGCTCATGGTAAAGCTCATTGTAAGCCTCATGGTCAAGTTAATGGTAAGTTCCAGAATCAATCATTGCCAGTCTCATTGTAAAGTTCATTGTAAAAGTCAATCTCAAGTTAATGTTCATGGTAAAGTTTATGGTTTTAGATTATGGTAAAGTTGATGAAACTGATTCCTAGAAAGTCTTATTGGTAAATTTCATAAAACAGTCAAAAGTAAAGTTCTTGGTAAAGTTCATGATAAGTTTTGTGGTCAAGTTATTGGTAAGTATCAGAATCAACCTCATTGCCAATCTCATGTTAAAGTAAATAGTTAAGCTAGTAGTAAGTTAAAGAATCAATCTAATGTTAAAGTTCATGGTAAACTTTTTGGAATACTTTTAATTGATTCATAGAAAGGTTCATTGTTAAATGCCATAAAACAGTTAAAAGTAAAGTTCTTTGTAAAGTTCATTGTAAGTCTTGTGGTCAAGGTAATGGTAACTTTCGGAATCAACCTTATTGCCAGTCTCATGTTAAAGTTGATGGTTAGGCTAGTAGGAAGTTAAAGAATCAATCTTAATTAAAGTCTATGGTAAAGTTTTTGGTATAGATTATAATATATATATTGAAAATCAAAATTCTAAGTAAAGTTCTTGTTAAGGTTCATGGTAAGGCTTATGGTATATTACGTTTATTATAAATGCCATGCAAAAGTTTGTGGTAAAATTCATTGTGCGATTAATGATAAATTTCCTGAACAATTTCATGAGAAAGCTCTTGGTAAAGTTCATGATAAAGTTTTTTAGCTTATCAAACATATCATGTTGATGGAAACTTCATTTTAAGTTTGATGCTAAAGTAAATGTCATAAAAATGTTATAGTAAAGCTCATGGTAAAGTTCATGGTAAAATTTATATAAATTACATTTTGGTTTTGTACATTTGGAGCAATCAAAAGTTATAGTTTTACAACTGATGTGAAGCAGAGAATTATTTAGCTGTATTTTATGCTGACTAAGTCTTAACATTTGACAAAGTTATAAAACGCTGAGTTAGAGTTACTAAAAGGCTATGCATCTAAATGAAGTCTCAGGAGAATTTTCATACTTATCCAAACTTAGCTGTACGTCCTCTAGTGAGTCCATATATATCATATAGTGCTATTGATTTTGATTCTGAATAAAAAATACAAAAACTCTAAAATTGTAGTATTTAAAAACTTGTTTAAATTATACTGAAAAAACACAAAGAAGAAAAATTTCAATCTATGTTTTTTATTAACTTTTATTGTAGTTTTATTAAAATTTTCCTTGTTTTTTATACTAAATTAATATATATTTAAATATATTTTATTATGTGAGAGTATCTCTTATTCGGCTTGTACGAAAAGCTTCATTTGCTTGGCTATTTACGAGCTTATTTTGGTTGTCCTATTCTTTGGCATTCCTGCATTATTACTCACAACTTGACACAGACATTTTTGCAGGTCACCAGCGAGCACACACCCCACACACACACACACACACACACATACACAAATGGACACATAAACACATAACATAAAGTTGAACAGGAGAAACGCGACAACTGGCTGCCCCTTGTGGGACATTTTGCATGGGCCATAACCGAGGCAGCGGCGGCGGCGGCACAGGAAACCTAATGAGCGTACCGCCCACGCACTGAAAGGCGCACAGGATATACCTATATATATATATATGTAGCATATAGGACATGCCAATGGATGGCGAGGCATACAACAAAGCAATTTGGCTGCTCGTCCGAGGGCAAAAACAATAACAATGATGCACGCGATACTTAAGAAAGTTTTGTGGCAGCAAGGGGAGGGCGGGGGAGGTGTAGAGGGGGGCGGGTGGCATGGAAGGCGGCTCCATAATTAGAATCATTGAAATACATGGAACCATTCAAAGTTCATTTGCTCAGTGAGGCAGCACTGGACAAAAGTGTCCATCGATGGCCGCACCGCACGACATATGCCCACCAATTGCGTTCGTGTGTGTGTGTGTGGGTGGGTGGGGAGGTGTTGTGGCAAATGAGAAAACAATGCCCGAATAACGACTCTCCAATGTGCATTAAAAGATTTATTTCTTTGCGAATAAATGAAGTTTTTTTATGGGTTCACAACAGCAGCCAGTTCCGTTTGCGTCTAGAGATGGGCGCGAAAATAATTTCCAACACGATTTAAGACTTTGCGCGAATACCTATAGGTATAGCTGAAACTTGGAATTATAACAAATTAAAACTAAAGTTTTTTCAATTAGTTATCTTTTGGCATATAAAAAGTTTGTTCAGTGTTTGCTGTGTATATTAAGATGATTTCTGCATTATATATTTTATTTATGTTGTTAAGAGTTAATAATGCGATTGCTCAACTTCAAAGCCAGGTTCTGAGGAATATTATTAACTGTTCAAGTTCAAATTAAATTTTTGTGGTGTCTTTAAACTGTTGCTCTGATAAGTATGCTATTTTTCTTCCAATTTGTATACCCTTGCAAAAAAGACTTTTCATTTTGGTTAGAAGCATGCAACGTACAGAAGAAGATATCTCTATATAAAATATATATTTTAAATCTTCGCGATAAGCTGAGTTCATATAGCCATGTTCGTCTGTCCGTCCGTCCGACTATCCTCCCGTCCGTCCGTCTGTCTGTCGGCCTGTACTTTAGTACATCCGTCCATGCATCCGTCCGTCGGTCTGTCCGCTCGTCTGTCATTCCGTCCTTCCGACCGTCTTTCCTTCCGTCCGTCCGAGCGTCTGTATTTCCGTCAGTCCGACTGTCATTCTATCCATCCTTCGGTCTGTCCGCTCGTCTGTCATTCCGTCCATCTGTCCTTTCGTCAGTCCATTCGTTCGTCCGTCGGTCTTTCCTCTCGTCTGTTATTCCGTCTATCCGTCCGTCGTCCGTCCGACCGTCCGTTCATCTGTCTGCCCGTACTTCTGCCCGTCAGTCTGACGTCCACCTGTCCGTCCACCTTCCAGTCCGTCTGCATGTCCGTCTGTATATCCGTCCGTCAGTGAGTCCGTCCGTTAGACCGTCTCTCTGTATCCCAGCAAACTTCTCAAAGAGTTTATAAGCTATCATGCTGAAAATTTTGCACATTGGCTTATTTTTACTGCAGTGTTTATACTATATATGTTTCTTGGAATCAGCCAGATTGCACGAGTATATCATATAGCTGCCATTATTTTTGTTTCTTTAGCTTGAATGATGGCTGCGCATTTAGACAACGTTTCGAACTTACAAGCTTCGGCACGACTAAACCTTGCCCAGCGGAAATTCGTGTTCGTGTCACGCTGCCATCTCTAGTGAAGAGCTTACCTTTAACTTGGGGCACTTATTGGTGGGGACATACATTAAATACACACAAACATACACACAAATGTGCATACATGTCCTTTGTTTGAGCACATGAAGTATTCGTGTATGTGTGTGTGCGTATGTCTCTCTCTGTGTCTGTGTGTGTGTGTAATCGCTGAGTAGTTAAATGCCGTCGAGCTATATTTATGTGGGTTGCAGCAATTTTAATGCTCTTTGCTAGCGCAACTCTACAAATCACCGCAAATTTATTTGCTTGATGCAAACACACACACGCTCACACATTTATAAATATATTTACCTATAAGTAATTAGCCAAACAATGGGAAATATCCTGCAGCATTTCACTAAGTATTTATTTTTGCATAGATAAATGTTTTTTGGTCTATTCATATTGTAATTATATGTGTGTTTACATAAGACTTTAGGCAGATAAATAGATTAATATGGAACAATAAAACATTTTTATTTAAATAATTTTTTTTTATGTATTGATAATACTTAAAGCCTACAGATAAATTGAACGTTTTCGCTTGAAATTTCAGTTATTGCCTTTTAGTTCCCTATGCACTTCCTAAGTTTCTTTTTATGTAAATATAAATTGCAAATCAATTAGTTAAGAATTCTTTAAATTTTAATTTTATATGTATACCTCAAGGGAAAGTTAAAGATATTATAAGATATATTTCTAGGATAAATAAGAGATATCATAAGATATATTTTTAAGGAAAATAAAAGATATATCTCTAGGGAAAATTAAAGGTATTATAAGATATATCTCTAGAGAAAATTGATGGTATTATAAGATAAATCTCTAGGAAAAATTGAAGGTATTATAAGATATATATACCTCCAGGGACAATATAAGATATTTTATGGGAAAACAAAAGATATTATAAAATATATCTCTAGGGGAAAAAATATATAAGATATATTTCTAGGGAAAATTTAAAATATTGTAAGATATATCTCTAGGGAAAATGAAAGATATTAGAAGATATATATATCTCCAGGGATGTTAAAAGATATTTTATGATATATTTCCAGAGAAAATAAAAGATATTATAAGATATATCTCTGGGGGAAATGAAAGGTGTTATAAGATTTATATTCAGGGAAAATAGAGAATATTATATGATATATCTCCAGGGAAAATTAAAGATATTGTAGACAGAGATGCTCTGGAAGCCTAGAAGCTGGAATTGATTTGACATCATAGTAGCGCTACCGTTTTATCCTATGCAAATGGGGCTGTACACAGATCTAAAGATCTGATAGATTTATTTAAATAGATATAATCTAATATGAAAAAGTTCTTTCCTCTCTTTCTAGCTAAATTCAATTTGATATATATTTAATTTGCATGTATTTTTCTCCCGTTAACCAACACTGAAAACTAGTGCTGTTAAGTAATATGAGATTCTTATAACAGACATGTGTCAATTACCCTCTTGGTCAGCTCTAGCTTACAGCTGCTGCCGGTGCGTGTGAAGCGGACGAGAGGGGTGTGGCATGTGTGTGTGAGTGTATGAGTGTGTGTGTGTGTGTTCCCAAATGCAAAACCTATAAATCTTGATACAGCCCACATTATTGATTGGCGCTTGCCATACCAGACCCCAGACCCAGACCCGGATATGGACATGGACATGGATGTGGATGTGGATATGAATGTGGGACACGCAACTGGACATATGGACACACATACTATGCATATGCATGGGAAGTGCTCGGCCAGTCGTAATATTGTCAAAAGATATGAACGGGGGCAGGCGGCCAGAGAAACTGCCCCAGCGCGTATAATAGGATAAATAAATAATTCAAATAAATAACGCCGAAATAAAATCAAATGCAATGACGAATTATGATGCTATACAAGCATATATATATACATATATATATATATGATATGTGTGTGTGTGTGTTGCTTTTGGGAACGATGTTGTCCCAATGTCCCGTATGATTGGGGCGCTCGTAAATCACTGACAATAGGCCAAAACGAGCAAACACCCCTCTGGCTCTGATTAGAGCACTACAAGTCAAACTGCTCTACCTCCGCCCACGCCTACGCCCCCGCACCTGCCCCACCCCCTGCTGGTGTCAAGTGCCAAGGGCATTCGCAATATGTATATATATATATATGGGCTGATGTGGTGCGCTCTTTTGTCATAAATATTAAACGAACTTATCTCTTTCGTCTTTGTTTGCGAAAAAATTTATCATTTGAGCCAAGTTTGTTAATTATTTATGCTGCCATGTTTCATATTTCGTTGTCCGCTGCAGCTGATTTATGGCACCGGAGACATCCTACACATGCCCACATAACTAAATACACTTCTAAAACTTATATATATATATATATATACATATCTAGCAGATTGGCTGACATGTGACATTGGCGTTTTCCTTTGGGATCGAAAATTTTCGCCTCGATTTGTTATCATCGAACGCTGAAATTAAGAGAATTTGAGCTTTTGCTTTGCCGTTCTGAAAACAAATATAATTAATTTTGAAATTCATTTTCATATATTTCATATTGATAGCGTTTATATGAACATATTCAATAGAACAGTTTGTGGGGGTGGTACACTTATAAGACTGGGTAACCTTAAGATCTCTTCGGATTAAAAAAGCACAGAGAAACAATGATGGAATAGATTAGATTAAAGTGATATAGTTCTGAAAGAACTTTTTCTCTTGATTCCGAATTGGTTATTGTCCAGATATATGTAATATGTTATAGAATGTATTTGTAGTTACAGAATGTGACAGCATGTATGTATTTACAGTCGAATCCAGATGATTTGTCCCCGGCTAAATCGAAAACCTCAATAATTCGTTTGAATTCCTGTTTGATAAATTAAATTCTCGAATTATCGGTATTCGACTGTATATACATTTTGTAACACAGAATTTGTAATACCTTTGCAATTGCAAAGGATGTAGATAAAGTTTTCTCTGATTTGCCACGCCCCAAAGAGGCGGATATATATAATTTCTTATAATTTTGTCGAAATGGTAAAGCCTAACGCTTTTGTTAATTTTTGGGACTCTAGGTATAAAATTGTAGAAGATACAGTTTTTCCGATTTGCTACGATCCAAAATATTGGAGGAATTATGTCAAGCACTATATAGACTTTCCCGATTTGCCACGTCCCAATATATATATATAACTTTTTGATCAATCTGAAGGGGAGGCCAAAAGTATATTACTTTCCAAATATTACTAGCTTTAAAACTGTAAAAGATATAGTTTTACCAGATTTGCCACGCCCCCAAACGGCGTAGCTATAAACTATATATTTTTTGTATGGGGAGCGAGTATATAATATATTGTATATAGTATATAGTAGTATATAGTAGTATATAGTATAAAGTATTCTCAAGCAAGACAACAATTGCTATATATATTTTTTATACCCTGAACCCATTGAAAATGGGAAATCAGGGTATAATGGTTTTGCAAAAAGTATGTAACAGGCAGAAGGAGGCGTGGCAGACCCCATAAAGTATATATATTCTTGATCAGGGCGACGAGCTGAGTCGATTTGGCCCTGTCCGTCTGTCTGTCCGTCCGTCTGTCCGTCTGCCTGTCTGTCCGTATGTATGAACGCGTCGATCTCAGAACCTATAAGAGCTAGAGACTTCAAATTGCATGATGGTCTGTGTATACAGCGAAAATATCGAGTTTGTTTTAGATATTCGATAAATTTTTCCGTTTCAATGATATCGATTTAAAGCGTTATCAAGATTCAGTTTTTTGACCATATCTTATTATTCATTTACATATTTTTAGCTACAGCTACCAAATTTTGTTTTTAGCTTTTTGTAAATAAAATACATTTTCTATTTTTTCATATTTTGGATACCGGCTCCACATTTCACAAAAAAAATTATACAAAAAAAATATTATCAAAGCCACAATTTAATTTTTTCAAATGTTTTAGTGAAAACCGTATTTTCAATAAATTAATAGCATTAAATGCAGAAAATTGCATTCAAATCCGTTAAGTAATACAGAAGTTATTAAAGGAAACATTGTAAAAGCACGCTGCAGCAGCCTGTACGTGTGCACACATACATTCAAATCAACTACGCAGAAATCGGCAAGTTTCCTTTTGTGTGCATGGTATATGTATATGTGTGCACGTGTATATGTGTGCATGTGTATATGTGTGCATGTGTATATGCGTGCCTGTGTGTATGTGTGCATGTGTATATGCGCGCAGAGGTAATATGTATAGATAAAAGATGTAAGCTAGGTTGTATAAAACATCAGCTCGGACTTGGTTCAGGGGATCTCGTAGTCGGGCAGACCCGACTAGAGCTTTCTTACTTGTTTTTATTTACAATTTTTATACAATTAAAAAACATTAATTTTTATGCGCAGCAAACGTGCATCATCAATAAATTTAAAATTGTGCTCATTCTATTTGACGCAATGTATAAAAGAAAAGAATTTCTAGCTATAATTTAGTTGTACATAGATCCTGATTTATTGCTCTACTTAGTTAGAGAGTCGCCATCCACGCCCCTCGATACGGTCTCTCTCTGTGTGTGTGTGTGTGAGTGTGTGTGTGAGTGTGTGTGTGAGTGTGTGTGTGTTGTGTTGTTCCACCATGCGCTGTTCAGATTCGATGCGGTCTCAATGTCGGCTTTAGTGTCCATCTGTGTGTCGGAGTTGGTTTGGTTGGGTTTCGATATTGTTGAAGTGCAATAAAGTCGAATTTAATTGCCCGTTTGAAATGAGCAAACTTAATGGACAATGACTCATTAACACTGACACGTCAAACAATAATGGCGTGTCTGGCTGTTTGGCGAAAAGAGGAAAAGGAAAAGCGGAAAGGCGGAAATTGAAATAACGCTTCCTGCGAAAATAAGGACGACGACGACGCACCACGAGAAGAAGCACGTCCAGAGAGTGAGCAGTCGCTAGCTATTCCTATGTCCACGTCCCATGACAAAAGCTTGACTAGCCGAGCCCCCCAAACACACACACACACACACACACATGCACATCAAAAGAATGGCAATACACACACACACACACACATACACACGCAACGCACAGCACAAAAAAAAGCAATTAAGGACGTTGAAAGCAATCTTAAGCGCTGGCTGACGGTGACAGTAACGATGACAGAGGCAGGGGCAGGAGCAGGAGCAGCAGCAGGAGCAGGAGCAGAGGGGAAGGAAAACGCTACTGCATGTGAACTGTGATGTCTGTGAGGCTCTTAAGGATGTGACATGAAATGCTTATCAGCTGGCACAGGCCCAGGCACAGGCACACACTTTTAACAACACACACACACACACACACACACACACCCACACACACGCCCACACACGGCCCGCCTATGAAATTAGTTTTCCCACAGTTTTATCTGTGGCTCTCAATTAACCAAGCAACTCTACAACTGCCAACAGCCGATTCAATCAAAATGTAGCAAACGTTCAGCTCTTTAAATGTGCTCCGTATTGAACTTCCATTGAATGGCAGCGGCTAATGAATAATGCCTGATTTTGAGACCCTTATTGCTCAGTGGGCCAAGCCTTGCTGCCGTCCATACCAATGAGCACCTCAGCTGGACAAAGTTGGCTTTTTTTTCGCACTATCTCCTTGGCCATTTCAACACGCTTCTAAGGACAACATATGGTAGCTAGCGGCCAAGTTAATTGCAATGCAAAACGAGTCAACGACTCCAACAATAAGAGGACAACGGTTAATTATCTATTCCCGAGCAGGACAATAAGACAGACGTGATTTATTAACTCTTCAATAGGCGATCAACAGTGTGTGAGGAATATGGCTAAGGGCTAAGAAGAGTTCAGATATTCCTGGAATAATGGGTATAGGCACTTACTTATATGGTATACATAAATGTCTATAAATATCCTACTATAAGTTTTTCCCTCAGTTTCCATTCAAATTTGTTCTACAATAAACAAATATCACTTATCTATATCTATATATGTTTATGACTATGCTGAACAGGAAAAACAGAAGAACCTGAGAATAGTAAGGAAGAAGGTACCCCAGAAGGAGCAAATCGAGAATTTGGTGACTCCTAATGACATGCTCAAAGTCCAGCAAGGACACCAACGTCCTTATTCCAAAATACTTTTGATGATATGCCTAAGGTTCGCAGGAACAAAAGACTTTTAATAACATGCCTCAGGTCTCTCAAGGACTACAACTAATTAAGTCCTTAGCCCAAGATGCTTTTGATATAATGCTGAAGGTTTCACAATAATCTCAAAAGGAGCAGTTCAAAAAATTTATTAAGTTCTTATTCCAAGATCAGTTTGATGACGTCTCCAGGTATCGCAAGGACCTAAATAGAAGCAGATCGAGAAGTATTTTTAGTCTATAACCTAAGCTCTTTTGAAGACATGTTAAACGACTCGCAAAGACTTTAACTAATTGGGTTCGTATTCCAAGATCCGTTTGATGACATGTCATAGATCGCGCATGGAACCAAAAATCAGCAGATCGAGAAGTTATTAACTTCTTATCCCAAGCTTGTTCTTATGACATGCTCAAGATCTATCAAAAACTTCAAATTCATTAACTTTGGGTAAGTTAGCCAGGAGAAGACTAAGTACATTTCCTTTATCTTAAGGATATGTACACGCATAAGCATACATTAACAATATGAAAATAGTTGGAATATATCTATCTATTTTCCTTTTTTTTTTTCAGATTTTAAAAAAATAACCTAGAGTAGTTGGTATACCCTCTTTATAAGTATGGTTCGAGTACATTTATCCATATTTTTTAAACCGAAGAATACAAAACTAAATTATTGTAGTAGGGAAGACCTTCTTTATTATAAGTCTTATATGCGAAGATGAAGATAGTTAGAAAATGTCTATAAGCTCTTCTTTATTCACACTTTCAACTTGGTATACCCTCTTTATAAGTCTTATATTCAAAGTTTAAGATGGCTAGAATATATTTATCTATATTTTTTCAACTAAGGAATTATAAACATAATTTAGCTCGATTACCTGTAGTACTTGATATACCTTCTTCATAAGTCTTATATTCAAAAAGGGGTAGCTTTTATGTTCTACAAATACTAAAGTTATTGAAGAAGAATTTGAACTTCTGTTTATTTTTACAACTTTTTTCTAGATATTTTCCTTCTAGTTGTTGACCCATTAAATCGTATAAACAAATATTTGCTTTCAGGATTTTCTACTCACAAATGTCATCTGTTATGATTTTACAAATATACAAAGTAAACCTAGTTAATGCCCAGGAATTTGGTTTTGCTTCCTTTTTTTATGGATTTATTTGCTGTGTCCATTCCGTTTTGGTGTTTGTGCTTTCTTTTGAATTTTTCATAAAGGAGCGTGAAACGTATTTTGTGGACATTAAAATGCCACAAAACGTTTTATAGTAATTTTTCATATTTTCACCGGCTCGACCGTCGCGTCGCGTCGCGGCGGATGTGGAAGGACGCGAGTTAAGGCGGAGGGTTTGGGTTTGGGTTGGGTTGGGCCCGGGCTGGGCTTTCGAGAATTTGAACGTGGGTTGGTTGCTGGAATGCTGTCGACGTTGATGTTGATCTCATGCTGTGAAGTAACACGGCGCACGCATCTATGCTGATAAATTTTTATCTTTGTATGACAAGTTAATAATGTGCCAGCCCAGGCGCCGGGCCTGTTCTTAGGACGGACGGCAGAGAGCAAGGATGGAAGGATGGATGGTTGGGTAGTCATTCGCATCCGCAATGTTGCTTATTGAAATTTGCTGCTGCTGCTGTGTTAGGTAAAGTATTTTCATGGACTTTTAACGGATTTATTGTGATTTTTGGGTCACGTGACTTGTTGTGGAATGCCAACAGGGTGCTCCCTTACTTTTTCTTTTTCTTTTTGTAATTGTTTTTTCATTTGATTCATGCGCGCGATAGAGAAACAATTTGTTACGCTGCACAAACATTAGCATATGCCACATGTATATAACTCCATATAGATCCATTTGTGTACATATTTGCAAGCCATATCGATTTCTCTGGCTCGAGAGAGTAACAAATTAAAAAGTAACGCACATTCGACAGTTTGCGAAGACCAAAAATTGTTTTACATTCATATCTCGGAAATTACGACACCCTAGGGAAGCGGGTGTTGGTCACTTAGCCATACCCATAGCCCTACCCCAGCGATAGGTATTGGAGGGGGGTCTCTTCGCACGTTCAGTATAAATCTTGGCGGGCGGGAATCACAGGCAAACGAAATGCTTAGTATGCGAGGCACATGCTGCCGCCTCGATGGGATATATATTGGAAAGTGTGGCCAATGCCAATGATGCCCAAGGTAAGGGCCACGACATTTGGCACTCACCCACACACGTGTAAGCTCGTAAAAAATAAAATTCTATTCGATTTTTAAGGGATTCTTTTCAATTTATTATACATAGTTGTGGCCCAATCAAGTCGACTTTATGAATTTATATGCGGAGCCGCTAACAAAACTGGGCAAGTGCTTGATTATAACATGCTCTATAGCTACACATTATATAATATTTATATATATATATAAGATACTTTGGCATTTAAGTGGATTCCCGTTAATTGAGATATTCGCTCTGGCCCAAAAAGCAACTCCAATTTTATGTTGGCAAAATAGAAATTTTGCAAATCCGAATTCGAAATAATTTCGCTTCTCTGCTCATTAGAATTTTTGGATATTTTCACAATTACACAATAGAAGGAATTTTGCCAAATATTGGTTGAGTTCGGTCTGCCCTTTCACAAAACTCATTTACATTTCCATTTTTGCTGCTATTTTTGTTGCCCGAAAATATCTCGTTTTTGTGCACATGTATCATAGTTCATAGTTTATGGCTTTTTGCTTTATGCGAAATAAATTGTGGAAGCTTCTGGCAGCATTTCAATTCTGTTTCATTGTTGAATATAAAATATACAAACATATATATTATATATATATATATGGCATATATTGGGCATTTCATATAAATAAGCAAATTGTTACCTTTTATGACTATCACAAAACGTATTTATGCCTTGAACAATTGAAAACTGTTGAAGCTTAAATATATATTATTTTGTTGAAGGATCAGAAGTACTTAAAATTTAACGGTGTGTGCATGGAATAACTTTTGAATTGATTTGATTTTTGAAATAAAAATACAACAATTTTAAAATATATATATAACAGCTTAAACTCTGAAATTTGACAAGTGACTTGAGCTCTTGAGCTCCTCTATAGATGTATATAAAGAAGGTAAATATGTCAAATCGAAAAAAGTTCTAGACTATAATATAATGATTCTAGAAAATAAAAGAATTTTTTCCAATATAAATACATATATTTATATTATATATGTATATTATATGGTAAATCGGAAAAAGTTCTAGAGTAGAGTTTTTTTTTATTTATTTGTATATATTTATACTATACATATATAGTATATAGTATAGAAAAAAAATCTAGAATAGAATAAAAATTCTAGAATTGAATAGAATTTTTTCTGATTTATATGCATATATTTATTATATATATATATATATATATATATATATATATTGGTAAATCGGAAAAAATTCTAGAATAGCATAGAAATTCTAGAATAGAATAGAATTTTTCGAATTTACCAGTAAATTTTTTTAAAATACTTTTATTTCAGGTTAAGATCAGTTTTCTTTTACCTTTAAGGCAGCTTTATCTAATCGGAATGAGATTATTTTTGGTTTAGGCTGAGGGAATGTGAGGATGGTAAGGTGTAAGAGGTAAGCAAGGGTACTTGGTGTTCATATTAGGGCAGGTTCAAGTCAAGATCCACTCCAAAAGGTCTTGAGGTTGATAATCGCGCTTATCGCAACAATAAATCTAAGTTTTTCTCGGACTTTAACCACTCTGGTAATGCAGCTTTCTTAGAAAATTTCCAAACTTAAGGAAGTTCGGTTCGGATTTTGATTTGCAACTTTTTGACTGGAAAATGAAAGACTTTAACCATACTTTTTTGCTGAGTAAATGAAATAGTCTTAAGATTTACTAATACTTAGTTCGATTTCTCTTCTTCAAAATATACCAAAACTCACTTAAGTAACCATTCAGAACTGGTTTGGCAGCTGCTGCGTAACGCCCCAGCTACTTAAATTTTGGAATTATTTGACTAGGTGGACCAGTCAGTCAGGCAGTAATTTGAAAATTGCGTTGGGTTATAAAATTTGTGTGTTTACCGCTTCATTGCCATGTATATGTAAGTAATAGAAACAATTTATTGTACGCCAACTCCCACTCCAAAGCCACTCCCCAACCAGTCCATGATGGCCATCCGGCTGCTGCTGCTGCTGCTTAAATAAATGTAAATTTAGCTGATTCCAGAAACAGAAGCAGTTTCCTTCTGGCCATAATGACGGAACGTCTACGCGGCCTGGCTAAATGTTTGCCTTGAACTCTGGGGTCGCTGGGCCTAGGTGGGTTTGTCCTTTCTAAACGTTCTATAATTTGCTTATTATGCGCTTCATGCTGCTCGCTTTTATGTTTTGCCACTTTTTCTCTCGGCACCCAGAGCATAAAATACGCACCCTCTGCATACGCATACGCATACGCGTCCTCATTCTCCTGCGCTTCAAAGTTGACGACCATCCTCCCGTCCGCCGGCCCCCGTGGTCCTTGGCCCCTTGCCCGCCAGCGTCGTCAATGGTTCATATTTTGTCATAATTTATGTCGCTCTGGGTGTTGTTGCTGATGCCTCGGCCTTAACTTTGGCATCGGGCCCGGCCCCCGCCCTCGCCCCCGCCCACTCCCGGTGCAGGCACCGCAGCCACAGCCAGGACACCTTTTTTTTGGCAGTGGTTGATTTGCTTGCAAATTTATTAAAAATCTTCTGGTTGCTTCATTTTATTAGGGCATATCCGTCAGAAGACACTGTGAACGCGTTTCCTGGCTCATCCGAGGGCTGTCACAGAAGTTCAGCAAAAAGGTGAGAAAATGCAGATGCATATGAAAATTTGCTTAACTTTAGATTGTTCTTAATATTGAAATAAGCTATAAGCTAAATAGGTATTAGCTTATCGTATATATTTACAAAATACTGAATAAGAAACTATCTATCGTATCTATATATCCCATCTTATCTAGAACTACATATATATCTATCCTGTCTATCTATATAATTTGAAAATTGCGATGGTTTATAAAAAATGTCTTTCTATGCTTTCCATCCATTTATGTATTTATGTATCTATGTATCTATATATTTATCTATATATTTATCCATCTATTTTTCTATATATTTATTTATCTCTCCATCTATCAATATATAGACCATCTCATGCATCCTATATCTCATCTATCTCTCTTTCTCTTTCTCATCTATCTATTCCACTTACTAATATCAATTCTATCTATTTTAAATATCCTATCTTTCCCATCTATCCTATCTATCTTAAATATCCTATCTATACTATTCATCCTATCTATCCAATCTATCCTATTTTTCCTATCTATCCTCTCTATCCAATCTTTCCTATCTTCCCTATCTATCCTATCTATCTTATATATCATAACTATCCTATCTATCCTACATATTCTATCTATCCTATCTATAATGAATTTCCTTTCTATCCTATATATTCTACCTATCCTTTCTATCCTATCTTTCTTATCTATCCCATCTATGCTATCTACCCAATCTATCCTATCTATCTTAAATATCCTATCTATACTATTCATCCTATCTATCCAATCTATCCTATTTTTCCTATCTATCCTCTCTATCCAATCTATCCTATCTTCCCTATCTATCCTATCTATCTTATATATCATAACTATCCTATCTATCCTACATATTCTATCTATCCTATCTATAATGTCTTTCCTTTCTATCCTATATATTCTACCTATCCTTTCTATCTATCCAATCTATCTATCCCCAATCCATCCTATATATAGTATCTATCCTATAAATTTTCGATAGGATTTAGATTAGGATATATCTATGCTATCTATGCTATCTATTCTACCTATACCATCTATCCTATCTATCCTATCTATACCATATATTCTATCTATTCCATATTTTTTTCTACCCTATCTATCCTCTTTTTCATATCTGTCTAAGTTTAAGTTTTCTGATTGAGTGGATCCCTTGGACAACTTTTTTTTGCCTCAGTCTTAAATCTCAATTCTTTAGTCTTCAGCTATCCACCGAATTTCTTCATAGCACTAGATAAGCTATCACTACATTCATGTGTATAATATGAATAAATAATATTTAACATTATTTTTTTCCTTTTTTATATAGATTTTCCATTCTAAACTTTGGTAATTTTAAATTTCACAAATATGTGTGCTCTTCTTCTTAAAACTGTTTGAATAGTAAGAAGCAACCCACTTGCTGTGGTTGCTGCCACCTTTCTGGTTGCCTGGCGCTGTTCCCATTCCCATTCCCAATCCGCTTTCCGATTGCCAGTGGCTTTCGCTTGTGGGCTTTGCGCGCCCCTTTGCGAGGTCGTCGCATTCGCATGTTACGAATTTCCTCATGGGATTCCATTGGCATCCATTGCGATGTTCTTTTGATATTGTAATGTGCATAATAGGATTTTTATGACACCTTCACTGCTGCGGCTGGCAATGCCAACGGCGTTCCCCACTTGCCATCAGCTGGCTCCAGTTGCGACGCCCTGCCCCCCCCCCTCGTGACGCCCTCAACTTTATCTCCATTTTGATTGCTGCTGCGCCCATCGCTTGTCACCAAAAGTTGCAAATTTTATCGGCCGGATGTGTGCGCGGCATGCGGATTGTGCGGATTTGCATGAGATCATGAATTTCACACGACGGTAATGGCCACATTAGCATTGACTACACGCGTTTATGGCCATTAGATGGCACCCTCCATTCAGCCTCCCCCCATCCTGCTGAAGTGCATGTGCTAAATTTTTAATATGCAAATTTCGCTGTGGGCCTCCTCTGCTCACCTTTTGGCATTTCATTTACACTTGTGCTGCATATTTTATTGTCTGTCTGTTGTCTGTGCCTTGTATTATTGCACACAAATGGCCAGTTACATATTAAGCCGGAATATAACACTCGTTCCCACTCCGTTCGGGGGTGGTGTGCGACATATGCCTGCGTCCTCTCTCTCCCCCCTTAAGGACATTTCGCTTGGCACTTTAATAAACAATAAGATTTAATTTTCGGCACAATTTTTGCTTTCTTATTGTCTAATGCGAGACATAAACATCAGGCAAGGCTCTATAAGCGGTGCGCCTGCAATTCCATTTCCACTTGTTTCAGTGATTTGCAATTGTTGGGCTTGGGAAATGTTGTTCATTTGATATTAATATTTTGATTAAAGAAATTAGAATTTAGTATTGAATTATTAAACAAATTATCTTGCTCTAAGACTTCAAATACATACATATATATTTAGATAGGAATATTGCTCATGAAAACGCAATTATTTACCAATATTTGGTATATTTTTTGGTATCTTATGAGACTTGTTTTCCTAACATTTGGTTCCTTAGTTTGATTTGACAGTTATATATAATTTAATATTCATATGTGTTTAGATAGGAATATGCTTATATAAACTACAATACTTATAGATTTTTGGTATATTTTTTTGTATTTTATGAAGCTTGATTTATCAATTATATATAATCTAATATTTATATGTATTTTTGGTATATTTTTTGTTTTTTATAAATCTTCATATCTTAGGTTTGGTTCCTTGTTTTTTCAGCTATATATAATCCAATATTCAAATGTATTTAGATAGAAATATGTTAAAAAAAACTAAATTTTCTTATTGATTCTTAGTATATTTTATGGTATTTTTTTGCTTAATTTTTTAAGCTTCAGTTCGCTAGCTTATTTATCAAGTATATATAATCAAGTATGCAAATGTATTTAGATAGGAATATCCTAATAGAATTCCATCTAGTTTTTGTAGATTTTTTATATATGTATTTTATGGTATTTTTTGAAGCTTGATTCATGAATTCATTTTTTGAAGCTTGATCATATATATACATAATCAAGTATATACATATATATATATATATATATATACATACATATAAAATATATAACTAAAAATTTGAACTACAAGAAAATGTTAGTTAAAGGATTTGTATTTAAGCTCTTAACTGTGTTTCATTAAGGAGTTTTCATGATTGAGCCAAAACCAATTAGTTTTTAGTTCAGGATTCGAATTCGGTTTAAGTTACTTTTGCTCAATTAAAGTAGTTAAAGGTTACCTCGATCGATTCGCTTCGATTTTTGATAAATAGTAACCTGATATTCCAGTTAACATGAACAATAATTGGCTGAAACAAACATTTGAATTGAAATATTTCTGTTTCTGCTGCGCACAATTGCTAATTAGTAACAAAATGCAGGCTAATATTTAATTTAAAATTTTAAATTTATTCACTGCATTCTGTGGGAATCACGTCTGTTATTAGCCAAGTTTTCGTGGATATTAGCTGTATGTATATATAGATGGATATCGATTACTGTTACCTGTTGCTCTTCAACATTTAGGGAAATTAATTGGCTTTTCGATTGGATATTTGTGAGTTGCGAGTGCGAGTGCGAGACTGCGAGTGATTTGTTTGTTGACCTGCGCTTCTGTAAATATTTTAGGCCGTCTAACACTTAGTTGAACTTTACGCAAATGCGGTTAACAAGCCAAGAGGGTGAAATCAGTCCTCTGTAAATAATATCACGTCAACAACAAAACAAATTGTCGGGTGATAAATGGTCTTAAACGGGATTTTATTTTTGCGTTTCTTTCTTTTTTCCTGCTCTCCCCGCCCCCCTGCTACTACTGTTTTTTGTTGTTGTTGCCTTTGTATTAGGCGAGAAGATACTCTTCATTAGATTTGCTGTGGAGATGCGGGCCCTACTTAATTTTAGCATAAAAGTGTACATAATTTGACATTGACAATAGAGAAGACAGCGCAGGGTTGATCGAGTAACGGGAATGGGAATGTGAACGGAAATGGGAATGGGAACGGGAACAGGAACCCCAAAAATTGATTAATTGGTTTGTGAGCGTCTAATTAAATAAAGCGGTTCGCTCGGCGAGTGGTTGGGTGGTTGGGTGGGTGGCGAATTGGCACGCCCGCTTACCGAGGGGTCGAAGTGTTAGACCCACATCAGCGTCACCACCTCGAGTGGATAGGGAGGAGGCGGAGGCTAGCCGTTGCTTTACTTTAAAAGACCGCATTTTTACTTTTTTTTGGTCTTGTTTTTATTAATGTGACGGCTATTTGTTTCTAGTAAGCAATTACAAAGCAATTTTATAGCAATTACCTTCTTCTAACAGCTTGGGACAGGGCTTTTTAATGCTGTTTTAGGGCAACCACACCCAAATATACCCTACGCCCAATCAACGAACTGGAGCCCGTTGAAATATGCAACTCACCCCGAGCACGAGTCCAAAAGTAATTTCGCCTTGGCTCTGGGACAGATGTGACCAGGCCATGTGCTGTGAAATATTTGCGTTCCAGCCATTTACTTTCTCTGCGCTTTTACACCGATTTTCGTAATATCACAGATTAGTCACCTACTGTCAGCTATAATTAGCCCTTGGTCCTTAGACAGAAAGCATTTTTTTTGTATTACTTCTTAAGTTTGGTTAACGTTGGCTTGGGGCATCCTTAAGCGGTGAAGGTCAGTTGGTATGGTAAGAGTTAGGAAGACAAATGTCATTTTCTTTAAAATTGAGATGGAATGTTTCAGACAAGTGATAGGTCATGTTTCTTTACTTTTTAAGACAGCTAGGAATATAAGAAGGAGATATAGGCACTTCTTTATCAATGAATTGGTGAAACGTCGTTGAAACTTGTTTTCTAATGAAGGCTTATGAACTAAGATCTTACTGCTAGAAAGTAACATTTTAAGATTAAAAAAATTGGTTGGAAAAAGCATATTTTACTAGAAATCCTCAAAAAAATGTATTTGATCAACTGACTGAAACTTTAATGTATAAATAATCTAGAAGATGAAACACGGAGAAGAGGTTTTAAATCAGCAAAATCGGTATATTTTTGATAAAGTTATGAAGGTTTCAAAACAGGGTCTCTACTCACACTTGTCGAAATTTATGACATTTTTTGACATGAAATTTGGTCACTATTTAACCTCCTCCCCCTTTAGAAACAGTTTAAAATTTACTTCTTTTACTAATATTATCATATATAACTGTTTAAAAGCAAAACTAAATATAAAAAAATTCGGAAATGTATTTAATAAATTATCAGAACTTTAAATGTAGAAACAATCTAGAGGATAAAACATGAAAAAAATGTTTAGGATTAGCAAAATCGGTTCATTTTTGACATAGTAATGAAACTTTTCTCAGACTTTCATTTTATTTTTGATAAACTTGTAGAAGAGGTTAATATAAACTTTTTTTTTATTTTTTGGGTCTCTAGGTGTAAAGTTGTGGAACTTACAGTCTTACCCGATTTGCCACGGCCCCAAAGGCTGTATATATATATATATATATATATATATATATATATATATATGCTTTATATATAATATATAGCTATATATATGCTATATGTTATTGGGGTGCGATACACAAGTATATATTCCAAATTTCGAGTCTTAAACTTCAATAGTATTGACGAAGTTTTACCAACGAAAACAGTTTTTTGAACCAATCTGTTTTATTGTTACTACAGAATATAGTCGTCCGATCCGGATGATTCCGGAAAGAATCCAAAGAATCTTGATTAAAAATTATATACCCTTTTGCAAGGATATAAAAGCAAAAAAAAAAAAAAAATAACCAATCTTAAGTCAAAAATTCCAATTATAAGTAAAATTCTGAATTGACATATATATTTTCTGAGTTTGCTCTATAGTTCTTCTAATCCTTGTCAGAAATGTCTATCTCTATAATGTTCAAGGAGTGATTTTTCCATAAATAAAAGTTTTCAAGTCTTATAAATAATAAAAAAAACACATTTGTACATCATATTTATAATATATCATTTCATATTAATTTTATTTAAATTTTACTCGAGCTGAAATAAAGTTTCGTTTGCTTAACGCATAATGAAATCTGTAAACTAGAAGTTAGCAAATATTTGCTTTATAAAAATGCTGGGCATTCGCGCCTTTGATGTATGTCGCTTCGACCGCAGTTGACTTGTGAAAGGGGCCCGAGGCTGGGCAAAGTGGGCAAAGGAAGTTGTTTTTGCTCTCCTCTTCTTTTTTCGAAAAAAAACTTACCGATAATGCGTAAAATTCCATTAAATCGGGTGTAATTAAATGACATTTACTTTAGCCACATTAAAAAGAACATAAATCAGCGACTTCTGCAGCCAAAAGCATATTTAGCTCGCGGCCCCGCGGACCAGCTTCTGGACGGACCTCGACTGGGACCTGGACCAGGACAGCTAAAAGTTTCGCCCTCGTTTGCGTACACAAAAGCCAAAACAAATATGGGGTGAATTGCTTTGCCGCATGCCGTCGCGGCGACTTAAATGGATCCATGGAATCTCTAAAGAAACCTAATTTATTGAAAAATTGTTCCTCGGGGTGAGTCTCCTTGACTTGTTGTCCTTATTGCTGCTGCTGCTATTGTTGTTGTTGCTGTGCCGTAGGCATGCTGTGACCTTTTCTTTGTTTGTGTTCACAGTGTTATAAAGACAACATTCTACTACTTAATGTCCGTTGTTGGCACGCCCCCTGCCCCCCACAGCTCGCGCTTTTGTAGAAAGTGAAAAAAAATGAGAGAAAACAAAAATATTGCATCAAAGAACAAGTTTTGTCTGAAAGCCACAAAAAATCTTACATTAACAAGAAGAAGAAGAAAAAAGTAAGTGAAGAACAAAATATTTAACTTTTAAAAGGCGCGTTTCCTTTTACCTACTTTCTACTTGCTTTGATTAGAAAATACTGTGATTCACTTGGAGAATGTATACATCCACATTATGCATATTTCGTAGAGCAGCTTGAGTTATTGCCCTTCCGGCCAACGGAGTGTGGGCGCAGTACCTAGACACATTTTTACTACCTTATAAAGGTTTTTGAATACTAAATGCTAAGAACTATAGATAGATAAATATATATACATATATATATGTGTATATATGTGAATTAACAATATCTGTATTCATAGTTCGATCACTCTAACCTAACTAATATTATTTATATATGTATATATATATGTACAGAATTTTCCCTCACTTGATCTATAGTTCATAGTTCGATCACTCTAACTTAACCTAACCTAACCATTGCATATATGTATCTAATTTACTTGACATATTCACATATACCTAATACTTTAGCTTATACATATATCTACTACTTTAACTCCAGATTAGTTCTTTTATTTTCATTATACAATCAATAAAAAAGAGGCACTTTGGCTTTTTGCAGAATCCAATTCATTAAAAGAATTAAAATTAAAAAAAAAAATAATAATAATAATTGATCTCATAAATAATAAGTAATAAATAGTAAATTAGAGCTCTTTCCTAAGATGAGCCAGGTGATATAATAACGAAGATACCAATATTATTAAAAGTTAATCTGTAGCTAGTACTTGTTGAAATAAAATAAAAATAAAAGAGAGTTAAGACTGAAAAATAAATTCTGATCTGATGTTTAGAATATAATAATTTATCGTACTACTCTGAAAATCACTTTTCTATAGCATACTTTTAAGCGCTTATCTAATGCGTTTTGCACTTTTCTTGTGTGGAATTTCAAGCTTATTGAAATCTTATATCGCAGTTATTTGACTTATTTCCTATTATCCGGATTAATAGATATGGTAATTGCCTATTTGGCAAACCTCTAGTGGGCGTATTTCAAAAATTCCAAGCTTACCGAAGAGTGTATGTTCTAAAACTCCTCCAACTTCAATATGTTCGAAATTCTTTGTATTCATATAGACTTTTCGCTTCATGGACGAGTAGTAAAATAATAATAATAATAACAATAATAATAATAATAATAATAATAATTATAATAATACTTACAATGATATAATGCCCACTATAATATAATGCCATTGCAAATAGTTAAACTATTTAGACGTTAGTCAAAGAGATAGTTGAAATGAATTGGGGTAGACCCAGTTTTCGAGTTGCTGTTACTGTAAATTTGCCCGCACATATGTTAGATGCTAGACTGGGGGAGATGGGGGTGGGGTCAATATCCCTGCCAACAGGCAGTTGCTACTTGCTGCCTGCTGCCAGTTAATCGGACTCAATTGCTTCAAAGTAACTTATACACGCTTTTCACGCACAAAACACGCCGAAAGCGTTGCTCGTTGGGCGAACCCACAACAATATTTGTCTTTGACCCTATTATTTACTAAATTACCTTTTCCTTTTGCCAAGCGCTTCCCCTAACCTAGAGTTCGAGCAAACATCACAGCCCTCTGCGCCCACTCCAGCCCCCCATTAACCCTGATAAAGCACAATGGTATTGCCATTTCCGGGCACATTGGCTCCATATGCGCTTGGCTCTGGCTTAAGCATCCGCCTTAGTGGGTGTGTGTGTGTGTAGGAGTGGGAGGGCGCTATCCACTCGCTAAGGTACTCGTCAGCAGCATCTGCAGGTGAATTTATTTCTTTTGCTCGGGTTAATCCACTACAAAAACAAGTGAACTGAACTGCCGCCAAGTTGGACGAACGAAAAGGTGTGGGGCGCCACAAGGACCCGAACTTTACTCAGTTTCTCTTAGAGAGCAGCGAGCAAGTGAGCAAAAGCAGCCCCGAGGACTTAAACGTGTGTGTACAAAGTGATTATCATTTCCTTTAAGTGATTTCAACATTACCTTAAGGTATTTTCGCCTTAATTGAAAACGTTTCCTTAAATGCCTGCTGCGGTGGTTGTGTCTTTGTGGTTGAATGCTCCAAACTTAGCTCCAGTATTTCAGTATTTCAGCATTTCAGCATTTCAGCATTCACTGTGATTAACTCTATAGAACATTCATTCGCCAAATAAACTCAGTGCGTGGGCGTTTAACTATAACATGCATGGCCCCAAAGCAGCAGCAGCAATAGACTTTTATGAACTCAAGGACATTACATTTACAGTTTACTTTAATCTTTAAGTTTGCCGACTTTTGAGATGAGAATTGTAAGACAAAAGTATAAGACATATATAGTAAGATCTATGACGTGACTGTATTTCATATTTGTGAGTTATGTCTATATAGAGAGCTCTTCTTTTGCCTGGTCTTAAGTCTTGTATTTACAATAGATAAAAAATCAAGAACCAAACTCAGCTCAATTTGATATATAGGTAGTTAAGTTTGCGAAATAGAATTAAAAGGCAAAAGTATAAGACAAATATACTAAGTCTATTCCACAAAGATTTGCTTAATAGAATTATAAGACAAAGGAAATTTGTCTTATACTTTAGCTAGATCTTGACTTGATTATATTTCATATTTGTGAAACTTCTCCAAGTAGAGTGAATCATCTCTTCTTTTGGCTTGTCTTTAAGTTTTGGTAAAAATTAAGTATTTAACTCATCTCAAGACCTAGCTATGTATATTTGGCATATATATATACTCAGCCACAAAGATTTGCTTGTCAGAATTAGAAGACAAAAGTATAAGACAAATATAGATGGATTAATGACTCTCTCTTAGCCAGAAGAAGGGCTTGTTTTAAAGTTTTGCTTTTGCTAAAAAACAAGGATCTAATTTGGCATAAATAAATAGAATTATAAGACAAAAGTATAAGACAAATATATCTACATATATGATGTGATTATAGTCCATAGAGAGGAGTTCTCTTTTCTTCTTTTGAGTGGTCTTTGAGCTTTCCTTTTTGTTAAAAATCAAGGATCATTTTTAGCTAAAATTCTTGATAAATATATCTAGGTTACACAAAGATTTGCTTGATTAAATTGTAAGACAAAAGTATAAGACAAATGTAGCTATTGTAAATCTCTGATTTGGCTATATTCCATATTTGCGAAACTCTTTCTCTTTTCAAGGATCTAACTCAGCTTAATTCCTTGATAAATATATTTGGGTTACCCTAAGTCTAAGCCCCAAAGACTAACTTGATTGAATTATAAGATAAAAGTATAAGACAAATTAAGGTAGATCTATTAACCATTAATTTGTGAGATATCTCTAAGTAGAGAGCTTTCTCTCTTCTTTCGAAATCAAGAATCTAGATCACCCAATAATCCTTGGAAGCCTCAAAGACTTTCTTGATAGTTCAAGCTTCACTTCGATTCCTTTGAGGCATATTTTTCTAGGTCGTTGATTGTTTTTGCCGTGTTTTTTCCTGTGTTCTTTTTTATGACAACATAATTATACAAATATTTATGTATGTGTCGGTACATGGGCGTGACCCTTGGCTGCATATTTACGAAGTGGCCATAATTCCTTGACAACGGTTTCTGGCTCCCATAAAAGTTTACGGGCGGCTATTCGAGCCGGAGCTCTTTGGGCTCTGTGCGTTTTAAACATTAATAGGTGCATAATTTAAAAAAAGCTAGAACAAATGAGCCCGCTATGGGCTAACAACGGGTTAATTAATAATGCCCCAGCCCGAAACTCTAACCTGTACTTATTTGTGAATCCATTCGGCAAATGGCAACTCTTTAAAAGGGTTTGTCTTTAACTCCCACTGCAGACACCCTTTCCCGCTTATACCATATTTATATATATATGTATACACTTTTTTTCTTCAGGCTGGCAAAGTTTTTTATTTTAATTATTATTATGAGAAGGCCATGCAGCAGCAGCTTCGGATTGTCATGCTGCTCCAGCTATATCCAAAATCTAGCCAGGGCAAACTTTCAAGTCCTGGCAATTACTATCTGCCTTCCCGAGCGCTGGCTGCTCTTAATGAAGCCGCCCACGTTTACGTTCATGTGCTCCGAGGCCAGCGAACGGGTCCAAGTCCGGATCCACAACCACCGAAAATAACAATATTCATCCCATCACGTGACTCCGAATGTCCTGGCCTGGCCCGACCCGGCCTGGCCTGGCTGCCGGCTCGTCCTGTCGTCAGGCTCGGCGTTTGTCGTTTTTAATCTCCAGCAAGGGTAGCAGCTGCTGGGGTGGGGCGGTAGCTGGTGACTGGTGTCGGTGTCTGGGGTGCCAAAATGATTGCGAAATTGAATTTTCAATTTTATACAGATATTTTTTTTTTTTTTGGTGCGAATAAAAAATTCAAAAGCAACTCCGCTCGACTGTATCCAAAAAAATATTTATTGCATATAAACTTTTATTACGATTTGTGTTTATTTGTTCAACCTCTTTCCAATTAGAAGTCCAAAAGTCAAGAGCCCCATAAAACAAAACCGAATTCCTAAGAACTGCCAGTTGAGCATTAGCTAATGTTCATGATTGTTAAAGTTCAGTTTCGAGTTGCTTAAAACGCGATTGCAGGCGCCTAAAGTGGTTTATAATCAAATTGGAGTGGTTAGCGTTGAAATATGAATAAGAAGAGGTTATGAGACTCGCATAGAGAGGCAAGAGCGGGCTAAGCAAGAGGGACATAGTCGGAGAAAGAGGGAGAGAGAGAGAAAGAGAGAGAGAGAGAGAGAGAGAAAGAAAGTGAGCGAGTGTGAGAGTGTGAGTAAGAGAGAGGGAAAGAGAGAGAGAGAGAGTGAAACAGAGAGAGTGCGAGAGAGACAGTGAGATATAGAGCCGGTGAGAGAGAGAGAGACAGAAAGAGAGAGAGAGAGAGGGAGAGAGAGAAAATGTGAGAGTAAGAGTGAGAGAGGCAGAGAGATAGTGAGAGAGGGAAAGAGAGCATGTGAGAAAGGGAAAGAGAGATAAAGAGAGAGAGAGAGAGAGAGAGTCTTCTTTTCCCTACTCTCTGCTACCCTACTCCTACTATAAAAACTAATGACAAACTTGTTATGGCCCCTTGTCACTCAGAA
Source organism: Drosophila gaucha (assembly GCA_035045545.1). Classification (NCBI taxonomy): domain Eukaryota; kingdom Metazoa; phylum Arthropoda; class Insecta; order Diptera; family Drosophilidae; genus Drosophila; species Drosophila gaucha. Next base: position 6,412,034 of record JAWNOY010000077.1, on the reverse strand, counting down.
GAAATGCATGAAAATCGCATATAGAGGCGAGAATAGGGCAAGCAAGAGAGAGAGAGAGTGAGGCAGCGAGAGCAGTTGTGCAAGAGTTTTTTAGTATCAAGAAACGAATCAAGAGGAAAGGATCCGAGATCTTTTAATTTAAGCTTTCTCTTTCCCCTACTGCTCCTACTATCTAAACTAATGACAAACTTGTTATGTCCCCTCCTCACACACATAGAGCATAAGAAATTAGCGCGCCCTTGTCCAGCGTCTTGCGATGCTTTAAGTGGGGTGTGGTGTTGGTGGTGGTGGCCTTGCGAGTGGCTCAGCGGTTCGATATGACAGCAAAAACAACACGCAACAGCAACAGCAACAGCAGCAGCAGCAGCAGGAGCAACACCTAAATGATTGATGATTGTCATAGGCGTTGGCCAGGGGTTAGGGTTTTCGGTGTTTGGATGTACTTTTCAATTATTGGTTCAACATGCCATATCGCAATAGGTTGCGTGATTTGCTTTGTTTCATCCATGTTTGCACTGAATATATCTGGCCGGGGACAGTCTGTCATTTGTGCATGGCATAAGCACTGAAATCCCAACGGCTAAGTGACAGTAAACACGGCACAGCACACCCGGAAAAATACATATATAGTTATATATATATATATATGCATGAGCATGATGATTCGCTAGAATCCAGAGCATTTCCAAAATATATGCAAGCGTCATGGCACAAGTCACTCTCATTAATTAAACCTGATTTAAATTTACGCATTCTGTCAACTCATGGACAGACGCTGCTAATCGAAATGTCTAGCCAAAGGAATCTGTGTTTCATATGCTTTATTACAATAATTGAAAGACATTTGAGGTATTCAAAATATACTTAAATATTGAAGAAACTACGTATTTCAATATAGTCATAGGAATTGATTATTGATAGATCTCTATGGATAGCTAGTAGAGTAGGCTTAGGCTTAGTATCTATAGCATTACATGTTGTAATCGTTGGTAAACAAGATATAGGATGACAACCCTACTGAGTTCGTAGTAATACGATCAATTATATAAACAAAAGAAAAAAAAAAAGTGTAATTTACATACAAATTTAGAATGGATCCAAGATATATGTATATGCCGTGAAACTGGGTCTACCACAAAAGTTGGTAAAGAAATAAATAAGTTAATTTAGCCTTGGGCATCTTTTTATTATACAAAAATAAAATACATTTCATAAAAATGTATAGAAATTTCAGGAAGGAAGTTATTATCCATATTATAATTATATGCATATATTTTAATTTAAGCATTTCTTATAAATATCAACAACAATCTTATATTAAACTTAACTGTAAAAGTCAAAATTTCATTAAATTGAATTGATTTTCCATTTACGCTTACCAAATACAACAGCTTTAATGCTTATGAAGATTATTTAATGGCAGAGTCAAGACCCGCCACCCGGCCCCGCAAATACCGGATATTAAATTAAATGAGAATGAATTTTAGAAAAATCAGGAACTGTCTAAAACAATCAAACGTACTTGCTTACTTCCGCTTAATTAATTTTAAACCCTAAATTCAGCTGTGCCAACAGACTGTTCCGCTGCGAGCCGAAAATGCCCCTGGGCCAGCCGAGGATGTGTGCAGCAGCCGTAGCAGAAGCTGGAGCCGTAAACGTAGCCGTTGCCGTAGCCGTAGCCCGAGACCGAACGTTGAACTCCAGCTCAATGAAAATGTTGCTTATGCCAAAAACAACACGTGAGAGTTCTTTAGTGGGGAGTGCGGGACTAGAAGATATCCTAGGTATCTAGTTTGCATAAATATAAAAAAAAACCATGAGCCCACTCACATTTAAAAGTACTTAGCACTGTGTTTGTACTTCCTTCAGAAAGTCTTCTACTATAAGAAGTTAGTTATTGAATAACTTCGGTTTTAGAGATGTGATATTCGTAAAATTTTAAAGGCATGAATATAGAGAAATGTACCAAAGTGAAGACTCTACTCTTTCAAAAAATATTTTTTTTTATAATTTTTTTTATTTTTTTATTTTTGTGGAGAATGTAGGGCTAGATATCTGGTCTGAGAGTATAAATAACTTTTTGTATTTATTACAGTAAAGAACATAACAATTTTGATGTCTATTGCTTTAATGATCTTCAAATTATGCTGAAAAATGAAGATGCAATATCGATTGTTATCGGTACTACGGATATGAGATGAGATATCAGTACATATATACATATATACGTATTTTCAACTTTAACTTTTGATATCTGTTGAAGCCTTAGATTCAAAATGAAGCCTGGACTCATATTAGCTCTACATTTTATTTTCCAATTAGAATTATTTAAGATTTCCATTAAAATCTTTTGCAATTGATTTTTGCTTCTGAAAACTTTATTCACATCTTTTTTAAGCCCATTTGCCAGAGAAGAATGCTTGGAGTTTTCAAAAAGTGAGAAAAATAACCCTTAAGATCTGAATGGCCTCTGCACCCTGTTTTCCAATAGGAATTCTAAAAGAAATTCTTTATGAAAATATCAGAAACAAACGACTAGCACAATATATACTTTTTATATAGATTGGATCAAAATTTTTCATAAAACTTTTCTCCGCAAGACCAAAAGTCAGCTGTATTCATATGCTAGTTTTGTAAACTAATACCCTTGTAGAAAATGTTAAAGTTTTTAGCCTATACTCTAATGTTTTTCTAAGGTACTATTCACATAACATTGTAACATTATTAAGAGTGAAATAAAATTGAAATAAATATATACAGCTGTGCTCACAAAAAAAGCAGCGCAGTAGATGCTAATATTGATTTCAATATTTTTGCACATTCCTTCTTATAGATTCAATTCTTAGACTTTGCTTTTGTAAAATGGAATATAGACATAAGAAAAACGAAAAACTCCCGTTAGTTTTGCTTCGTTTTGTCACGTTTTTCATACTTCTATCCAGGAAGGAATATGGAAAAAATATTGAAATCTCTGTTAGCATCTACTGCCCTGCTATTTTTGTGAACAAAGCTGTATACATATGTATATAAATATAAATTCTTTAGACTTTTTAGCTTAGGAGATCATTCGAAGTTTTTACACGTTCAGACAGACAAGCATACTAACTCAGCTCCTTGTCCAAAATAACAATATATACCCTTTATAGAAACTGCCTGTCACATACATTTGCACAAAAACATTATACCCTTTTTGGCAATGGGCTCAACGTTTCTCTAAAAAAAAACATGTGTACGGCGAAATGGGTTTGTCACTGTAGCCAGTTTTGGAGTCTCTTTCTCTGTTTGCGCTAACCCACTCCGTTTGTCATTATGCACAAATTAAAATCTAATTGTAAAGAGGTAGCCACAAATCAAGCAAACAAAGAGCAAAGTTAACCCCAGGCCAGGCCAGGCCACACACACACAGCCACCCCACCGCCCAACCACCCAACCAGCGAGCCACCAGCTACGGTAAGAGTCGCAAATTGTTGCTTGCCTATGCGGACATTCCTTTATGCAAATTAATTTCAATTGATTGCGTTTGAAACACTTTTTATTTTGACATTCCAGAGACGCAAACACATTATCCATTATCCTTAGACAAACAAAATCAACATCAGCCGCAGCTTTGATGTTGTTCATGTGGACATTGTATGCCATCATAATATTGTTATGCTCTCTAGCCACTATTCCAGTGGAAAGCAAAGGAAAGGTCAGCTGAGAGAGTGAGAGAGAGAGAGAGAGCTTGGCTCCTGAAAAGGACATGCACAATTAACGCCACTTTGGTTATAGTCGAAAAGCAATCCGAATGATTAAGGACTTTCTTTAATCAATATATGATAAGGTCTTGACTATTAAAGATGAGATATGAGTATATAAGTATATAAGTATATGAAGATATGAGTCTTAAGTGAAGTTTTTGCTAATAAAAACAGAAAATTGACTAAGTTTTTTCAGACATTCTTTTGTAAAAAGTACAAGACTAGCTTATAATCTTTACTTACAGCTATGCTGCCAAGTCATCTATGTACTACATGCCTAGCCAACCTTTCTTAATGCTGACTTATTCAAATACTTAGCTTTCGTTTGTTCAAGTAGAAGGTTTTCTTGATTCTTGAAATTTGAGAATTTGTTGATATGTTAAGCGCTTATAATAACTGATATATGCTTTAAAACATAACTAACGATGTTATTATCTTTATATATGAATAAATCTATAATCTATCTAAATATAATTATATATATATATATATATATATATATATAAACGTCTATTGATAGCATATAGACTATTTATAGATCAAGCAAGATCAATCCGCTTAACTAAAACTTACTTCAAACGAAGCCACAAAATATCCTTAGCGAGGAAATTTGCGACTTTGGTCACACTGTTTTGTTGTTGTTATCAAAGGCACAAACCCAGCGATCTGCTAAACAGCGCCATCTATTGAAATATTTTGTAAATAGACATTCGCTTAAAGAAAACTCTCGAAAACTCGCCTAATATATAGAATTATAGAGATATATAACAAAATCGTAATAATAATAATAAGTTACTTATATTTTTAATATGAAAAACAAACAGCATATTTAGTTTATGATTTATTTGTACATATAACCTAGATTTATTCCACTAAACATTTGATGTGACTTGCAAAATGGGTTCTCCCGTTGAAAGTGAACCCTTTGCATTGAACCGCTGACTGATTTGAATGCGAGTTAAGCTCAATTGCAAAAAGGGGTGTGGCCCAGTTCACCCTTTTTTTTTTGTTTTGCGAATGAAAAATATTTATTAATAAAACCATCAAAAGTGCTGGGTTGATAGCCTTCTGTAACCCATTTAGACAGCAGAATTTGAATCAGGGGTTATATGCCGCCTCATTAAGGGTTTTTTTTCCTTTTGCGCTTTAAATATAATCCAGATGTGGAGAATTTTGAATATGATATGTAGCCAGCTTTACATAAGCTCTGTATATATATATATATATCAATAGATACTTTATTTATAGTTATTACAGAGAATATCACTTGGAAATTATAAATAAAACAAGTTTTTTCTTAAAAAAATAATTTTTTTAATTTTATGAAAATATATTTGAAAATCTGTATAAAATTTGGATATAGCTATATGTTTGAATAGAACGATTTGTGGATTCCCAATATATAACTACATACTTCTTTTTTGTACAATAGATTTCGTTAGCTTTGCTGATCTTCCACTTCCCTTTAGAATCAATTTTAAAATTACTTTTAATACTTTTTCTAACTATAACATATCTTGTTTTCTAGAATTACAAAATAAGCTTTTCAGATTTATAATATACATACATCTATGTATAAAACTAGAAAGATTTCTGGGTTACATTATATATATATATAAAAACTTTACATGATCTTTTCATAGCCAATAGCTTTGCTTAGCTTTGCTGATCTTCCAAAGATAAACAAATTTATTTCAAGTCAAGCAAAAAAAAAGAGAGAGAGAGAGAGAGAGAGAGAGAGAGAGGGAGTCTGTGTGTGTGTGTGAGACTTTGGTCTTTGGGCTTTGATCGATCAAAAGTGCTGGCTCATTTTCGGTAGATTACTTGAGTTTTTGAGGGCACGAAATGTATTTCATTATGTTGATTGACGATTTACAATTTGGAAATGAAATTATGATTTATACGGTTTTCCTTAAAGTACACCTATCCACTGTGTGTAGAGACAATAACTGTTGCAATGAGTTGCGCGTGTGTGTGTATGTGTGTGTTGTGGGTATTGACTGCCATTGATTAATCATTGCTGGCGCCGCAACATCGCAACAAAATGTAGCTGGAAAGTGCAACTAGACACGCGTACTTGGAATAAATGCGGCACAAAGCGAAGCCGCCCGAACAGCAACGCCCTAAGGTAAGAGAGAGTGAGAGAGAGGGAGAGAAAAGAAGAAAAACAGAAACAGGATGAGAATAAATATAATTAACTGCTTATCGACGGGGTGCGAACAAACCGGCCGATTCATCTTGAGTCCAAATCATGCCAGATCACCCAATGTGAGTACAAGTGGGCCGATGTCTTCGATATGCTCTTCGAATTGTTATAGAAACTGGGATTGGGATTGGGAATTTGGATTTTCGATTTGGACAGGTAGGTATTCTTTTTTGATGCGTTGGTGCTATGATTTTGATTGATGATTACCTTATGTTCGACTGACATTTGGCTGACTAACTGACGGCCTGGTCAGCGACAGTTGCCTGATGATGATGGCCAACATGTGCGTGTGTGTGTGTGTGAGTGTGTCACTAACAGCTAACAGCAAACAGTTAACAACTGACAACTGACAACTGCAAAAATGATGAGACGGCGTTTACAGTTGCCAGCAGATATAATCGGTAATTGGCTTTGGGTTCCAACAGCAGCAGCAGCAGCAGCGGCAAATTAAAACAGCAGGCAAAAGGATGCTGGCCACTTGGCAGGACATGTCAGGATCACGCATATATCACCCGACAAAGAAATGAGAGAGAGCGAGAGAGAGCGCATAATTACACACACTTGATGTGAATAGGATAATTAGTTGTGTGTTTGCCCTTTGTGCCTTTTGTTGCCGCCTGCTACCGTAGTCCATAGTCCCCGGCTCAGCGCGGATACGCATCGACTTGGTCGAAGAACGAAAAAAGGGGCCCGGAATGCTCTTTTGCTCTCAGTGGCTCAGTGGCTCAGTGGCTCAGTGGCTGAGTTTGCCATTTCGCATTTTCAGTATTTAACGCTTTGCTGCATTGTTTTTGCCTGCTGCGCGGTGCGCTGTTGTCCTGCTGCCCTACCTTCCACACTCGCACACACACACACTCGCAGTCGCACGCTTTGTTCAGCTAGCGCATGGCGCTAGAGGCAGGCAGCGGCATCGCATCGCAGCCAGCGAGGATCAATGCAGATCCTTAGCCATTGTGCGCGCCTTTGTTCAACCTGCCTTGACCTATTATTTTAATTATTCATTCGCAACACTGTGCCATTGTTGGCCACATTGTGTTCGGCTGTTGTGTTTACCTTGCTGTTAAGCAGCCGTATCCAAAATCCGGCGTTAGCCTTTCCCAATTCTCAATTCCCAATTCCCAATTCTCAGCTCGCAGCTCTCAACGTTTTCTAACTCACATTTCGGTTTGCTTGATTCCTTTGGCTAATCCCGGCGTTCGCTGGCATTTTGATGGGATTTGCATTGTGGATTCTCGTATTGTTTTATTGTCCTCTCTACGCTTTATTTATGCTACTTTGCTTTTACAGAAATTATAATTGTCTTAGGCTTACATTTCAGACAATTTCTGTTTATGCTTTGGCTTAGAATTTTAAGAAATTTGCAAAAAAAATTGCATTACGAATTAAGTTTATGCCTTATAAAATATTTATACTAAGACTTAGGTATACGGAAAGTTATTGTTTAACTGATAAATAAAAGAGAATTGTTTTTCCTAGCTGAGTTCAAGAAAATCGAGGAAGTTTGTCAAACTGCCTCAAACTTATTTGGATTTATAAGAAATTCGGTGTCTATAACTTAAAAACGAAGTCTAAATAATGATTGTTATCGATAACAAGGCGATATGTTAAGTTATTGAAAAAGATAGTAAACTTGTTTGGTCTTAAATCTCTAGCTCTTACAGGTTCCGAGACGAACGGATGGACGGATTGACAGATGAAAGGACAGACAGACAAACGGACGGACGGAAGGACAGACGGGCGGACGGACGGATGGGTGGAAGAATGGACTGACAGAGGGCTAGATCGACTCTGCTCGTCATCCTGTTCCAGAATATATGCTATATGCAGTCTGCCACGCCTTCTTCTGCCTGTTACATACATTTTCACAAAACCATTATGCCCTGAAATCCCATTTTCAATGGCTTCTGGCTATAAAAATACATCAATCTTCCAACTGGAGCACATATTGCAGGATGAGCGAGTGAATGCTAGCATAAACTCTACCTACCACACTCTAGTATATAATACATACATATGTACATACCCTATATATGTATGTATGTACTGGCCTTAATATCCATACCCTATATATTATGAGTGTGTACTGGACTTAATGCGTGCTTGGCCAGATTTGTGGCGGCGCTTGTAAATGATGACGCAACTCGATGGCGTTATAATTAAGGTACACATCAATGAGAAGTGGTCGGGTGGGGAAGCGGTAAACCGAAGATGACGATCAGTGCCACCTGGCAGGCATTAGGTAAAAAGCCATAGACTAATAACACAAAGCATGGCCAGCATAGCTGAATGGCCCCCGTTCTCCAATTAATCAAGACGAAAACCAACGACAAAACCAGCGACAAAAGAGATGAAAGCCCCAAAGAGAAAGACTTTGCTCATGATCGTCATCAGCTAAGGTCCAGTAGGCGCTATAAAGAAGCGATCTCAAAAGAATGACAACTTATTATACTCTAACTAAAGCGAAGAGAGAGAGTCTATTGGCTAGCTAATGCCGTTTGTTTAAACATATATAATATCATATATTTTCATAAAGATTCTAAGTAGATCTCTGGGCAGAGTATATATCTGTCTATAGCCAGTTCAGCTCGTGTGTATCTCTGTAGCTGTCATTATCAATGCGATCATCATGGCATGGAGTCAAGCTCACGATCCGACTGGTAACTAATGTGGACAATAAAAGCCCACAAGTCTCTCTCATATGGGTCTCTGGAGCTCGTGTCAGTCTTTTGCCATAATTGGTTTAGAGCACGTACCCAATATATATATATATATATATATATATATATATATATATGTGTGTGTGTGTGTGTCATCGGAAGACCGCTAATTGCAGGTTTGGTCCGAATCAGAGCGGTCGCTATAAAAGATTTTTACCACGCTGACACGGAATGTCATTACACTTGGAACCTTTTCGAAACGTCGCCCAGCAATTGCAATGGGAGCAGCTCTTCGCTTTCAAGTTTTTGTCATTTCTTTGACTGATTTGTGGCTAGGAAAGTTCATCAAAGTTCAGCTGGACAAAAGACTTCCTCTCTCTTGCCTCAATTAAAGTGTGATGCCAATCATGCAATTGTCACTGACATCTAGCGAGAAAATGTCAACGGATAGATTAAAGGAATCCAAATAGAGCCAAGTTTGTTAAGTTAATATTGAAATTAAGGTTTTTATGGTAGCAATAGTGTTCTCATACAACAACGAGTGGGCACGAGCGAGTAAAATTGCTCTTACTTATGACAATACAGATACCGGGAAAGTTAAGTCTAATGTATAAAAAATGAACGAGCCAGATCGAACGACTAATAACAAGCGAGGGAATTCGAGCGAGTGAACTCTAGGGAGTGAATTCTAGTAAACGAACGAGTAATTACGAGCGAGCTACTTCTAACGAGTGATTTCTAGCAAGTAAATTCTAGCAAGTGACTTCTAGGCAGTGAGCTCTAGCGAGTGAATTCCAGCGAGTGTTAGTACATGTAACGTATGTTAGTATAGGTAGGACTTTTATTTATGACACATAGTCAAGCTACTACAAATATTACTTTGATCGAAAGAAGACAATTGTAACACTCAGGCAACTTACAACGAGCGAGTAAATACTAGTGTTACTAGAGTGCTTTTATTGAAGACACAGACTCGAGCTACTGAAAAGTATAACTCAAACGAGTATAAAACGAACGAGTAAAGACAATCGTGTGAGTAAAATGCAGTGAGTTTATTTAAGAGGGTTTTTATGAGACAAAGTTAAACTATAGCAAAAATTAGTTCGATCGGGCGAAAATGAACGAGTGAAGATGAACGAGTGAAGACAAACGAGTGAAGACGAAGGAGTGAAGATGAACGAGTGAAGGCAAACGAGTGAAGGCAAACGAGTGAAGACGAACGAGTGAAGGCGAGTGAATTCGAGCTAGTAAATTCCAAGAAATAAAAATAACTTAATAACTAGAGTGCGTTTATTAACTAACATAAAATCAGTTTCTACAAATCTGAATTTTAATAAGCAAACGAACGAGTTAGATTTAGTGAGATAAGTACTTGGCAAGACTTAAGCCTATGCAGCTAAGTAGTACGAGTCTAAAGTGGAGAGAGGATGAGGCCGGCTCAAGTATGAGTGCTCGCATTCATGGCACCCACTCCACTTGCTGCAAATGTCCATAAAAGAAGCCGACAAAATTGCATCTGAAAGGTAAAAGCATGCAAATATTTGCCAACTCTGCAAATCATACACATAATTGGAATTCATGTGTATATATGTACGTATGTCTTTCTCTATGTGTGTGTGCGTGTGTGTGCGTGTGTGTATAGACGAGAGCTACTCTATATTGTGGAGACTCTCTATGTAGGATGTACATATGTATTTGCTGCTGGCCATTGTGCTGACCGACTGCTGTGCATTGAGTTAAAAAAATACGGAAAAAATACAAAAAAAAATACGAAAAAAAACAATGGCATTGGCCACGTCCTGCAGAACGGGCCCACACACTTTTCTTTTATTCATGGAGAGCTGACTGGCGGCGGCCTTCGTCGCTCGTCCTTTTATGCCACACGACCAAGCATTTTGTATATGAGTATTTAATTAATCCGCAGTTGACTCACCAATGAACGCTAGGGGTGCCTGCCCACCCTCACCCCCTTCTGGCACTCATGCACGAGCTCGAACTCGGACTCGGCCCTTTCAGATTGAGCAGGATGTGCCATCATTGCGCAATTTGAAATGGTCGAGAGCGAGTGCGATTGTGAATGCGATTGTGAATACCAGCAGCATATGCAAAGCGAATAATACGCACTCAGCTTGCAAGTAATGCCCAGTCTCAGACATAACTCGATCCACTGTTCTCTTAATATTTTCATAATTATTATAATTATCTTTATTATTACTATTCTCTTTATTATTACTATTCTCTTTGATATAAGTCTAGCATTTAAAGTTAGATATATAAATTTAATATAACTTTTCTAAGTAGCACTCAATTTCGTGGACTTTATCTCAGATAAGATAAGTACTAGATACATAAATTTACTATATATAGCTATATACAGCTGTGTTGAAAATAACAGGAAATATTCAATGATAAAACTAAAATATCGACATGAAATAAGCAAAATAAGTGTCTCTACATATACAGTGAAACCTCAATATAACGAAACTCGTTATAACGAAAAACTCAATATAACGAATTTTTCTTGTCCCTTGAAAAACCTCGTTTTCCGAAGTTTTTCATATAAAAATGCACTATAGATATAACAAAAAATTTCTGATCCAGAAAGCTTCTGTATAACGAAACAAATATTCTCTATTTATACAACTAAATTACAAAAAACCAAAACAAAATTTGTTGCAGTCCGTTAAAGTCCCGTTATCAAAAACCTCAGCCTAACAAAGTCTTGCTTCAATTGTCTCTATACAACGAAGTCAGAACAAAGCAAATATTTCAATAAACTAAAATTAAAAAAATGATATATAACTGTTTATTTTTTATATTCACTCCACTTTAGTGGAATTTTAGTATTATTTTAATGTTAACAGGTGAATACAATATTTATAACGAATTTTTTTTAGATTTCTTTAAGTTTTGTTATACCAAGGTTTTACTAATAAGTACCCCTAGCGTATCACTAGATATAACGAAGAATTTTGTGACTTCCCTCACATTCTTTATATCGAAGTTTCACTATATTTTTTAACTATTTAATGCAATTTTGTCTATTACATTTTTTTTAATTTTTTTACTAGGACTTAAGGAAAAAAGTGATAAAAAAACAGGTTTTATATATTTTATTCTTTTACTTTTTTTTTATTTTTTTTTTTATATTTTCTTTTTTTTATTTATATTTAAAAATTTATTTTATTTATTTTATATTTTATTTTTTAATTTTTTTATTTTATTTTTTATTTTTTATTTAGTTAAAAATTTTTTTTTTAATATTTTCTATTTTATTTTTTATATTTTCTGCATATATATATACAATAATTTTTCAAGCAAATGAATTCACATCATTATAATATTAAGGACATCCACTCTTTTTTTTAAAGCCTGTTAACTACCCAAGAGCTACCCAATTTAAAGGCGCAAGCATGAGGGGTGTGGCTGTGGTGGGCGTATCTCTGCAGGCAGCAGCTGGACGCAGCGCAAGAAATTGTATTCAAAATTCCTATTCAGAGACAGAGTCACGATTATATTTTAACAACCAAGAAACAAACCAATTTAGTATCGCTTACAATGGACGCTCTCGTGTCAAAAGCACATTTTTTCTCTCTTCACTGTTAACAGCACGCACATTTCACACACACACACACACACACACATACACAATTATATATGTATATCAATGTTTGTAGAGCTGTCGTAGCGAGTGCTGCTAACGAAATTGTTGTCTCAATTTTAAGCATCAGCCTCAACTTTTTCAGCTCTTAAAGACTCTCATAGCAAAATTTAAATTTAATTAGTTGTATTTTCGCATGGGATATACGAAATGTATACTAGCACAAAATGCAATCTATGTAAGTTAGACAGAAATTATGCCAAAATCAAGTTAATAGAATGAGTGGAAAAGTAGTATGAACATCGTTCAGTCGGTTGTTATCGACTGCGTAATATTCTTTCAGTCGATATATAAGGCAGATCACCAAAGACTTAACTTAAAAATTTCTTTCCTTTCAGCTCAAAGACTGTGGGGGACTGCCACGCCTCTAATGGGGCGGGCTATATATCATAAATGATCTTTACTGTACATAAGATCAGTAGTGTTTCATTTTTTTTAAATTAGCTGTTTCTAGCTCTCGAACCTTGCGGAACTGTATATATATCAAAAGCTTACTTATTAAAGAAAGGTTTTGCATCTCGATGCTCCGAATCAGTACGCGTGCAAAAAGTTATACAACCCTTAAATCAGGCCAACAATACTCGAGTTATGAGCACGCAAAGTACAAAAATAGTGCAAATTTACAGCTGAATTTGGAATGAGAATTTAAAACAGCAAAAACTAACTGAGTTATAGACATTCAAAGTCCAAGTCTACAGCTTTAAGTTAGTATATGCCGAATATACTCTTCATTTGCTATGAACGGGCATGAAATAGTTTTATGCTATATGAAGTTCAAGATGTAAATATAATCCTGACCTGGGTACAATTTTCGGGAAGAACCCTTTTAACAGGATGCAGTCGGGTGGGTACTTCTCATTGGTTGCGAGGCGCACATTATGCCTATACACACACACACACACGCACATGCTTTGCATGTGTATTTGTGTGGCATTATCCTACGCGCCGATATGACATAATGGCATATGGGGTTAAATTACATTTATAACGCCGAGTGGTTGCAGCCCTTACCGCGCCATTGAAGCAAACGGCTTTGCCTGAAACCTCAAATCGCAATTGGAATTTCAATCAGAGTACACTCGCTCTCTCCCTCTCTCACTCTGTGTGTGGTTGACTGGTTCAATGTTTATTAATATCGGAAGTTGTGCTAGCGACAATTGATGTATCGGTCTGTGGATGCGGCCTCAATACACGTCGTAGACAATGCAGACTTGTTTGCCTTTTGTTGCAGGTGCGCATCTGCAAACAATGCAAAAGGCCCCCACTCTATGCGTGTGTGTGTGTGTGTGTGTGTGTGTGTGTGTGTGTGCGTCCTTGTTTGTTATCAAAATCAGCCAAAGCTTGGCGCCCTTTGCCCCTCCCCCGCAGTGTTCGTGCCGCAGTCACTTAGTCAGTTAACTGTTTTGTTGTATTATTGCCGTTACTTTTGTTGCCGTTGTTGTTGTTGCCAGAGATTGCGTTGCGATTGTTTTCCAAAACGAAATAAAGATGGTGTCGACGATAGCCGACGAATGGTGACGGAAGTGACGCTGAGGCTGCCACCGGCAGCTCCCGGCTCCCAACTCCGTATCTGGCCAACAAAAGCCGTAAAAATTGCGGATTACAATCGCGGATTTCCATCGCACAATTGTTTATTATTGCTGCTTCCTCTCCGTGTCCTTTCCGCACTTCTCTCTGATTTGCTTCTTTTTTTATTTTTTATTTTCTGCCTTTTGGGGCACTTAGCTCGTCCTGCCTCGCCCCCAGCGACAGGACACAGCGACGACGTTTCAATTCTTACTTCATCTTTTTTCTTGTTTCTTTCATATTTTTTATTTCTATAAAAACATTTGTGTTTGTGCGCGCCTTTTGCATGTCCTTATTATTGTGAATGCTGCCAGCCCCAACCCCAACCCTTACCACCTCTAACTGCTCGCACTCCCACGGCTTCTCCCACTCTAAAGACCACTTTACTGCTCTCGCTCTCTCTCTCTCGCTCGCTCCCATTGCTTTATTTGTTTTTTTTTGTGCTTCTTATGCTCTTTCCTCGAGTTTCTCAAATTTGCTAATTTGTGAACTTTTGTGTTCGCATTACAATTCGTTCTGTTTCTTCCTCTTGCTCTTCTGCTGCCCAGTTCATTTCGGTTCTCCGGAGTTTAGTTCAGTTCAGTTCAGTTCGCTCCGTTCTGCTTTGGTTGGCATTTTGGCGTTTGGCATTGGGAATTCGAGCACCCGCGTCCTTTGCGTGGGTCGCCGTCTCGCAGATCCTTGTGCTTTTTTATTTGTTTTGTTTCCACTGTTGTGTTTCTGCTGCGTGGCGTCCCTTGACTACATTAAGCTGCTCAATTTTTTGTTGTTTTGTTTGGGCGGACGCACGAGGGGGGCGACGGCGCTCGGCTCAATTCAATTTAAGACGATAACATCTTAATTTGTATTAATAAATACTTGGGCCGTCGTTTTCACAGCTACCTTGTCAGCATAATTTCGTTAATCATTGATATGCCATCCTTGAGCACTTGGCGGCTGCCTCTCCTTCAATCAATTACTCAATATATGCGAGCGTGAATCCAGTTGCACTCGTATCTAGACCAATCTCAATCACAGCAATCAAGCGGATATATATGTACATGGAGTTGATAATGTTGTTGGTCTAAAAAAGAGAGCAATCCATTGTTGTCCATCTTTTTATGATCTTGAAAATCGCAAAGAAGGGCTCATTACATTAACGAGGCAGAGTAAGTGTGCAATTGTACAGAATTACTGTTTATATATACACATATAGTATAAAGCATATATCTTTTGTGTGTTGAACTTCGAGTTTTTTTGGGTAGAGTATTAAGTGTAGATCAGTTTTTTTTAGTGATGTCTGTTATGAGTAGAATAGTCTGTTTGTCTTCTAAAGCTATGACAATTTCTTAGAAAAATAAGACTTACGGGGTGGAGATAAAGATAGTGGTTAAATGAAAGCGAGATATAGAGAGAATATAGAGAAGAGAAAGTGCAAGAGAAGATAAAGAAAGAGAAAGAGAAGCGGGAAGAGAGAGAGACAGAAAGATAAAGAGAGAATAGATAGAGAAAAGAGAGAAGAGAGTGGGCTGAGAGAGAAGAGGGAGAAGAGAGAGAGAAGAGAGAGAGGAGAGAGAGAAGAGAGAGAAGAGAGAGAGAGAGAAGAGAAAGAGAAGAGAGAGAAGAGAGGGAAGAGAGAGAGAGAGAGAGAGAGGCAACAGAGACAGAGAGACAACAGAGAGAGAGAGAGAGAGAGAGAGAGAGAGAGAGAGAGAGAGAGAGAGAGAGAGAGAGAGAGAGAGAGAGAGAGAGAGAGAGAGAGAGAGGGAAGAGAGAGAGATAGAGATATAGTTAGAGGGGGTTAGGGGGGAGAAAGAGCAAGAGAGACAGCGAGAGAGAGCGAGAGAGAGAGAGAAAGAGAGAGAGAACAGAAGAGAAAGCGAGAGAAGAGAGAAAAAGGAGCAAGAGAGAAATTAGAGAGAGACACAAAGCGAGACAGGAAGAGCAAGAGAGACAAAGAGAGAGAGTAAGAAAGAGATGGTGAGGGAGAGAGGGAGAATAGGAGAGAGAAAGAAAGGGGGAGATCATGAGACAGAAAGAGTAAGAGACGGGGAGAGAGAGACCGAGACCGAGAGCGAGAGAGAAAAACGGAGAAGGGGAGATAGGATTTGAGAGAAAGAAAGGGGAAGAAAATAAGGATGAAAAAGAAACAGAGAAAATGAGACAGAGAACAAGAAACAGAGAGGAAGACGGGGGAAACAGAAAGAGACCGAACGAGAAAAAGAGCGAGAGAGTGAGTCTTATAAATCAACTTTAGCGGAGAAACTGTTCTCTCCATAAAATGAGACGGTATATAACTAAAATTAATCAGTACAAATATCCAAATGATTATAAAAATCCTATATAATTTTCTGGTAAAAGTAGTTTTAATACAAATGCAGTTATTAAATTCTTTAAATACGATTAGAAATAAAACGGAATATGAAACCAGAGTCCGATTGTGATTAGATGCTCATTAGATGCGTTGTCGCAGCAACAGGAAGGGGAATCAAAGTTGAAATCGATTTTGGATGGGGAACTGGGCGTATGGCCAGCAGCAGCAACAGGAAGCGGAAGAGGAAGAGGAAGGGGAGCTGGCAAATTGATCCAGATGTGTGGAGGGAGATGATAAGAGGAACGCAAAAGCAGGAAAGAAGTGCGCATTAATTAAAATGCGAAACCTAATAAATTTAAATTACAACTTTCAATAAAAACTTTTTAACGCCCGCCTTTTAGACGTCTCAGCCTATGCCCGGGACTCAGAGCCAGCTCTCCAGCTCCAGGCTCCAGATGCTCCAACGGCAGCAGCAGGACGGCGGAGCAGGAGCAGGAGCAGGAGACGGAGGTAGCTAAAAACTTTCATGCGCTGAAATTATTTAATGAGCATGAAAATTGCGGCGCAACCAAAAAAAGCAGAAGGAAAAAGAATGAAATACGTAAAAATATAAAAAAAAGCGTGGAGAAGCAGGAAAAGCAGCGAACTGAACCAGTTCAACCCCGAAAGAAAAGGGCTGAATAAAAACATAGCGCGACAAATAGATAACCTCAGGTAAAAATTAATAAACATCCTGCCGTTCCCCGAGGCAAAAGTGCCCAAGCCAAGAAACAACAACGAAAAACCAACAAAATGCGAAAGATGCGATGCAGACGAAGTTCCAGCTCCTTGCGGTGCGACGGTTGTTTTTCTTGTAATCAAAAGCGTTTTCATTGTTTAACAATTAAATTGCTGGAAAAGGCATCATTAGCAGAAGGCAGTCAGAGAAGTCGCAAGTCGCAAGTCGCAACTGGCAACTCGCAGTGCCAAATCCTGGCGGAGTGTTCACTTGAAAGCCCTAAGAATCGGCGAAGTCTCGAACTCGAGCTGCATTCGGAGAACAAAGAAAACTACGAGGGCAAAGTAAATGAAAAACATCGCTGGAATACCCCACGGTAATGGGTCGCCCATTAATGAAACGGAACAAGCGCCAAGGCTAGGCCATTCGCATGGACCGGAGCGGGGCGGAGAGAGCGGCGAGAGGGGAGAGAGAACCAGAGCAAAGTTCACTTTCAGGCAGACAAACACAAGCGCCCAGACTTTGCCAGACAACGTAGACAAGACGTCTAAGGCGGCCTGTTTTCGGGCAGGAGCAGGAGCAGGGCTTCAGGGTATACGCATTACGGGGAATCAATTTCGAAGGTGGAGAAATTATGAGCAGCCGCAGCTTCAATTTTGGCCGACCTTCTGGCTAAACTTTTGTGCAAACAGTTGTTTAAATATCCAGCAAACACGAAAGGGTTAAATTCATAATATGGCCAAATTAGATACAGCGGGCGGCACGGTCATAGAATAACATAATAGAACATCTCCGCACCCCCATTGTCCTTGTGTCCTTGCGTCCTTGCTGCTCAGTTGTTGTCGTTGTCGTCGTCGGTTGCCCTACCCCACCCTCCCTCATGCCCCATCCCCCTTCCATTCGCTAATGAATTCCCAAAAGGAAATTTTCATGAATTCGCTTACAAATTTTAATACTTTTTCTTGTTGCAGCCCCACCCATCGTTCGCTCTCTCTTTCTCTCCCTCTCCCTCTCTTTATCCTTTTACACTTAGCTGCAACTGCTGGCATAGGAAATAGCTTAGGCACTGTCCTCAGCAAAATTTTGCTGCTGCAATTTCCACAGCTTTTCATCGAGCATTGAAAAACTTGCACAACTTTTCTGTTTTCCCTTTGGTCAAAATTGTATACTTTTTTCACCTCTGGCTAGTTCTGCCTGAATAGTTCTGCAAAATAAGCTCTTAAAATAACAGCAAGCATTTAGTTTTAGTCTAAAAGTATTTCCAAGCCAAATGAAATTCTATCAGACTTCAAACTTATCAAATAAATAAAAAATTATGTAAATTACAATAGTTAAATATAAAATTTCACAGAGAAGGAGTTAAGGAGTTTTCTTATAGAATCAATATTATTAGAGCAGTTCGTGATCCTAGTTATCTAGGTTCATAGGTACTCGGTTCAAATCTTTGTTTGGATACTATTTGGGTTTCAGGTATGAGTACTACCATTTTCTAATCTTCTTAAAATTAATTGATGCTAAGTTCATGGTGTTTTAGCTTTGTAAGAGTATAATAGAAAAAGTTCAGGTTTGGTTTCGCTTAAGATTTGTTTTATAGTTAAAAATATATTGCTTTTTCAGAAATCTTCCAATGAGCCTTAAAATTAATAAATATTTGATATGATTTGTTAGTTTGCTAGACAATATGGAATCTTTATAATGAACTCTGATATAATGAGCTTTTTTATAATGTTTTGAAAAGAATTCTTTCATTTCGTCTATATATAAGATATTAATTATATCAGATCAAATAGTAGTAAATGTGTATGAAATAGTACGTAATATAGTAAATAATAGTTAATGTTAATTAATAGTTGTTGTAATAGTTGTAATATATAGTAAATGGTAGTAAATATAGTGAATTGAAATAAATATAGTATATAATAGTAAACATGGTAAATAGTCGGAAATATGGTAAATTGTAGTAAATATTATGACTAGTAGTAAATATATTAAATGGTAGTAAATAAAGTAAATAATAGTATATATAGTAAATAGTAGTAAGCAGTAATAAATAGTAGAAAATATAGTTAATAGTAGAAATATAGTAAATATGGTAAATAGTAGTTAATATAGTAAGTAGTAGTAAATATAGTAAGTTGTGGTAATTATAGTAAATAGTAGTAAGCATGGTAAATTGTTAATAGTTAATACTGTTAATAGTTAATAGTAGTTAATATTAGTAAGTATAGTAAATATGGTAAATAGTAGTAAATATAGTAAGTAGCAGTAAATATAGTAGTAAGTTGTGGTAATTATAGTAAATAGTAGTAAACATGGTAAATTGTATTAAATATTATAAATTGTAGTACATATGGTAAACAATAGTTAATATATTAAATAATAGAAAATAGTAGTAAATATAGTATATAGTAAAGAATATAGTAAATAGTAGTAAATAATTGTTAATATGGTAAATAGTCGAAATTAGAGATGGGCATCGGGATCGGGCTTTTCGGGACCCGAAATTGTCCCGAAACAATTTTCAGGCTTGTTGGGAAAGATACTAAAAAATTCCAGGTCGATCGGACAAGTGCTTGATCCCTACATAAAGGTGACATGGTAAGAGCTTCTATACATATGGTTATGAGCAGAGGTGGACGTCGGGATCGAAATTGTAAGGTCCCGAGCGTCCCGAACGGATATCTCTGAAATGCCTCATATCTCTAGAATTTCTTACAATGATCTCATGACCAAGCACGTATCCGATCGTCCCGGACTTTTTTAAAATCTTTCCCAACCCGCCAGATACCGAAAATCGTTTCGGGAAAATATCGGGTCCCGAAAATCCCGATCCCGACGCCCATCTCTAGTCGAAATATAGTAAATAGTAGTAAATATTAGTAATTATAGTAAATAATAGTATATAGTATATAATACAATAGTAGTATAGTATAGTAATATAGTAAATAGTAGTATATAGTATAGTAATAATTTAAATAGTAGTAAATATTTGTAAATAGTAATAGTAGTATATATTGAAATACAATATATTAAATAAACAATAGTAGTAAATATAGTAAATAAATAAAAATAAATAAAAAAATGAAATCTGACAGATAGAGCTTACAAAGGGATCAAGTTCGTTGGGTCTAACAAAAAGGGAATTTCGAATTTTTATTTATTTTCACATGGCTCAAGATGAGATAATCAAATATAAAACTCCATTTTATATTCAGCTCGAACGATAATGACAACCGATTTTAATCCCTTAAAGTGAACTTGATTTTATTTACCCAGTGCTCGTGCACACACACACACATACGCACACGCACGCACACAGATTGAGTGTTATGTAAAGCTGGAGCGACCCACACATCAAGTAATAATTATGAATTATTTGGGGTAGGTTTTCCGTTGCGGACTCAGGGCGTATAATAATTGCCCATAGGTCGGCACAACTATTAAAAACATTAGAGGTTGCACCCTCTCACATGCCAAGCAACTCTATACCTTGGACCATGTATGTGTGTGTGTGTGTGTGTGTGTGTAGTCTTGATAGATGCGACTCTTACATTAAATGTAGTCACAGAACCATCTAATGGCTGTAGATCGTACAGCTTTCAGCTTCTAATGATGGAACAACCCCATATACATTCCCATTGTTCTCGAACAACGTGTTGCTGTTGTTGTTGTTGTTGTTGTTGTTGTTGTCTATGCTACTATCAAGGGATTATTTGTGTGGTTTACAGTTTTTAATTATGCACCGCGACATGGATGCAGAGCAGAGATGAGTGCCACAAGATGAAAAACATTTTTAGGGGTGAACTCAAGTGGTGGCGCACACAGACAAACAAACGGAATGGTATGGAATGCAATGCATCATTCAACCCAGTACAGTACACACACACACTCACATACACACACACACATATAGTATATATATATCTATTTATGCTTACAAAATGAAGGACGCTTTACTAACAACAAATTTGTGAATTTCTGCTGGGCAGCTCGCTCTTGACTGGACTTTGATATTTAAAGCAGTTGCTATATATATATATATATATATATATATATATATATATATATATATATATATATATATATATATATAGTTTATATAGAAATATAGCTCCTAATCCGAGTCGAGACTCATTCAGCTGGCTCAAGAGCTGGCTCTCCATCAATCTGAGCGACAAGCCTTTCACTCAACTTGCAGCAGCTCGTGAAATTGACAGAGAAATGAAACCAACTTTGATATCCAGAAACTTTAATCTTAATGCCATAAACAGATGTACGATTATAACTAGCATATTATCTGTTTAGATAGTTCATATATGCAGATATACAGATTACAGCTGAGGGAACTAGCTTTATCAATTTGACAACTTGTCTAGCTCAAGTCTAGACAGAGATGTTGCCAACTTTAGCAACTGTTTCAACTGTATCAAATTTGCCTAGTTTAATATAACTAATTATAGCAATTGCAATAGTTCTGTTTCTTCCTAAAGTATTTGCAGTTCTCAAAGTTTTCTAGTTTTATATTATTATGTTTTCTTTCTGATATATGTCCTAGTGTCTACGCTCTTCTTATAAAGATATTTTGAATACCTTCATTGGGGAAGTGTCTAATCGTGAATTACTTTGTTTTATTGCTACTTCTCAAGCTTAAGACTTGGAATTTAAAATATATATATTCATGTATAATAACGCTATTCCGATAAAAAAAACTTTATATCACATTTTCAGCCAAAAATCGGATCGACTCCTGCAACAGTCATTTGTTAAACTTGAAATGACTTGAACTTTGGAAGATCTAGTTCGATCCTTAAGAGCTCGCACAGATATATATTTTTAACAGATATAGTATGCTTTGGGGTGGTCAATCGATTTCTTTTAAAATAAATGACAGATTTTGACAAAAAACTTTCAATGAGTGTTGCTTGGATAAAAAAATTCTGATTTTGAAATGATATACTTTTTTTTATATCATACGGACGCATACTATCGATTGACAATTATATAAACCAAAATGGAAAAAATTTTACTAGGGGTTACACTACATTTTTTGTCAAAAACTAGACTGATTCCGATATCAGAAATTTCTTTAACTTTAAACGCATGTAACTCACTGAAATAATGTTCAATCTTGAATATGTATAATTTTTCAGACTTATCTATTTAAGATAAGTTATAAATTATTTAGGAGTTACAATACAATTTTTGAAAATATTTGCGCGATTCCAAAATCAAATGTTTTTTGTTCTTAAATTATATATTGTTAGACCTTTTTGAGTTCTTCGGGATCACTTTTACTCTTGATTGACAGTCGAAAACTGAAGACCTGAAAGTTGAATATGCGATGGCATCCTGAAATATTTAAGCTTACCTCACTTCCACTTCTCGAGCATTTTTGAATCTTATTTAAATTTTTATTTTGTTGTTATTATTATTATTTATTTTTAATTTTTTAATTTTCTAGAGCTAAGGTAATAATAAGAGTCTATAATAGACTGTTTATAGATTTAAAATTATTATATATTATATATTCAAAATTAATAATAGATAACAATTTCAGCAAGATTTATATATCTATATTTGCTTAATCAACAGAAAGATAAAAATCCAATTTCTTAATAGAAAATTTCAGAGCTGACTTTTTCAATTGCTTTTGCAGCATTTTAATGTTCTAACCCAGCCAATTTATAAGTTTCATAAACAAAATTGTGATCATATGAAAAATTGTGAAATGGGCGTGGTCGCTGGAGGACTTAGGTTAGATAGCTGCAACGGCTGTGCGAAACCCAAGATGGAGATCGAAAGTCGATATTGTTCAAGGATTATCCACTGGCAACAATGCGCAATTACGCCATAATTACAACTGACAGGCAGACGATCGCGGACAATGCCAACAACAACTACAACAATGGACAGCAACAACAACAACGATCAAACATTTGGCTGCTTGTTTAGATATCTGTAACTGGGCCTCTGGATTATGCAGTGCGCCTTTCTCTCCACTGGGATCAGATCTCCCGTTGCTGTTCAATCTGGCCGAATATTATATGATTGCATATTTCTGCAGATGTTTTCATAAAGATTAAGTCAGCAGAAATATGGTTCAGGCATTTCCGCTATCAACAACAATAGCTACCCGCAGACAGTTCTAGAGTTAAGCAAAAACAACTTCGATGTTCCAGATAGACAATAGTTTTCTATACAGAATCGCCCACCCACGCAATACGAAGAAATATCTGATTTATTCAATTATTATTATAGCTATTATGTAAGCCTATATGAAAAATGAAAAACTCAAATGGAAAAAATTGATTATATAAATATTTTATTAAAAATAAAAATCTATTTAGCTATTTTTGATTCTGATTTTTGATTGACATTTAAGGATTTATATATATTATTCTTTAATATAAAAGAATACAATTAGCTATGGCACAGATTCCGATTCCGATTCTGAATTTTCTTTTGGTCTTCTGACCAGCGCAAGAATTAAGCATCTCTGACCATAGAAAGTATATATATTCTTGATCAGCACGACAAGCTGAGTTGGTATAGCACTGTCCGTCTGTCCGTCTATCTGTCTGTCTTTATCAACGCAATCTTCTCCTAGAGTATTAGAGCTAAAGAGCTGAAAATTTGCACACATGCGTCTTTCTACTGCAGGCATTGTATATCTTGGAATCATCCGGATCGGACGACTATATCCTATAGCTCCCATAGTATAGATAGGTTTTAAGAAATGATTTTGAAGGCAAAAGTTAGACTTGAAATTTGGAATATATACGCTTGTATCCCGCTTTCATACAAAAATATATCGTCTGTAGAGCCATGTCTATGTACATATATATACTATGCACAATACTGTATACATATAAATACTATATATATACTATACTATACACTATATCTCTATACTATATCTTCTACAGTTTAAGAGCTAGAACATATACTATTGACCTTTCGATAAGTATAATCAAAAAGCTATATATTTACGCTTACTAGGGGCGTGGCAAATCGGGAAGTCTATCTAGTGCTTAACATAAATCCTCTAATATTTTCGAAACTGTTAGTTTTGAAACTCAAAAAATATATTTGTCCGAATCACGCCCATACAAAAATATATATTACATAAAGCTACGACCATTAAGGGTGTGGCAAATCGGTCAAAACTGTATTTTACTCATAGAAACCCCAAAATTAACAAATATCTTAAGCTCAACTGCTTCCACAAAATTGAAAAAAAAATTATATTCATCCGCCTCTTTCAGGCGTGGCAAATGGGAGAAAACTATATCTTCCAAAGTTGAAATTTGACATATATGTGGGTCAAAAAATAGTAAATACTTCAATCTTGATCTCTTCTTGGCAAATCAGAAAAACAATACTTATATGCTTTACAGTTACAAGGGTATAATCGAACTTCGGCATGGCATCTCCCTATTTACATGTTAACAGATAAGAGCAGTATCCTCTTACCTAAGAATTTATAGCTCTTCGTCTAGCCTCAGCTTTTAAGCTCTCATAACTCAATATCAAATAAGAATATATACATATATATATATATATCTATATATATATATATCAGCTTCACACTAATCGAAGTTAGATTTGAAGGAGCTGCAAAAAGCGTTGAGGAAAAAGTAAAGCAAACATTCGCAGCAGCAAAGCAAAGGTTCATTGTGTGTTTATGCCGCTGATGATAGGCTCATAAATTAATAAAAAGAAAAACAAATACACACACACACATATATACACTTATATATGTATATATGTGATACTGTTAAGTACCTGTACAATGCAGCGCATTATCGAAGATCCTGTTTACTTTGTTTTGAAGCGTGCATCGCGCGTAGTTTTATTGTGCTCGAGGTTCGTACTTTGGGTGCTTATTTTTATTGAGCTTCCTTGATAGACTTGCGGCACATCCATTGAACTACCTACACACACACACACACACACACACATTATATATGTATATGGCAGACAGCGAGACCTCGCCCGGACACTCGACCCGGGCCGAGTCGTGCATGCTGCATCCGTTTTGTGGTCCTTACCTGGTTATTATTCGGCTGTATATAGCAGAGCTGGCAACTTTTATGGGTCGCGCGGCCATTATGAAATCCAGACGACATGTTCTTGTTCAGCAAAACCCTTTTGCGAGCAACATTTTATCACCCGGCTCGGAGCAGAGTTCTCATGAAGCCCGATTGTAACCCTTTCACTTAATTATTGGGCACATTATGTGCCATATTCATGGCAACGCGACGCAACGCAGCACAACAACAATGGAAACTAGCTGCGAGTGCTACCTGGGAGCGCGAATTGTGCAATAGCCAAAAACTCTTACCAAGTGCCGCCCCGCCTCAACCTCAACCTCGGTTTCGAGAGTCTCTCGCGCAGATTTCACGCATTCATTGAGAAAATTTTTGAAGGGCGCTGAGCGATAATTGCACCACCAAACCGAAGCCAGCGGCTCAGTGAGTGAGTAGTATGTGCGTGTGTGTGTGTGTGTTTGCCCATTACCCATTACCGCATGCTCAGAGCCATGTGCGTGACCCAGCGACCAATGCAGGACGGGGTTTTCATTTTGGTCCTGGGTCTCTCTACCTCCCTCCCTCTCCCTCTCCCTCTCTCCCTCTCCCTGTCACTGAGTCAGTCGTCTGCTTATTTCGCATATTTGGCAGACCAGGCGCCCAGCATACAGAGAAGTGTAAACAAATCGCTTCCATTTTGGATTATGGCCAGAGAAAGAGACCGGGAGGGCCAGCTCCTGGGCATTGACATTGATGCACAGCCTCTTGGCACTAACAAGGATTTATATTTCGGACTTTCCCTAACGACCCAGCTGCCAAATCAATATTTCCCTTTGAATATTTAATATCAGATTAAACTAAATGCAAACTTGTTAATATGTAAAGCAAATACAATAAAATATATAGCTAGGATTATATTACTACAAAATACTATATATTATGTCAGCTATGCGAATTGTCTGAACTTCCAATCAGAAGCCATATAGGCTGTGAAAGCAGAGATTATCATGAAACTAGCTAAAACAATATGTTTCAAAATATCATAGGCAAGTATTATATTTATATTTTTATACCCTGAACCCATTGAAAATGGGAAATCAGGGTATAATGGTTTTGCAAAAAGTATGTAACAGGCAGAAGGAGGCGTGGCAGACCCCTTAAAGTATATATATTCTTGATCAGGGCGACGAGCTGAGTCGATTTGGCCCTGTCCGTCTGTCTGTCCGTCCGTCCGTCCGTCCGTCCGTCCGTCCGTCCGTCCGTCCGTCCGTCTGTCCGTATGTATGAACGCGTCGATCTCAGAACATATAAGAGCTAGAGACTTCAAATTTTGCATGATGGTCTGTGTATACAGCGCGCATATCGAGTTTGTTTTAGATATTCGATAAATTTTTCCGTTTCAATGATATCGATTTAAAACGTTATCAAGATTCAGTTTTTTGACCATATCTTTTACATATTTTTAGCTACAGCTACCAAATTTTGTTTTTAGCTTTTTGAAAATAAAATACATTTTCTATTTTTTTTATTTTGGATACCGGCTCCACATTTTACAAAAAAAATTTATTAAAAAAAAAATTATCAAAGCCACAAATTTTTTTTTTTAAATTTTTAAGTGAAAACCGTATTTTCAATAAATTAATAGCACTCAATGCAGAAAATTGCATTCAAATCCGTTAAGTAATACAGAAGTTATTAAAGGAAACATTGTAAAAGCACGCGGCAGCAGCCTGTACGTGTGCACACATACATTCAAATGAACTACACAGTAATCGGGGCGCGTGCTTCTGTGTGCATGGTATATGTGTGCTTGTGTATACAAATGTGTGCATGTGTATATGCGCGCAGAGGTAATATGTATAGATAAAAGATGTAAGCTAAGGTGTTTAAAACAACAGCTCGGACTTGGTTCAGGGGATCTCGTAGTCGGGCTGAGACCCGACTAGAGCTTTCTTACTTGTTTATGCAGATTTAGTTTACTATGAACTTGATCGACAAAAATTTGATCTATAAGTTGAGCTAAAAATCAAATATAAATAGATATAAATATAAAATTATATATATATTTATATATATATATATATAAACTTTTGACATGAAGTCAAGTAGAATCGACAAATCGTTATCCGATTCGAAGTGAACATCGAATTCGGATTCGAAATA
>JAWNOY010000077.1:512500-630000 GCA_035045545.1 Drosophila gaucha | reverse complement strand
GCCCAAAATACTATAGGATTTATTCAAATCGGTGTAAAGAAAGTCTCGATTTGCCACACCCCTAAGGGGCGTGGTTAGATAATTTTTGATTTATCTTAAGGGGAGGTGAACAGTAACCCACATGTTAAATTTGGATGCTCTAGCTTCAAAACTGTAGGAGATACAGTTTAACCCGATTTCCCACGAACATAATGGGCGTAGATCACCATATCCTTTTGTGTTCGGGTGGTATACACGAGTACACAATATTGACGTAAGCACAGCGATTTAGTTTTAATATATATAGTATTTCCCGATTTGCCACGCCCCCAGTGGGCATATCGGAAAAATACTTTAACGCGGGTGTATATGAGTATATATTTTACATTTCAACTCTCTAGGTTTAAAGGTGTCCAAATGCTGCGTGTTTATACAGAGAGACGGAAAGCAAGACGGACAGTGCACAAAACCAATATACTCTTTTCTCTTCGTGAACGAGTATAAAAACAAGAGCAACAATGAATAGCATAAGGCGAGACGAAAACAGAGAAGCGGACGGACAGACGGTGACTCGTCGCATATGCATGCAAAATGAACCGATGGATGACGGCAAAACGTGCGAACGCCAGACGAACACTGCAAAGCGCATTGCCACGAATACCGCTAATGAATGCGAAGTGGAACATACATACAAGAAATGAGGCTAAGTTTATAAAGCCGACGATTGAGTACCCTATGAAGTGGAATGCAACAATGAAAAGTTATTTAGGTGCATGTTTTTTCATACATATGTGTATGTATGTGTATATGAACATATATGCCAGCGATGATATATGTATGCATGTATGTTTCATGCACATGTACATATATGTAAGCAGATCTGCAAGTCGCATACACACATATGTATGTACGTATGTGTCGCGGACTTAACAATAAAATCAAAGTATCTGTTCCCCTAAAGAGTGCGCGAAAGGAAATGCTCAAAATACAATCGAGCAACGCCGACGCAACAGCAACGCAACGTATGTAAGCATGCATATAGTCATACGTATGTATGTATGTATGTCTGCATATATACATATTCATTTGTGTGCATACGCATGTTCAAATAGGTGTGTATGTGTGCATGACTGTGTTGCCGCGCGCCATTCAAAAAGCTTCGCTTTCGGCATCGATTTTTGCAGCGCCAGGCGATGCTGTTGCGCTGCGGTTTGTGTTGTTGTGTACGTGATTTGTTTACGAATCTTAACAAAATATGTACTTGTGTACACAAATGCCTTAAATTACCGCGAAAGGCGTTATTCGTTTAAATATTTTGTAGACATAAATACAGAGAAGGAAATCACAGTTTAGGAATTGTTGTTCTTGTTCTTGTTGTTGTTATCGTGGCTACTCTTCTTCTTGTTATTGCAGGCCCCAAAAATCAATAATTTCGAACATGACGATCAATGCAGCCAAAAAAAAAAAGAAAAAAGCTGTCAATAAACACGTTTTTTTATATAGTAAATATAATTGCATATAAATATGTATGTACATAAATATGTATGTACCTACATACATATGTGTATTTATTTGTGAATGTGTATGCATGTTTATAGTGGAGCTTCGTTAAGATGAAATATCAAAATATATCAAAGTGACTCTATAAGACACAGTATTTAATTAAGGTTTTTACAACTATTTGTTTTATTTTATTTAAGTTATAGTTATATCATATCTTATATTAAATATGATTTAAACCAACAAACCAACTAATCAAATATCTATTACATAGATTAAAAATACATTAACAAAATAAAAATTAATATTTTATAATGTCAAAATATTTCAATCAACAAATGTTATGTGGTTCAAGTTAGGCAAGTTCGACTGTAACTGCATAAGTAGTACATATTTGTATATGTATGTGCATACAGCTGTGTGCTTAGCGGTCTGACAAACGTTCACATGCATATACATACATATGTATGTACATATGTACATACATACATACATACATACATATGTATGTATGTTTGTTTGTTTGTCTGTAGTTTCATTTGGCGTGGGAGCTTATACTATGAGTGGAGACGGCATTAATGTACTACTGCCCATGTGGCCACAATGAGTCACATTCGCGGAACATTCACATATACATACATACATATTTGCATACATGTTAATAGATTATAAATGAGTAAATTTAACGTAACGGTTTTCGTGCCAAGAACGCTTGCCCCACTGTGCAACAACTGCTTTCAGAGTTTACTGAACAATGGGACCGAATGAGTTGGTGTTGCAAACAAAATTAAGAGAACAGCACCATTACCGATGATTAAAATTACAAGATTCGATGGGGTACAACTATGTACATATATGTATATGACAGCAACAAATATTGAAAAACCAAAATTTCATATACTTTTTTCCGTTATTTAGTTTTTAGTGTTATTCACATTATTAATTAAGCAAACATTTATTCAGTTATTCAACTCAAAACTTAAAACGTATTTAATAGATTCTAGCTCCACTCAATATGATATGATATTGCATTGATTGATGCCATAAAAATGTATATGGCTTGTAGGTATAGTAGTTCCAATCGAAAACTTATTACAAATGTATGTTTATATGTATGCATACATATGAATGTCTTATAATATTACCAAGACTCGAATAATTAAAAATAAGCTGAAAGAATTTAAGAATATAGCATTTTTATGATTTGTATACCCTGAACCCATTGAAAATGGGAAATCAGGGTATAATGGTTTTGCAAAAAGTATGTAACAGGCAGAAAGGGGCGTGACAGACCTCATAAAATATACATATATATTCTTGATCAGGACGACGAGTTGAGTCGATTTAACCCTGTCCGGCTGTCCGCCTGTCCGCCTGTCCGTCCGTCCGTAGGTCTGTCCGTCCGTATACATTAACGCGTCGATCTCAAAACATATAAGAGCTAGAGACATGAGTATTAACTTCGTATTTTAAATAACATCAAGGGATTCAATGCTGAAATATTTTATCATATATATATGCACATATGTAAAAGAATATAACTTTATTATTGAACTTACCTTAGACGAAATTTTAAATATATTGCACTTGGAAACATAGAGTGGGGCAAAAAAGTATTGGTATATTACCAATTTCCAAGTTCCGAATACTATAACTTATGATTCTTCAGGACGACATCCAAAAGTAAATTCCTTATGTATGAAACGAGATATTAGGTATTTATTTCAGAAAACATATTATATAACTGAAGTTCCAGTTGATCTGAGAGATTATGGAAGCTAACATCATTATGAATATAAATATATGTGTGTAGATACAGCAATTTATATATGTACATTACCAAACATGCAATCATGACTAACTTTATGTATGTATATATCGCCTGAATTTCGAATAGATGAGCTGCCGAGATAGATATTACCAGCGACATTTAGTTCGGAAGTTAACCAAATACATTCAACACTTGCATTCATTATCCATAGAGCGTCTGGCCTGATGGGGGTAACAGCGAGGGGTGTCAGCTGGTAAGAGAGGGGTCAATGTGCGCCGGCCGCCCTCTCCCTCTCCCGCTCCCGCCCCTCGCAGCCCTACCTACCAAGTCTGGCTGCAATTTCAATTAGCATAAGCGTCCAGTCAGGCAATAAGAACTTGTTAATTGTGGCAGAGGCGATTTGGCCAAACATTTCCGCGGCTGGAGTCATTATGAGTGGCATGTTAACGAGCAGATGCCCACATGCTATTTAGAAATAAGTGTGTTTAACTATGCATATATATATATATATATACTAAATAAATATATATAGGTAGATATATTTATGAGCGGAGTGCAACGTGTGTTGGCAAACAAGGAAGTCACATTTTGAAAGCAAGCCGAAACAAACTAGAACTGCGAAACTGAAACAGTTTTTGGCTGTGGTTTGTTGTTGGGAATGGAACGATTAATGCGAAACCAAACACGAAACATGAAACGATAAAGGAAACTGCTAAATTAGTGCGAACCATTTGCATTGATTAGGTTAATTCATATTTGAATGTTTATTTGATTTGCCGCAGATAGAATTAGCATATAGACTCGCCAACCAGATCGAAAGCATTATTGGCCAGATCACCTGTACCCTATGCTGCTCACCTGCCGCTGGTCACCTGCCCTGTCTCTATTCACTAAACGATCCACTAAATATATGCATGAAAGTCGCACGGGCCAATGGAAGCGTCATTAGGCGAGCGACAGTTAGAAAACGAGTTTGGAACCTGGGCTTTGATATCATCAGATGAGATGATGCCATATTCAAGCAGTTGCCAGCTCCGAGATGACAATAAATATCATATATTTTATTTTTTTTTTTTTCGTTTTTTTCCCATAAAATATTCTCTCGCCCATCTATGTATGTATGTGCTAAATGAATCTACGAGTAAAATATCACAATCACGAAAAGTAACAGAAACAAAAAAAAAACATAAAATGATAATAATAATCGTTATGGGTATACGAAGCAAAAAAAAACAACCGCATTAATTAAATTAGTTAAATCGCCATGAGTGTCACATTAAGATTTTTGTTTTACTTAAGCTCAAACTCGTTTCGGATTGTCAATATATATACATATTATAATAGGTAGATCCGTCAAGACGAGCCTCTGCAAACTAACAGAAAATCATTACACATATAACATATGTCAGGTATCATTTCAAATGTGAACGTTCTGTAATCGGAAGTGGCCGACTAGCATATACCCTATACTATAGATGGGCGTCCGGATTTTCGGGATCGGTCGGAATGGGAAGGATTCTTAAAAAGTCCGATACGGTCGGGGTAACTGCTTGAAATCGAAATTCCTGCGGGTTCCGATAATAAAATTAAAAATCAATAAAATTACTTATATTTATCAAAGAAAAGAAGAATGATATTGACGAGGAAGGTACTTGAGGTTCTAGAGAGGTAATTTTCTACTTCTTAGAAGAACATTTTGAGAAAATATGATTTTGAAATAAAAATGTTAATCTATCATAAAAGTTCTAAATGGGAAAAGCAAAATTGATTTCGGGACGGAATGGATCGGGAACCAACTTCTTTCCCGATCCCATCTCTACCCTATACAATGAATCTATAAGCTGTTCAAGCAAATGGGATGTTTCCTGCTCGACTCTTATCTAAAAATTTTACAATTCATTTTTTAAGTCTACTTCCCAAGTAGCTATATACCAGGTTAGGTGTATTCAGCTCTTATAATACTCGACCTATAATGTAATGCATTTCAATATTGCAGCTTCCCTTATACTTTCCTTTTCCCTTTTTTGTTTATATTTCAAAAATTAATCATACCCACTTCATACATTTTATACAATTCAATTAGCTATAGGTAAATATGTAATAAAAAAAAGTCCCCGTCCGAGCTGACTATGATAAGTTTACAAATATTTTGCGAGATATCAGGCACGTGTGAGCAGGGCTGAAATATTTCCATTTAACGTGAGTAATTTCGCAAAATTGATTAAAAAATGTTGATAAATAAATAATTAATAATAAAGTAGGAAAAGCAAAAACGTTTCAGCACACAGTAGTACCTATTGTGGCCGAGAAACTTACGTCCGTCTGCTGACCAATAGCTTATCAAGTAATGCGATCTAGAGTGTTGCACAATTCGTAATACCCTCCATTTTTTTTGCCAGACTGATTGATTGGGGTTCAGAGCACTTGACTAGGTTCATGCTCTCAACTAGTTGAGAATTTGTGGAACGTATCTATTGTCCCCACTTATAGATAAGGCTGATAAGTCCGTGAAGCTATATGTGTATATTTTTAGAATATCTACATAGATATATATTTATGTATCTTTGAACATGCCTTGTCTCATTTGAACTCATTTCAGTTACACAAAAACATTTTGTATTCGAAATGAAACTGAGCGACGTTCCCACTTAGTGACATGAGAACGCCCCTAAAGGAGGCGGGGAGGGGCATTGAAAAGCATTTTCAATATTTTCTGTTGTCAACCTAAACTAGGTGAGATGATGATCAAACGAACTGACAATACAACTCAAATATATACATATATATAGACTCTACCCTAGCTACATACATATATATTTGTGGCCTAGGTACAGCTCCGTCAAGGTTTCAGAGAGACCAATTAAGATGCGCATTATGATGAAATTCAAAACCAAAAGCCTGAACAGTTCAAGCAAAAGAATAAATGCTGAGACTTACCTGAAAATGCCAAGGGACAAAAACAAAAAGTTTGCATCAAAAGGACGAGCTTTTCATGCATTCAATAATAAACACAAAAAAAACCCTATATTCATAAAAAACACAAAACCCAAAACAAGAGTGGTTGAACTCTATTAGAAGCCAAAAAGCTTTGTCCCTGAACCACGGAGCGAGTGCGCTGCGACCTATTCATTTGTGCGTCCTTCTACCTGGCAGCCAAATCCAATAAGAATAAGGACTTCAGCTTATATGTCGTTCTTGCCATCCTCGTTATCAAAGTACAGTCGACGCTGCCAACAGCCCAAGTTGTTTGTTTGCCAATTCAATGAACCAAATCAGTTGAGTTCTTGTGCAAATTGGCTATATAGACTATGTCATAGAATATGATATATCTCATATAGATATATACTCGCAAGGTACAAAGGTTCAAATATGACTTTAGCTGCCAATCTTTGGTTGATATTTTTCCATAATCTAAGTGAACCATCATATTGCTCAAATCATATCATCATATTGCTCAAATACCAGATATGTCTCTGAAGAGAGCGTGCGTTTGGTAACTTTACCTTGAAATGGGTTACAGTAATTCCAGATTAGCATGATCATGTGAGCTCCAAAAGTCTAACAGCATTTTGTAACCCAGAACTAAGAAATCGTATCTGAAACCCAAACGAGATATTCCTCACAAGTACAACTATAACTGAAAGAACTGTTTGTTCCATTCAAAAGATTTTTAAAATATTTGCATTTCAGATGTATTTTTCGGAAAAGCATAGTCTGAGTCTTGGTTATTGAGTATCATCAAATTTTGTTGGATATTATCTCTATCCCTATGGACAATGAGCAATAAGTTGTAAGTTTCAATTATGCATTTACAGACCTAGTCAAAAGTATTTACACAAATATTCTTGCAACGAATACTCGTTAACATATTTTACAAAAGATGGTTTTTCTTGTTTCCTGAAGATAGGACTTCAATTCTAGCAAATGAACTGAGATTTATCAGTGGTCCAAAATATCTAAAAAATTTTGCTGTGTAAATACTTTTGACTTCGTCTGTATATTCAACATTGTCTAAGTTATTTCAATAAACAAGTCAAGATATTTCTCAGTTATATTCTAAATTTTATGCCAATATCAATTACATCCGTCAACTATAAGTTTACTTGAACAACTTTTCAAATGGCAAACATGCAAAATACATATATAAGTATAGACATACAAACATACATATGTATATATGTCACTAATATAAGACTTCATAATGTTGACAACTGACTTCCTTATGGCTTTAACATTATCATTAAATGTTGCTTTATTTGCCTGCAGTTGTTGATAGTCAGAGACTAATGAATATTTTACTAGTACTTAGTACTATCACAGACCATAATGGTAATTTTGTTACAGTACCTGAAATCTACTGAAAAAAGATGACAAAAACTAAGAAACAGTCTAGTGTGGTTCTTGGCTAAAAAATCCTGTTGGATAGTGTTATTTCAAAGGATATTTATACCTGCCGAGTGCACTTTAATGTATTATTCGAAGCAGTTCTAATTGAAGACTAATTTAATTAATTATTTAAAGCCCCGGCACTTGTGTATATAATTGTTTTCCACATAAACTTTGACCTTTCACTCTGTGCCTCAGCATGTTGGTTTTTGAAAAGTGCTCTCTATCACCGTTAATGGAACTTTGTGCAAAAGCTTCAGCTGGCTGTCACACACTGCCAATTAGCCGGACAGGACAAAGTTTTTATCAATATAAATATACATACCATATACTATGTAGTTGTGTCATAGTTTCAGCTATATGGTTTTCATAAACTATTTTCCAACTTCATTAAAACTTAATGTGATTTTTTGCAGAAATTATGAAGCGCTATGTGCAGAGATTTTACAAACCAAATATCAGCTAAATAACTCAATTACTAAATAGTTAGCTTTACTACGAACAAATTCCTGCCCAACTGAAGCACTGCATACTTCTGGCTTCAACTTTTTGTCATGGAATGTGACTCTCTCTCAACTTCAGAAAAAATAGCTGCATACATACAGATCTAATTTATCGAGATTAAGTTTTTTAAGCATATCTTCTACATTTTTTGAGCTACAGTCACCAAGTTTTGTATTTAGCTTTTTGTAAATAAAAAACAGTTTCGATTTTTCTTATATTTTGGATACCAGCGTCACAATTTACAAAATCAATTTAATTTAAGTTCAGTTACAAAAAAGGCCATATCTACTTTTTTTTAATTTTTTAGTTAAAACAATTTATTTAATAAAATATAAGGAGTAAATGCTGAAAATTTCATCAAAGTCCATTAAGTAACACAGAAGTTATTAAAGAAAATATTAAGTCAATTGGCAAAAGCAAGCGGCAGCAAGCGCCAAGCCTTTTTATACAACGAAAACATTGAAAATGGGATTTCAGAGTATAATGGTTTTGTGACAATGTATGTAGCAGGCAGAAGGAGGCGTGGCAGACCCCATCAAGTATATATATTCTTGATCAGGACGACGAGCTGAGTCGATCTAGCCATGTCCGTCTGTCCACCTGACCGTCTGTCCGTCCGTATGAACGCAGTGATCTCAAAAACCCCAAAAGCTAGAGATTTGAAATTTTAGAGATTTATTCATGTATACCATACGCAGTACAAGTTTATTTATTTTTTGATGACTCATCCTATTTCTCTATTATCGATAACAATCGATATTTAGCTAGAGACATCAAATTGACTATGTAGGTCTCTGTGATGCAAATACAAATAAAAAACTTTTTAAATTTTGGATAACTCCCCCAATAGCCCCAAAAGTGAAAAAAAAAACTTAATTCGAATACTAGGGAGATGGGATTTCGCATATATATACCTTTAGATGTCAATATTATGTCCTGAAAATTTCATATCTAGAACCGAAGTTATTTTACAGATAGACATCAAAATCCTAAGCAATTAACAAATATTATGCAGCCAGAAATCATTTAATAAAAACAAAAACATAAACAATTTAAATTATAAGAACTTGACTAGATGACTGGGTGAATTTTCAGAACAACTAGAGTGATGGGTTAACTTCGGCCATGCCGAAGTTTGGTAATACCCTTGCAATTGCAAAAGAAATAGATACAGTTTTTTCTGATTTGCCATGCCCCCAACAATTGGATATATATAATTTTTGGGCAATCTATTAAGCAGGGCATCCAGCGATTTGCCACGCCCCCAAAGGGTGTAGCTATATACTATATTTTTGTATTGGGGTGCAATTCATGAGTATATATTAAAATTTTCAAGTCTCTGACTTTAATAATGTCGAAGTTATCCCACTAAAACATTTCTTAAAACCGATTATGTCCTATGGGAGTTATAGGATAGCAGCAGATTGGAGCCTATGTTCAAAATTTCAGCTCTGTAGCTCTTACAGTCTCGGAGGAGACTGCGTTGATCCAGACAGACGGATAGACGGACAGACGGACGGACGGACATGGCTATATCAACTCAGCTCGTCTTGCTGATGAAGAATATATATACTTTATATGGTCGGAGATGCTTCCTTCTCTGCGTTGCAAACTTCTGACCAAAATTAATATACCCTTTTTGCAAGTGTGTAACAAATATTCCTTGCATTCTCTTCTTTTCTTAACTATATAGAAGCGTATCATATCAGTAGATTGGGAATATTTCTTTAGTCGAATTATTGAAGTGGCCAATAGGGAAGTGAAACGTGATTTCAGAAGGAAGATTAAAGGAAAACCCCTCCAGACGTGGCGAGTTCTCTTTTATTTATTCCAGCTCTTTTTTTTGTCAGAGTTTAGGCACTTGAGTCTTATCGAAGCGATCGGTGAGGTCGGTAAATAAAGTAATCTAGAATTGACAGCTAAGAAAATGTTTATGGTAATGGCAATAAATAAAATTCAATCAAATATTAAATAGTTTCGTTATCAGAATTTTAACATCGAGGTCGAGGTATTTGATACTTTTACACCTCCATATCAAGAGGGTATTATGAATTTGGTCACAAAAAACTTTTATTAAGCATATCGGTTGCATAACAAATAAAGCAAACACATATGTGACATATTTTATATATAGATTATTAATTATTATTTTATTTTGGATACATTATTAATTATTTTGGATACATTCAAAAAACATATTTCAATTGTGTTTTTTGAAACATAGTTTTGGATATTACTTTAAAAACTTAGTCGGAAAAAGTTGTTGAAATAAAAAAAATGAATTTTTTATATCTCAGTAAAACTATATTCAATGAATAAGTTTATCAATGCATGGGTAAGGGTAAGGGTCAGCAATCAGATCTGACTTGTTTTTCTATTTTTGAAAAACCTTTTTATAAACTAAATCGAAGATTTTATACCCTATATCAGTCCGATTAAGTATATGTAGAATAGTACAGTATTTGCTTCCGATACAGAAACTCATATTTATGTAAAGCTATAGATAGTATAGTCCGATATAGATAAAATAGCTAGTTTTGGTATACAATTAAATATAATTTAATAAAATAACAAAACTAACTATCAAAGAAACTTTGATTTAATACTGATCAATAATATACTATATAGTTTATGAAAAAGAAAACTTTTTTCTAAACAGATAACATATAACACGAGAAATTTGTAATACCCTCTATAAGTACAAATATATGTATTTATAAATTGAGTTTATGCACATTTTATATATAATTTATAGATGAAACATAAAGAAAGTTTCAAGAATTTAAAAAATATTCATAAATATACATATGATATAAGTAAGTAACATATAGAGGTATATTCGCTAAAGGACAGCTAATTATAATCCTTAACTCTGTTCTTTCTCCCATTTTCTTTGGGAAAGTCCCCTAGAATTGCTGTTGCGATTGAAGTTCGGTCACATCCTGACGAGGGTCAATTGTGCGCTTCAATTAAATTGTATTCAACACACACAAATTAACAATTATGTATTGAATGTGCGCCGTAAAATCATAATAAAGAATGAAAAGCACAACAGCCGGACGGACAGAAGGGCCAAACAAGGGTGGCAACCGCTACAGTTAGTTTACTACAATATATGTGCATACATATGTATAAGGGTTGACAGCGGCTGAACCTAGCCGAAGGATCTCGCACGTATTGCTCAATTGAAATTGACGGCGTAATAAGCGTAGACTGATTACGGACACAGAGACACCGCGCAGAGGCGGCACAATCAAAGTCGCCCTGATAGATGGCAGCCCTGAATCCCAGGTGTGGTGCGAGTATATATCAAAGACTGCGTACTCCCAATTAAAAAGCAACCAAATAAATTCGAAACAGACCCTCAGCTCGCATGCAAATGGCTTTTGGTGTGGGCCCTCACGTGCCCAGTGGCCAATTTGGTGCTGAGTACCATCCAAAAATTCAGACACGTAACTCTTGAAACATAAAAATTGACAAATCAAATGCCACGCACACACACACCTGCACAGGTGTGGATCATTCCCAATTTCTGGTTGGCAGGAACAGACGCACTTCGATAGTTCGTACGCTTTATGGGTTTTGCGAGCATTGTCTAAGCATTTCATGAATTTTTGAATTGGTACCATTTCGCAAGAACTCTTTAGCTGCCGCACTTGACACTACCTTCTTCTTGGTCTGGGCCAACAGCAAATTGTCAACACGTTCGAGCCATCCCGCAGCGCAACCATTGTAATAAAAATTCCCAAGAATGTTTAACCAGACTTCTGCGTGGCCCATACTAAAGACTGGCATTAGCATTTCCAACCAAAGATTGCGTCATGAAGTATGTGTGTGTGTGTGTGTGTGTTAGTGTTACTGTGAACTACTCGTAGTCGCAGACGCAGTCGCAATCGCAGTCAAGAAAAGTTAAGGAAAATGAAAAAGGGGCTAATGGATTTGCCACGATAATGCAAGCAGAGTTGGGATCTTGGGGCCGGGTCATTAGCAGTCAATGTCTAGACGTGACGATCACCGACTCGACACCTTCAACCTGCCCCTAGGCCAACACCTGAAGACAACAGGTTAGCCGTCATCACGGATCATCCGTTGAAAGTTTAACCGGTTCATCATCGCCCAGTGACATTTCAATCAGCCTGCATGACGACTGAATGATGAATGATGAATGATGAAGTGTTGTTGAAGTCTGACTAAAATATTTTCATATGTATAGGATATTATATTTTATTATTTACACAGTAAGTACTTATATATGTACATACATACATTTTTATTCATAAATTTCTTTTATTATACCCTTGCAAAAAGTATATATTCATTTTGGTCAGAAGTTTGCAACGCAGAGAAGGAAGCATCTCCGACCATATAAAGTATATATATATTCTTGATCAGCAAGACGAGCTGAGTTGATATAGCCATGTCCGTCTGTCCGTCCGTCTGTCTGGATCAACGCAATCTCCTCCGAGACTATAAGGGCCACAGAAATACTTGAAATTTTGCACATAGGCTTGGATCTGCTGCAGGCATTGTATATCTCGGAATCATCCGGATCGGATGACTATATCCTATAGCTCCCATAGGACAGATCGGTTTTAAGAAATGTTTTAGTGGGATAACTTCTTCGCTATTGAAGTCTTAGACTTCAAATTTTGAATATATACTCATGAATCGCACCCCCATCCAAAAAGATATAGAGTATATAGGGCGTGGCAAATCGGAAAAAACTATATCTTCTACAATTTTACACCTAGAGTTCCAAAAATTGACAGAAACGTTAAGCTTCACCGTTTCGACAGATTTATGAAAAACTATATATATCCGCCTCTTGGGGGCGTGGCAAATCGGAGAAAACTATATCTTCCAAAGTTTTATAGGTACAGCTTCAAAATTTGATATATAGGTTACAGTTGCCCTGCTCAATAGATTGCCGAAAAATTATATATATCCAATTGTTGGGGGCGTGGCAAATCAGAAAAACTTTATTTATATCCTTTGCAATTGCAAGGGTATTAACAAACTTCGGCATGGCCGAAGTTAGCCCATCACTCTAGTTTTTTTTTGTTTTTAAAATTTAAAGTTTACTTTTCAATATTCGTTTTCATATATATTTAGCCTAATTGTAGTGTTTATATTTGTTTGAACAATATACTCATATTTTGCTTTCTGCAACAATATTTATTAACATTTTCAATTAGCTCATCGCGCTAAGTATGGGATTTTATTTTACTTGAGCCCAATTGAATGTCAATTGCTTTTTATTTGCCAGCTTAAATTATTCGCCGCTTAATTTCGTGTTTCCGATGATCCGAAATACATGAGTATTTCCGTTCTTTTATCGCATGCGAAACGTACAAGAGCAACTCGTATAAAATCAAAACAGGAACAACAACAACAGCAGCAGCAGAATTCCCGACCTCTGCCTCTGTCTCTGTCGTTGCGTTCGTCCCTGCCTCTGCCGCTGCCTCGGCCTCTGCCGCTGCCTTTGCAATGCGCCCTGCAACGACGATGCCGCTGCCGCTGTCGTCGTCAACTGAGGCCACCAACGGCATTCTATTTATAGCTGAGCGTTGATGCCGTTCGTTACGTCGTTTTGCTTTTAGGTGAGTTTCGGACGCTTTGCTATCAACTGGTTCTATGGTGTAATGGTTAGCACTCTGGACTTTGAATCCAGCGATCCGAGTTCAAATCTCGGTAGGACCTTCAGTTTTAAGTTCAATGCAAATTTTTTTTTAAATTGTCGCTTGAGAGGGTTGATTTTTATAAATATTTGACAGTTTATTAACAAATTTTGGCGTTATTTACTTCCGTTATCCGCTATCAAATACTGACTGATTGACAGAATGGGGCGAAAGCGTTGTAATGTTTTGATTCAGATAGCGCGCAATACTGTTTAATAACCCACACCTCACTCCACGAGCTATTATCTGCTTAATCAAGTGAGAAAATCATTCGTTTATTTACCAGTCCCCCCAACAGGCTATTGCCGCCCTATTGGCTGCCAAAACCGATAACAACTACGAGTTTGATTTCTACTTTACTTCCCTTTTTTTCTGTTTGTTCTGTCTCGCCTTTTTGTTTACCATTAATTGAGAGCTAAATGTACTATATATATATGGATTATATGTGCTTGTATTGTGTATGTATGGTAAAAATTACCAATAAATTTTTTATTTATAGAAGACTTAAACAAAATAGAATCATTTAAATTAAGTTACAAGTCTAACGTTGTTCAACTTGACTGGATATGAAAAATAAGGAGTAAGAAAAATATATACATAAATATATATAATAATCAAATATTAACTCCAATAACATTTTTTAATCTCAACTTTGAAGAATCTACCCAAAATGCTATAAAAAAAAACATTATATATAAAATATATATTAAAGTTAACTAGTTTTCATTTAAACAATGCTTTCAAATTTTCCCACACTTTATTGATTTTTCGTACGAGGAATCGTGCGTAAAAGCTTCATCTATATGAAGTGGATATATGGAAATATATACATATATATATATATATATATATATGTATATATATATATATATATATATATATATATATATATATATATATATATATATATATATATATATATATATATATATATCTGTATGCAGCGTATGGTTTCTGCTGAAAGGTAAATTATATTCCCTTGAAGCTCAATGCGAATATATATTGAGAAAGCTCTCAAGATTTGTGCTAAAAAGTAAAAATTCTCAAAGATAATTTATATTTTTTTTTAAATAAACTTTTATAAAATATGTTTTATGCATTTTGCATAATATAAAAATATATTTTTAAGGATATAACTCAGATATGCATATATGTATTTATATATATATATATATATATATATGGTTGCTTCGTTATAGTTAAATGAAGTCAAAAGCTTCTTTTGCGGCAATTGCAAATTATTCAGCAATTTTTATTTTTATTGGCCATGAATTTTTGTGCGTGTCTCCACGTGGCTTGGCAACAAGCAAAGTTTGTAATAAGTTTATATATACTATATGTGTGCATACCTTTTTTTTTGGGCCTACATTGCAATAGTTTCAGTGGCCCTTTAATGGCCGCGAAAGCAACTAAATATTGGCGCTTGGTTGCGGACTACCTTTTTTTTTGGTTGTCTGTTTTGTGTTTTTTGCCTTGGGGAAAAGTAAAAGTTGGCTCGTTCTGCAAATGGTTGAAACACCGGAAATATGAACACAATTTCTCAAACTGGCTAAAAAGAGCAGAGCATGGACGAACTTGTCGTTGCTCAATTAGCAAAATGCCTACAAGCTGCTTGTGGCTGGCTAATGGCAAAGCCTCAATGGACACGGACATGGCCATCATTATTACTTACGCGTATTTTGAAGTGTTTAGATAACACACACACAACGAAGAAGAGAGAAAAAAACTGGAAAAACTAACAACGCAGCTGCCAACAGACAACGGACAATGGACAACGGACAGAAACATGGCCCGGGCAGCCGCGTAAATAGCCTACAACCTTTTTTGGCTAAACCACTATCCCTCTAGCTAGCTGCGTCTATCCCCCACAGCCCCCGCAGCCCCCTAACCCTACCCCCTATCCCTGCAAGCTGGGCCCGTTACAATGTTCATTCATTTATAACGAATTTCAACATTGAAATGTTGGAAATTGTTAGGCAGCCTTGTCCGGATCATGGACCGAACCATTCCGTCTGCCTGCGGAGGAATTCTTCTCTCTTTATTTCTTGTCTCGTTTTTTGTTTTTATTTTATTTTTGTATTATTTTTAAGTTTTTTTTTGCTATTTTTTGATGGGGCTTTAAGCAAATCATCTTCATTCATGTCGTCTGGCTGTCTGTCAGCTCAGTTGCTGTCTAAAAGACATTAGTTCGTAACTTAATTAATGCTTTTGTGTTAATTGCCACAGCAGAAACAGAAACAATACAAAATGTTTAAAACTACAACAAGAACAACGATGAAGCCTAAAGTCTTCGACAAATAATGAAACTTCATGCGTTCGTTCCCAGGAATTGTGAAACTACATTTCGGTCCAGCATTATTGAATGGGGAATTTCGTATCGTTATTATATTATAATATTATATAGCCCACGTATATTGGATGGAACCTGCTTCATTAACTAAAATTATAAATTATTTAGTATCAAGAGTTCTGGTTTTGCCAGATTCGTAGACTTTGACACTTCATCGGCAAATTTCACTGCAAAAATGACAAACGAGTTTCAACCAAAAAATTTTAAAATCGGTCGCAACCGACTACGCAATACTCGTTCAAGGTCTAAACTTAGATACATTTATTATGAAACCGATTAACAGCGCCTCATCAGCGATCTAACTTCATAACTTAGAGATCCATCTCAATAGGCTACGCTCGCAAAATGCGTATATATATACCATTTTAGGTCAGTCATAGGT
Organism: Drosophila gaucha; assembly: GCA_035045545.1. NCBI lineage: Eukaryota > Metazoa > Arthropoda > Insecta > Diptera > Drosophilidae > Drosophila > Drosophila gaucha. Next base: position 613,450 of record JAWNOY010000077.1, on the reverse strand, counting down.
AAGGCCAATTCTAACTCACATCTTAAATATCTGGAATCAATTATTTTGTGTATAGTAATTTCCTGATTTCACCTATTTCTAATAGGCGCATCCAAATAATCGTAGCACTATATAAGCCTGATACTGTATATATACTGTATTTCGAATATATATTCCAAATTTCAGTTCTTTATCTTCAAAGCTTTGCTTCTATGCAGATCGATGGAAATGCAAACCAAACGAGAATGAAGCTCTTCAAATAGTATCAATTATATTGTCGAATTTTCCAGTTTACTTCTACTACGACGAATCAAGGCTTAAACTAAGCCAAGTTGGCTATAAGAATCAGACCGAAAAACGAATGGAATTATATATATATATACACTTATATATGTATTTGTACTGATAGATATATATTCAATCATTGAAATTTAATTGCTCTATTACAATTTTGGAGAGAATTAGCTTCAAGAACCGAACAGCAAGCCTGTAACCCCAAATAGTTTTAGGCTTGCAAATTTCTAAGCAGAATTTACTTTTCTATGAACCGAAACTTAAACTGAATTAGATATTGGCGTCGGGATCGGGATTTTCGGGACCCGAAATTGTCCCGAAACGACATTCGGTATCTGGCGGGTTGGGAAAAAAAAAAAAAAAAAATTCTAGAGATATGCTCTGAGACGACGGCATTTCAGAGATACCCGTTCGGGGTAAGCGGGTCCCGAAAATCTCAGTCCCGACGCCCACCTCTGCTCATAAGCATATCTTTAGAATCTCTTACCATGCCACCTTGAAGTAGAGATCAAGCACTTATCCGCCCGACCTGGAATTTTTCAAGGTCTTTCCCAACCAACTCGAAAATTGTTTAAAAAATCCCGATCCCGACGCCCATCTCTAAACTGAACCATCCCAACTTCACATTGAACCAATAAGCCTGTAAAGGAAAATAATTATATGCCCCTATATTATAAACCCTATAATTGCACCTAACAAGATGAAATACTATAAATGTTCGACTTAATACAGCTTTGCAGTTATATGAGAAATAGTTTGAGTTTTTTGCAGTTTGACTAAATATTATTATGGAAATCAAATATATTTGCATATCTTCATAAGATTTTGCATTGGTAATAAACCATTTAAAAATCTATTTTTTAGCTTTACTGCTATAGGTAAAGTGAAGGTATTAATTTAATCAATAATAATTTGTGAAATATTTCGAATTTTTCTTTGTCATAAATATTTATAAAATTTCGTGATTCAGATTTTCTGTGCTATTATGAATACTATATCAGAAGCAATGATATATACTCTACATGCATACTAATTGTGATGGCTCGCTTTATTAATAGACAAATTTGAAATGAAATAGATATTTTATATGTCAGGTGTATGCAGCTGGGTCCGTAAATAATGATTATATTTATATGTTAAATAGAAAAATCAAATGGACCTAGAACAAAATGGGTTTCGAGTAATTTATACAATTTAGAACAAATATTTTATGTAATAAAAAAAATTATATTTGAAAATAATGATTAAAAATTATTTTTATTTTTATCGCTCAAAATAAAACTCAATTGCAATTGATGGCTTTTCTGCTAGACTTTTCAGCAAGATTAATTCAAATCCTTGTTAAGTGCTAATCCCGACTAATAATAAGTATGGTCTCAGCTGTATAAAATTACTCAAAGATAATAGTTATCATTGAAGAAAAATAAAATATTAAAATTTTGTAAATTTTATTATTATTATTATTTAACTTATAATGATTACAGTAGATGTCATACAGCGCTCGGTGCTTAGGTGAAGCCAACATATATTAACATCTGCCAGCGCTCGCTGATAAATATATGACACAGCAAGAAGCACAGCAGTTATCGATGCGTTTCCAACTTGGCCAAAATGCAGGGTCCATACACACACACACACACAGCTGGCCTGGCCAAAAATCGATGCTTGGACTGAGTGGGCCGTGGCTGAAGTTGACCGGCGGGCAAAACCTATGCCGATGACGCCATCTGGTGAGTCCGAAATGTTGTCACTGATTCAACATGGCCCCCCGAAGCTCCCCCAAGTTGCTACCCAAAATAAAAGAGCCCCTCCGCCGTCTGCTCAAAGACGACGCATTTGGCAACTGGCCTGACTTTATGGCCGGGCAGGTTTTTCCTTGGGAAAATGCATTAGCATGAATCATTCATAGCCAAGCAGCCAGTTGCATTGCCCCCAATATTGTGGCCATACCGAAAATCTATGTTAATTCCTTCAAGTGCTGTGTGTGTGTGTGTGTGTGTTACCAAAGTTCAAGTGGCGCTGATGTCAAAATGTTATTTTTGCCCGCTGTTCAAAGAATAAGTGTGCACACACATACATACATACTATTGTATGATGCATGCATATAGGCATATATGTATGTACATAAACAATTATAATTATTAATACTTCAGAAAGTTTAACATACCCATTATAAATGGGTAGCATTGGGTATGATGAGTAACTGGCAAAATAAAGTAAATCTGATTTGCTATGGTATATATGTAAGTACTTGTATATATATATAGTGTATATGAAAATGTTTAATGAATTCATTATGACCTTTAAGCAGGTGCTACGCATGCCAAGAGGATTTACTAATCAAAACTTCAGACTCTACTTTGCCGAAGATCTGAAATCTATCATAAATTATGTGTTAGGGCTACATTAGTTTCAGATTCGGATTCAGCAAGTCAAAGTTGTCTGGTTACTAAATTTCTTTAAATTCTGTTGGTGTGTGTAATCATATATCTAAAGACTTACATGTGTACAAATTTCGGTTGGAAAAGTTCGTTGAATATATATGATTTGGAAACTAGATTTAAGAATACCCTATTAAAATTAAGTTATTCTAAATAGAATGCTGAGCATTGAGCATTGATATCGAAAAAAATCGATTTTGTGTATGCGAAATAATTATCGATAAATTATTAGTATATTTTAAGACGATAATTATGTAATTCGCCAGAAAGTTATTGAAGAATATTTGTATATTTATAATAAATATTTATATAATAAATATAAAAATAAGCTTTTATTTACATTTTTTGAATAGTTCAAGTAATCCATCAGAGCTGTCAATGAAATTTGAATCAGCTCAAATTTTAGCTTGTTATTCAGATATCTCTTGCTTAAATTTGCTATAGTAATATTCCATCAAATCCTCAAAATAAAGAAAAAAACACCTTGTCAGCTAACATGAACTTTGACAGGAACACGAGAAAACTTTTCTCGAGGTGTTATCCAACGGAAAAAAAGGCAAAAAAAACGTTGCATAGAGTGCGGATTGTTGCCTTAATAGACTGCTGGGTCGCAACAGAGCAGAAACACACACAAAAACATGATTTCATAAAGTCAAACATTTATTTATTTAGCTTTACTAGCCAAAAATGTTTAACGAGTTGTACAAATAAAAGAAACCAAAAAAAAACCTTTTCGACGAAAAACCTTAGGCAAAACGAAAAAAAAAAATTAGATTTGAATTTGATATGCGACCCTGCACGTATCAAACATGCGCTCACTCCTACCCCTACCCCTACCCAACTCTACCCTACCTCTTCGTCTGTCCCTAACCTCACCCCGGGCATCTGGGATCTAGCGAGCCACTCCGTCCCGTGTTTCTGTAATTCGCAAGCAATTAAAAGCCGCAACACGCAAACGCTTGGCAACAAGCTCTCAAAATTAGAAAACTAAACCTCAGACAGGAACTAACCGCGCCGCTCACGTACCAACATATATGGGTCTGAATCCGAATACAACTTACAACTGCCAAGTCATACACTCATGACCATGCCCATAGACTCCGATTCCGACTCAGATTCATATTCAGATTCAGACTCAGAGTCGAGAGTCGAACTCGTTGCCGTAGTCGTTGGCCAAGTTAGAGACTTGGTCGGCTTCATGAGATAGGCCGGAGCATGGGCAGGTAGGCCTAGGCCCACATTTAATGTAATTATCAATGATTAATGAATTGCTTAGACAAACATTGTGTCGCGACTGAGCGGAGATTTCGTTTCGAAACCGAAACTGAATCCGAACCGAACCGAACCAAAAACGAAATCGAAATTGAAACTACATAGCATGAAAGCAACTTAAAAGAATGCACCGACTGCAACATACTCTGTTTCTCAGTTCAAACATGTGGAATATAATCTTTCTGATTCAAGTCTCCGTTAATATACATGAGAGATATGATATACTCTTCATATATATATATACTCATATGTATACTTTTCAGTAGATCAAATCAGTTTCAAGATTATGTCTGTTAACAGTTAAGTTAACTTAAGCAGACCTATATATACAAATTATGTAATGAATGTACAGCGAATACACTCTGCTTTCGTTATGTCAACAGTGTATAAAAGACTGTGAGCTGCGATCAGAGAAACTGTAGTATCTCAGGTAGCTCGGGTCATATTAGCGACTTCTCCTTATATATTTAGAGACCAAAGACATGAATTGAGTAAAATTCAAGAGCATCGAAGAGTGATCCATATGGAATGCCCGACTATATTGTACCCTATAACTATTTGAATTCACGCCTATATATAAATATCAAAGGATATCTAAGAAAATATTTTAACTGTGCTGTACTTTACAATAATCGATAATCGTTAATCGATAAATTTGATGTATGCATGTATTTTATAGGCCTGAAGTTGTCTCCGCTTGCAGATGCCCATCGTACCCGTTCAATGCGTACAGGGTATTATAAAATTAACACAAGTCCTGAACGCGTTGCGCTCTAGTTTCTTCAACTGTACGGCTCGGTCGAGGGCTCGGGGTAGAGTATTGACTGCAATTAACATGGAAGGTGGCATTTTTGCTATTGACTCGATATTTCCAAGCAGGCGGCATTAATTGCCGACCAGCCGGCCGGCCGACCGGAGGCGTGCCCAGTGCCCAGTTGAATATAACAAAAAGAATCGCTTGCTTAATGATTGTAAAAACGATTTCTAGTTGCCACATTCAATTAACCAGCGTGTGAATAGGAGCACAGAGCATGCCGCCTTTTGTGGCACGCCTTCAAAGCAGCACCGTAAGCCTCTCTCCAACTGTTGCTGGTGGCGTCATTGCTCAGCTCAGCTCAGCTGGAGGTCAAAGTGCCAGCGGCCAACCCGAAGAAGAAGCTATAAGAAGAGACCAAATTTCAATTCAACAATATGAATTTCAAATATCGCAATGCTCCAGCAACCACAGCATCCCTCTGCTGTCCCACTCTTGCTCAGCTCTTGAGTTAATGTAAAAGTTGTTCGATTTGTCAAAGCTAAAGTTTGGATTATTAGTCTTCATTAGAGGCAGATCCTCAGCCACCACCTCGCTACCCTATGTCAACCACCACCACCGCCAGCATTGAAATTCTAAGCACCGCAGGGCTGTGGCCTATTCTCGTTTACTAAATTTGAGAGAGTATATTGATTTTGTGAAATAACGCTGATATATCTTCTCTATCTATATGAACTTTAAACAAAGATCTGATCGAATTTCGAATGAACTGTAAACTAAGATCTGATCGAATTTCGAATGAGCTGTACTAGATATGGATAGGGGTATGTGGGATCCGCTTATACCCGGAATTAGGCGGCTGGCTTATCAGTAGCGAGGCAACTATGAAGACAACCAAACTGTTGTAATTGTTGCTGTCTCGTTGCTTACATATATTTGTCAAATTCCCAAAAAGTATTTATGTTAATACGCAATGCGAGCGATATAAAAGCCATAAAATGCCGCAAACTACATTTAAATAAGTAGATGCGTACCCGCCATAAGGCAGCATAAATTATCGCAAAGGCAGCAGCAGCGCCAAAGACGAAACACATGTAATAAAAACTCTATTAAAAATGCCACTTACAATTAACAAAAGGCCCGCACTGCTTGCTCGGGTTCAGGGAGGGCCACCGCATAGATACGAACAACAGCAACAAACGCGAGTAATAGAAAACAATATACTATTTGAGTAAGTGTATAGGTATACAAAAACAAAACGAAAAAGCAGAAAAAAAGAACAGATAGAAAAAAGAAAAGAACGGAGTGTTTCTACGCAGTTATATAAATATTCGGTACTGACTTGATTGGGCCCTCAGCTCTTAGGCATGACGACGACAACGCCATGAGAAAACGCAGCCAGGCAACGAAATTTGCCAATTCGTGGATCTATATATACATACATATATACAAATTTAGATATAAGAATTCTAGGAGCTAGCTTAATGAAAGAGGACGAATTGTGATTCTATATCCAATGATAGATCAAGTATAGAGCTCTGATTGATTAATTCACTGATTGGTAATTCAGAAACAGTGCAAATCGTTAAATATAGGCAATCCATTTTCTGCTATAGAAAATAAGCAAAAAACGGATCTGCCTTCACCTTCATTTGAAGAATTCATTCGAGAATTGATTACTCAAAATAGTTTCTACTTTCAAAAATGTCAGTTGATAACAAAATCTGCGGTTTCTCTTAATGTATTCTTATCATAAACTGACTTAAAACATTGTACATAAAAGAATAGACAATAAACTAATGAAATATACTATGAAAACCTAAAAGCAAAAAGTATAAGCTTTTTATAAAGAATTGTTTCGATTCGGAATAGAAATATGTTACATATAAAGTTATACTATTCTAATGCAAATCGATATCGTTTTCTCTTCGACTCTACTTGTAGTTTGTTCCCTTGGCTTTTGCCGCTTACCGCGAAATACCTTAGCATGTGATTATTTAAGATGGCTGCAAATACTTATGCAATTATACTTATCAATATTAAAGACAGCAATTTGCATAGCAGACCCACACACATAAACGCACAGATAGTCAGATACAAAGACTCTGAGCTATAAAGATACACAGATATACAAATAGACAGTTACATAGATACACAAAAAGGTAGATACATATATACATATACATATATCAGTGTATATATATATATATACATATATATATATATAGCTCTCAGATGCACAGCTAGACTGATACACTGATATATAGACAAGCACAGATGCACACTTACATTCAAAAATACATAGATTGAAACATACAGATATATAGAAATACACTTATATTCAGATACACTCATACCCATATACACATACACACAGATACAGAGATAGACAAATACATAGCTACACAGATAAAAAGATACAAAGAATCAAAGATGCGGAGATCTACATGAACACAGATACACAGATACATAGATATACTGATGGGCAGATATCCAGAAACATATTACATACACACAGATGCACAGATGAAATTATGCACATAGAGATAATACATACATAGATACACCGATGGAAAGAATCACAGATACATAAATACACAAACACACAGATACATAAATATACAGGCAGAAATAAACACAGATACGCAGATGGAAATATACACAGATGTGTGTGCAGATACAGATAATATATAGATACAGAGATAGATATAGGATAGATACACAGATACATAGGCACGATAGACATATACTCAGATAGAAAGGAACACAGATAAGCAAGTGGAAATATATACAGATACTTACACAGATACACATATATACAGATACATAGATACAGAGATAGATACTCAGCTAAAAAGATACACAAATACATAGATACCCAGATACATAGATACACAGATACAAAGATACATAGATAGAAAGAAAAACAGATACGCAGATGGAAATACAGATACAAACATACAGATACACATATATACAGATGCATAGGTACAGAGATAGATGCACAAATACATAGATACATAGATGGATACAGAGATAGATGCACAGATGCATAGATACACAGATAGACAGATACATAGATAGAAAGAAACACAGACATACAGATGGAAATATACACAGTTTCACACACACACACACAGTTGTATACATACACAGATACTTATGCCTAGAGCCCAGTCAGCTGTGGGCTTTGAATTGAATTTGTGATCGGACCGGGGCGCCGCGAATGCGGGTCTTACATGGCCAAAATCGAAAGGGGAAGTCGTCAGCAGTGCAAACATTATTGAAATCCACAATGCGTATGAGTGGTTCTTTTTATTGCTTTTGAATTTAATTTAATTATATATGCGACTCCCTTCAAGTTTCAAGCATTCAACTTTTTTGTCGCTGGAATGTGAGCCGAACTGCCAAAACTTGATATGACAGATTCGGTTTACGATGCTATAGGTGCTATAGCTATGCATATGCGAGGGCCGCTGCCCATAAAGCCCTGAGCACGGCTTAATTATTTATGTATTAATACGAAATAATACATATGTATGTACACATGTTTGCGCATGTTTGTACACATTTCGGAATGGTTTTTTTTTTATATTTATTTAATTTTGTGCTTTTATTTATTTATTTAATTCTGTTTTTTTTTTTTTGTGGACGGGCTTTTGGCAGCTTTCTGGCCCAAAAGAAACTGAAAGTTACGTTCAAAAGAGACGAGCGTTAGCCCTTCGAATTGCTTACAATTAATTAGTAATTGGGTGTTTTATAGAATGCGAGTATATCTATAAACCATTATGATGGTAAGATTCTTAATAAAAATGGATTGTTTGTCAAAATTAATCAGTTGGAAATCGTAATATATTAAAGAAATAATTTATAGCTTATAAAAGTAAATTTTGCAAATATGTTAATTTTATTTTGTTAAAATAAAAACAAAAATATCTTAATTTAATATTTTTCAGACTTTAATTGTGAATAGAACAAGATATATAAACTAGAGGGATGGGCTAACTTCGGCCATGCCGAAGTTTGGTAATACACTTGCAATTGTAAAGGATGTAGATATAGTTTTCTCTGATTTGCCACGCACCCAGCAAGTGGATATATATTATTTTAAGTCAATCTATTGAGCAAGGCAACAGTAACCTATGTATCAAATTTTGAAGCTGTATCTAGAAAACTCGAAGATATTGGATATATTTGGAAGATATAGTTTTCTCCGATTTTCCACGCCCCAATGAGGCGGATATATATAGTTTTTCATAATTTTGTCGAAACGGTGAAGCTTCACATTTTTGTTAATTTTTGGTACTCTAGGTGTAAAGTCTCTGGCTTTAACAGCATCCAAAATATTGGAGGATTTATGTTAAGCACTTTATAGACTTTCCCGACTTTTTTGTGGGCGTGGATATATAACTTTTTGATCTATATGAAGGGGGGTCAAAAGTATAGTACTATCCAAATTTTGATGTTCTAGCTCTAAAACTGTAGAATATATGGTTTTACACCATTTGCCATGCCCCCAAAGGTCGCAGCTATGTACATTATATCTTTTTGGATGGGGGTGCGATTCATGAGTATATATTCCAAATTTGAAGTCTAGGACTTTAATAGCGCCGAAGTTATCCCACTAAAACATTTCTTAAAACCGATCTGTTCTATGGGAGCTATAGGATATAGTCATCCGATCCGGATGATTCCGAGATATACAATGCCTGCATATAGATTGGAGCCTATATGTAAAATTTCAGCTCTATAGCCTTAATAGTCTCGGAGGAGATTGCGTTGATCCAGACAGACGGACAGACGGACAGACGGACAGACGGACATACGGACATGGCTATATCAACTCAGCTCGTCTTGCTGATCAAGAATATATATACTTTATATGATCGGAGATGCTTCTTTCTCTGCGTTGCAAACTTCTGACCAAAATCAATATACCTTTTTGCAGGGGTATAAAAAGCTCCTGAACCCTAATTCAAATTATAGACTTCTTTTCGAGATTCAAGACATAATTTCTCTCTTAAATTAACGGCAAATGAAAACCAATCAAATTAATTAGGTCCCCAAAATTCGCTCTCACTTTACGAGCTTATGCGATTGTGGGCGTCCTCGTGTGTTACTCGTGTGGCCTGAAAGTTTGGCGGGTTATTTAGAGCGTGCGATTCCTGGCTCCATTTACATTTAAGTGTCTCGATGGAATTTTGAACGAAGCGCAGTTCGTTAATTTTTTTGTTTATTTTATTTTTTGGCTGTTTCGCTCAATGCAAAGTGCTCTTCATTCACAGAAGTCCACACTTGGCTTCGCGCATGTTGAGCTTGAGGTTGAGGTGGATGTTCAGGTTGGAGATTGGGGCCTTTCCCAGAGCCGGCAACCGGCAACCGGCAACCGGCAACCAGCAACCGGCAACAGTCAACCCGAGCACATCAGCAGCAGCAGCTACAACAACAACAACAACAATAAGAGCGGCTCTTCGCATCAGCATTCGCCGTTGCCATCTTCGTATTATTTAGCGAATTAATAACCATAAAAATCTTAATGCCAGCGCTAAGAAACGAAATCTTAAGTTTGCCTGCTGAATTTCTTATGAAAAACGTTCGCGCAACCAGCAAACAACCAACAGCAACAACAACCAAGCCAACACGAGACAACTGAGTAGGTTGAAACCACTAAAAAAAATTGAAAGACGAAAAAAAATCCAAATAAATACAGAAAAAAAAAGAGCACAAGCACAGGGTACGAAAAAAAGAGATTAGCAGAAGAAGTGCCGCCATTTAAATTTATTTACTTACGAGTGTGAACTTTATGCCCATGGCGTTCGACTGACCCTCGGCCAACTGCTCAGCCCCCTCTCGCTCGCCCTCGTGCCATGGAGCAACGTCACCGTTGTCAATGCCAAATGTGTGACGGTCCCAATGTCCACGATCCGCGATCCGCGATCCGAACCCAACCCAAGCCGAAACCCCGGACCGTTTCCTGTCCAAGCTAAACCTTTTCTCACATCAGCAACCAAGTGCAGCAACTGACTGTGTGCGTGTGTGTGTGTGTGTGTGTAGAAAAATCTCAGGTACACTAAAAATCGGGAACTATGATACAAAAATACGCAATTGGCAGCTACAGAAAAACTCCAGCACAAGTCATTAGACAGAAGTCTTTCAGAAAAAAAACTAGCTGCCAGAACCGATATTCATTTGGAAAAGATTTCTAAAATATTTGTTAACCTAGCTATAGGCAACAGTTCTTAACTATTCAGCCATACAAAGAAATATAAAAAAAGCGTTTGCGACTCTTCAAACGCATTTCGCCGACCAAGTTCAAAAAGTAACCTAAATTCGATTCCAATTCCCAATCTTAAGTATATGAAAACAGCTTGGCTACTCCTCATGCTCTTTTCGTAATTTGATTCCAGTTAAATCGAAATGAAATCTTGTTGCCCTAAAAGGCATAAAATGAATGAAAAAAAAAACTCAAAATAAAAATAACAACAAATAAAATCAGCAACCGATGGTAGTTTTTTTCTGTCGCTCCTTTTGAACTACTCGATGACAAGGCTTTTAAGTCCTTTCCTGACTTAGTGCCTTTTCCTCACACTTTCGCAACTATTTAGGCATATATTTTGTTTAATATGCACAGCGCGTCATTGTGTAATCTTTGGTACAGTTCAATATAATTTCAGTCATTTGAGTTCTACGAATTGGTTTCTGTTCAGTTATCAATTTTTTCTTGAAATAAACGAAATTCCCATTCAATAGAAAACCAGTTAAAACGTTGCATTCACGCTCCAAAAGCAGCTTAATTTAATGAAATATTCATTTTTTCAATAAGGAGAATATAATTTATTAGTCAGTACAAGAGTTCAGACAGTGGATTAAACTAGACACTTAAACAGTTAGAAAATCGGATGCCCAAAGTACAAGAGAATAAATATATCTATCTTCAATAAGTTGGGGATCCTAGTACTATATATTTTTGAAAAATAGAGCTAGATCCCAAGATCTATCCTAGTTCTATCTTTAAAGGATCCTAGTTCTTAACTGTGAAAGATAAAACCAGGACTAGTTATATCCTAGTTCTTAACTGGGAAATATAGAAATAGGACTAATTCTATCCTAATTCTATCTCTATGGAATCCTAGTTCTCAACTGTGCAAGGTAGAACTAGGTCTAGTTTTATCCTAGTTCTATCTTTATAGCATCCTAGTTGTTTATAGTTATAATTGTGATAAAACTAGGATAGAACTTTATCTTCAAATCTAAGAACTCGAATCCGCAAGTTATAGGATCCTAGTTCTTAACTGAGGAATATGCAACTAGGTTCCCTACGCTCTATCCAAGTTTTATCACAATTAAAAGCTAGGATCCTTTATTGATAGAGCTAGGATAGAGCTTTGGGATCCTAGCTCTTATCTGTAGAAGATAAGAATTGAGATCCTATGAAGATAGAATTAGGAAATAACTTGCGGGTTCTAAAAAAATAATGCCAGGATTGAACTTGTGGATCCTAATTTTAACTTTCACAATAATATAAAACTAGATCCTAGTTCTACCTTTCACAATAATATAGAACTAGGATCCCGAAATTATGCAAACATGTCACAGATAATCTCCTTTTCTTAGAGCACTCTATTGTTTACCCTAGAAAGATATAGTTTATTCCAGTTAGCAACATTTCTAAAGGTCGTATATAATGTTTTGGTTTATCTTTAACTTTAAAACTTTAAAATTTTTTTGCTGTAGCTAAAAAACTGTAGGAAATACATCCAATGGACACATCAAATGTGAGGGTGGTCTATACGAACATGTATTTAAAATTTTAAGTTTGATGCTAACTCTTTTGGACTAAATGCTATTAAGAAACTCCCTACTTACCATGCTCCAAAAGCTATAAATTTTTACTTAGTGGCAATAAGCTCGAGTAAATATTACAAATATCAGTTTATGCTGAAAAAGATTTAGTATTTTTCGATTTGGGTGGATGCAAAATCTTTAAAATCCAAAATTTTTACTCTTTTTCCATTCATCTTGACATTGAAACTCTAGCGAACCCCTATGTCTAGGGTATATGAATGTTGTTGATAGCCAGCCGTTTCTTTATGTTATGTCACGTTATGCGCTAAGAAAGCAACTTTGGATTAGGTAAAGAAAACAGTGTGCATTACCCCCTGCAGAAATGGGTGGGCTGCCTTTGGCACATACCTTCGGTAGGGGCCACACCCACCTGGCAGACGCACGTGCTGCGTGCAGTGTTTGGCTGATTCGGTTGTAGCTGGAAGATATTAAGTTGTCTTTTGTTGGGCTCATAATTTATGCGCCGGTCTGAGACAAATCATTTGCATACGAAATGTTTGGAGTGGCATTGATTTGACAACGCGCCATGAAAAAGAAACAAGGAAAGAGAGAAACACTGCAAAAGTAACACACGCCCAACCGGATCGGACCAATACAAGCAAATATACATATACAACTATATATATAAATATATATGTATATCGTTAAGCCAACTAATTAATGAAATCTATATCAATATCTTATCCGTGCGATCATTGTTTATTGTTCATTAAAATCAGCTGCGCGCCTAATGCAAATTATTGTAAATACCCTGTAATTGACAAGCTTTAGACAAATGCAGCTCCAACCAGCTGTAAAAGTAGGCATAACACATTTTTAACACATTCTAGAGTTTTAACTTGAAAATTCGAAACATTTTGAATGTAATTTATTGAAATGGGTGAGATACAGAGTATCTCAAGTATTAGCAGAGCTTACTAGTTTTAGTTTCTATTTTTTGTTTCTTTGTTGTGGGGAAGCTGATACGCAAAATCATCTGAGGCAGCAAATTATGTTAATCCACGAGTGTGAGACGTTGCGAACCAGTTCAATAGAGTTTTACCGACCAGCCGAGCGAGCGAGCGAGCGCTGGCAACCTGTTGCTTTGTATATGCTAAGCGTATGCATTGACATTCCTTAATTTGCTTAATAATCGCCGTCGCCGGCCGACTGGCCTGGCAACAGACAGCAGAAAACCTCAGCACCAAACACCAAATACCAAATACCCAAATGCCCAATATACATAGATAGTATAATATTGCAAATGGCCAAACAAGATGAAAACTTTAAAAGTTGCCACATTAATGCTAAAAACAACAATCGAAATGCGTCTCCAATTTTATTCTCTCTTTTATTTTTTATTTTGTTATATTTATTTATTTTTTATATATATTTTTTTTGTATATTGGGGCTGCGACTATCTCTGGGAGCTGCTGGGAGATTCTGCGCACAGCAATCGCATTGGCCACGCTTGGCAATCAGCTTGATACCAGAAAGTTGGCCGGCTTGGCCAGCTCTTTGGTCATGGACAATTGGTTTCGTTGGGTATATTTTGATAGGGGGGCATGGCGGAGCGGGCGGGTGTCAACAATCGGTCAACTAATTGTCGCAATGCTGGCCACGTTGGTTCGGCCATAACGAATCGCATCAAGACTCAGGCACATTCTGTTTCAGCTTTAGCATAAACTCAATTGACAACCATCTCGGGCCACATATAGAGAGTGGCAAAAGCACTTTCCACTCCCCGCTCTGTCCGCCTCTGTCCGCCTGCTCCACATTTGATTGATTAATAGCCCATTCGACTACTGCCCATTTGTTTGGCCTTAACAACCGCCAAAAGACTCACGAAGTGTGTGTGTATAGCATTCTAAGTCTTATATACGATATAAAGCACCACAGCACCACCGCACTACCACCCTTTTAATGACTCACATTCGAATAGTTATGCTAAACACTTATTTTATTTGATCATCGAGCTTAACTACAATAAATGTATCACATCTATCAAATATATCATATATATAAAATATCTCATATATTTCAAGTATATCTTATATATCATATACATATATCATTTTGCATATATATTATATTTATATTTTTCATATATATCATATATAGCATATATATCATATATATACCATATCTCATGTATAGCATATATATCATAAATATCATGTATATCATATACATATATCATATATATATTTTTTCATACATATATATATCTATCTTCTCTATCATATCTATCATATATTTCATATATACCATGAATGTATTTCATATATGTATATGTAATATATTTAATATCTATCTTATCTATCATATCTATCATATCCATCATATATATCATATATATCACATATATCGTTTGTATCATATACATCATAATATTTCATATATATTATATACACATATCATATACATACTCATATGTAAGTTAATAAATTCGTATTTCATATCAAATAACATGATATAATTAACTGTAATGACATTTTTAATATAGCATATCAGATTATATAATATAATATTAAGTCAGTTATGAGTATATTTGATATAATGAGTTCGCTTTTGAAAAACTCTTCGGTAAAATTCTTAACATTCAATGATAATTTAAAGCCAATACTTTTTTTATCAAAACTTAATTTGCATTGATTGTTTCAATGAAAGTTTAAAGTTTCTAAAAAATTCTATTAAATATCTAGTGGCTCAAAACAATATAACGTCAAAAAAATTAGTAAGCAATTGAGAACATTGTTTCACCCGATTCTTTGGATCATAATTATTCTCTAAGTATTGGCGAGATGAGATCAACTTGAAAGTTTGCTGTTTTATGGTTATTTGGTATTTGCCATTGAATAGATTTGAATTTGAATTTGAATAACTGATCGTTTTATTTGGATTTGTGTTTTATTCAAGATCTCATTCAATTAATTCACACCTTTTACGCGCACGATTGTGATTTTTTGGAAAAAACTTGCTTTATGAGAAACGGCAATGGGAATTCGATTGGAATCCCATTAACCGCACAATACGTACACAGAATTTTAAGATCATTTATGTATATATCTAAGTGTATGCGTGTGTGTGTGTGAGCGTCCTTTTCGTGGTAAGGTTTTTATGCGCTCGCTTTTGAGTGCGAGTGAATTTTTGTTGACGGCGCTCTAAGTGGTTTTCTAACGAAGGATGTGCAGGAATCTTACTTCCACGAACTGAGACCAAACAGCAACAACAAAAAAGAATTCTCTTAATATGCCACAAAAAAGAAAAAGAATAACAAAAATATAAGAAAAAGAAAAAGAAAGCCGCAAACAGAGAGCGAATTTTAAGTCAATGACTCCATTAAATGCGGTTTGCTGAATACATTATGAGTTGCCAGGCATCAGGCATCGTTTGGCAACAGGTTGCCATGCATCGCCCACTTGCCACTTGCCACTTGCCACAATCGCTTCCACACCACCCGCCTGACTTCGTCTGCCACACGTTGCGCTTTATTGTGGTGCATGCAACAAATGCCGAAATACCTATAACCGGAAAGCACTTTATTAGCAGAGAGCTAATGTCGGTCTATATGTATGTATGTGTGTGTGTGTATGTGTGTGTGTATGTGTGTGTGTGAGAGAGAGAGTGTGAGTGTGTGTGTGTGCACATTAGACACAATTGCAGCATATTAACGTTGCTCCTTACAGGACTTTGCCAATCATGTTCGACAGACTAATGCTGTCTGAGGAGCTTCTTATCATCGTGCCACTCCCATTTCGCCCATCTCGACTTGGCGATTCCCACACATTCTATTTGGCATTACCTGGTACTTTTATGGCAATGCGTCAACTTGATTTATGCTCACACAGTGGGCTGCAAGCTGCAAAAATTGAATTTCATTTCACTTGCAGCAAAGTTACTAAAATTGCAAATTTCTTTAAAATTAATTGAAATTGATAATAAATAATTTTAATGTAAGCAAATACACTTTCTTTATCATTACATAAGATCTTTAGCTCAAATATATACTAAATGCATTTGTAGCAGAATTTTCACTATGGCTAAAATTTCATTCCAAAGAACTCTATTAAATAATTGAGCTGTGAATCACATACGACGCAGCTTATTCATGTATATAGTATATGCATGTGTATGTGCGTGTGTATGTGTGTATGTATACAGACTCGTATTATAGCAACAAATTTGTTATCTTATTTTGCACAATTACTGCAATTGAAAGATGACTATTTGATGAGAGAATCTAAGTGAATAAGCTTACAAAGTATACTGGGTATTCATAGCCGGAAAAGTATGGATTGGAGATGGGTTCGGGGAAGAAATTGGTTGCCGTCCCATTCCGTCAAGAAAACTATCTTGTTTTTCTCGTCCCGATTTCATTTTTATCAACTTTTGGAACTCTTAAGATATTTCCTTAAAAGTTTCTCCCATAAGACGTGTTCTCATTTGTTTCGCAGATATTGAAGCATTAACTTTTGCAACAATGGAAATTCAATAAAATATATTTAAAATATTTGGACTTATCTTAAATTTATTATGATTTATGTAAGAATTAATTTTCTGCTCAAAATCATTCCTCTGTTCACAGTTTATTCCAAAGATTGCATCGATTATTAATTTCCTTATCTTACTTATCTTTCTTACTTATCCCGACCGCTCCGGAATTTTTTAGAATCGTTGCTAGTGGGATTCTCGGAAATTCCGATCCCGAAGCCCATGTCCATTATAGATTATGATATATAAACTATGATTTATTTGGCTATTCCATAAATACTCTTCTTTCTATACTCTGACCCTTATGCTATTATAGATATTCATAAAAATCACTTGGAATTTTGAAGTCCTATTAAATTGGTTCACATGCTCAACTTACACCCTTTGTTAGCTTTTTGCTCTTTAGTAGATATTACACTAACTAGTCTGATCTCTTCATATTTACAGTGGGCGCCATAATTCACGTCTAGCATGTTTGCTAATATAACAAATTAACGCTTAAATTACTGACCCATGACCCACACTCGCCGCTGCCGACCCACCCAGCCCCAAACTACTTATATATACTTTAGATATATATATATATATATATATATATATATATATATATATATATACATGTTCAACTTATCCGAGAGTAGAAAAAAAGAAGTGGGAAAAACGGTACAAATTTTATGCAAAATTTACTTTGTCAACATTTGTTGTCGCTCTGTGTCTTCTTTGTGTGTTCTGTGTGTTTGGTGACACTGTTTAAGCGGTGCGCAGAGGGAGGCGTCGGCGGCGGTGGCAGCTGCAGGCAGTCGGAGGTGGCGGTAGGCAGACGGTGGTGCGACTGCGGCTTTGTCGACTTGAAAGTCTGCACGCAATGCGTTGTTGTTGCTGCGGGCATTGGGGGTTGGGCTGGGGGCTACATTAGGTAGACACATACAGAGAGAGAGAGGGAGAGAGAGAGAGAGAGAGGGATACAGACACACATATGCAGACAACACGCGCCTGGCTTGCAAGTCATGAACATAGAATGAAGCCGCGTTCTACCCCACTTCACCTCCCTCTGCGCTGGTCTTGATCGTGCGTGTGTGTGTGTGTGTAGCTGCTGCTGTCTCTGCCCCAACCCCTGTGTCTGTCCTACACCTCCCCCCACCCCTTTTGGAAGTTTGTGTGTACGCGCTGTTGTTGTTGGTTCATTGCCCGCCAAAAATTTTGAAGGCCAAAATAATATGAGATTTTGTTTTGCTGTCTTTTTTTTGCGCTTTCTGTTTAGCTTCTGCTTCTTCTGCACGTTGCTTTTGTGTTTATTGTTGTCGTTGTTGTTGTAGCTGCTGCTGTAGTCATTTCAGGTTTTCCCTTTCTGGCAATATATGTATGTATGCATGTATACTTGCCGGCAAACTGCTGGAGGTGTGTGTGTGTGTGATTGGGGCTGGAGGGCTACTCTAAATGTACAAGACGCACACTTACACACACACACACACACACATTCGTACATGTATGTACATACGCACTTAGGCATCTGTATCTGTATCTGTTCGAGTAGCTTTTTATCCGACCTGTGCAAGACTGTATCTGTATCTGTATCACGTATTTGCTCTGTCGTCGCAATTTACGCACTTTTTTATTAATTTGTTGTATACCCTGTACACAATTGTAAAGAATTGGAATACATACATACATATGTATGTAATTGTATTATAAATTAAAAAGAGATCTTCAACTTTCGTATCAATCTGCGGTTAATCAATCTATCAAGTCTGCTCAAACATAGATCTATATATAATTATCATCAATTGAAATCGATGCAGACTGCATTAAAATCTCAGATAGTCTCTCTTTAGATATTCTAAAGCGCAGATCTATACACATATATTATTAAGAGAAATCGCTGCAGACTGCATTTAAATCTCAGATAATCATTCTTTAGCTATTCTATCTGAATTAAAGTTGAAAGAAGAAGAGGAAACCATAAACAGCTTAAGATGCAGATACATATGTTTATAATCAACTTTAAGTATGTACACAACTATAAGATATAGTCATTGCTCTCCTGTATCTGTGTACAGGGTATCTTCCGAGCGTGCATTTGTCAACTATACTTTTCTCACTTGTCAATTTGATTAGTTTTTTTTTTGCGCCTGGCACCGGCAATCACAGCTACAGCGACAATCGCGCTGGCAACCCTATGCTAGATCGCCCGGCTCATTTGCTGGCATTTTGGCTAGTTACACTTGGAATTTGAAATCTTTTCTGATTGGTTTCTCGCTGATTTTTACTTGTTCATACCCTGTTGACATGTCAGTTAGTAATGGGGTATGACAGAGCAAGAAAGAGAAATCTTTGGGCACCCACATACTAGGTCCATATATCACAATACACAGATATGTATGTACATATGTAAAATGTTATATGATGTTGGAATTTCATCGTTTCATCGATCAATTACAGCCCAACTGTATTACGATTTGTCTAGGGTATGTCTTAGTCGTCAGCTCTTGACATGATAATATTTTTACTGGTTTTTTTTCGGTCAGCGCTGTAGTTCCCAGAACCCGTCTTTATGCGTGCCTTTTATTTTATATTTATGTTTTTTTTTTTAATTCAAGAATTACAGCTTAAGCGCTCATACACACACACACACACACACACGCGCACGCACTATGAGAGTTGAGCGGAGTGACTGGTGCTCCTTGCTGCGAATTGAAAAGCTTTCGGCTTTTGTGTGTGGACGCCTCGTTCAAATAGAAACAACTTGGGGGCCCACTTGAAGAAACGGCATAAGTTTTGCCATTTTGCTGATTTAGCAGAAATCAACGAAACCTCAAATCATCGATCGACAGCCAACTTCCACTTGAGAGATCAGTTAATAGAGCTGATAAATGATAGATACAATTTCGGCAGCCGAACAGCAAAAAAGCAATGACAATAGCAGGTCGAGTCGAGTGTGACCAACCGACAGATACCCAGCCACAAAGATGTGTGATGAATACATATACATACGTATATGTATCGCTATAGCAAATATCTGCAACTGTCACATACCTTTTCACTTACTTTGTATACCCTCATTTTGAGAGTTTTTAATGAGCACAGTGTATAAGCGCTATAAGCGGAGTTCAGTGTCAAGAAACGTTCAAGTGTGTAAATACATACATACATACATACATACGTGAGCTAACGTGTGTGTGTCTAATTATATGGTAATACAGGCATACGAATGTACATATAAATTACTCTTATTACAGAGCGACGCCAACACTGTCAAGCGAGCGATCGACAGACCTATTGTAGATCTATTACGCCATCGCAGCATTACGAATGCCTAATGTTAATGAGTTAGTTATGGTGTATTGGCTGGGCCTATAGATACAAAAAAGAACTGCACGGAATCACAGCAGTACGTACTGGGTCAATAGACGCGACTCTAACCAAATTTAATATGCCCGAATCAATATCTAATCAATCAACTCTACATACAGATACATATATATGTACCTGGGTATGTTACATATATCATTAGAATTCCATTTCAATGCAGCCATTGATCTCATCTCGGTCTGCCTTTGACGCAATTGAACGATAGGGGTGTATACTACATATATGTATGTACATATGTTTGCATATGAACCAATTAAGCAACCAGCAATCGGCAGCTGCTGATTCATCATGAGCGAGATGAATCAATATTCTTAACTTGAGCCTGACAAATTTGAAATATATCTAGATTTATGGCACGCCTCGCTAGTTCTTTGGGTTTGTTGTACAACAATTCGATTGATTCTATATGACTTTTAAATCTATTAGCTATTTATTAACCTTATCAAGCATCTTTATGTGTCTATATCTGTTCGTGGACAAGGCAGTTGCTCGGCTTTTGTATGGCCATGTTGATGGAAACCTGGCACAGATGATTCAATTTGTCAAAGTCAAAGTTAAGATCAGTCAAGGCAGATCACTATATCAAACATGAAAACCAGATCTCAGGCCATGTCTACTATTTCGTACCAGCTAATGAGGATCTATAAAAAATACAAATATTCTTAGTTGAAACCAAATAAAAAAACGAAATAATCAGCATAGGCAGGTGCCCACAAGCAAAAAGCCATTAAGACAATCATTTCATTTAAGCAATCATTTCCAACTCAAATCACATCATATTCTTTTTTAATTTCAATGAATAATTATAGAAAAATGTATACAAAAATTCGAAAAAAATAGAATAGAATGCCCATCATATGTGTACTTATACATGTGGCCTGTGCCCCCACATACTAGACATACATCTATCCAGCTCCAATCTCCATTGCGGTTCCATTCATAAAAATTTAAAACACACACATACCCATCGGCATGTTATGGATCATCTAAACATCAAATCATTGTCATAATCGTCATCGCTTAGCTCAGCTTAAATGCCGCATTGGCATTACGTAAATTGATCTGTCGCTGATACCACATTATCAGGCGCCCGTCCGGCCCCATGGCCGGCTGCGCCTCAATTTTAGACGTCGGAGCAGCTGTGCGTGCGGTCCCCATAAATCGCGCAAGTTCACTTTATTTACCGCACGGCTCCCAGCTCCCAGCTTCCAGCTCCCTCTGCTTTGATCGCGCCCCTCCCCCAAATGTTCATTCATCTCATCCAGCGTTTATTTTGATATCCATTTCGGATCTTTGTCGGTTGTCGGTGGCGGCCTCTTGGCAACGACAAGCGTCGAAAACGGCGGCAACTTGTTTCTTTTTATAATTTATACGCTTTTTATTTTGATTTGTGCGCTTGGCCTTCTTGAGGCGCGCACACACGCACACACGCAAGCACACGTGTGGCAAGCTTTTAAATGGGTATTCACAATACATTTGCAATTATCACAGAGACAGTTTCTCATATTGTTTATACCCTGTACACTCAAGACATGTACAAACGAGTATTTGCTAGCCATTTTCAATCAACAAAGATTCTAGTCTTATCTGGCTTATACTTATTATAATATATACATACGTAACATTCTGATGCAAAGACCTTAAACGACCTAGAATTTTTAAAAATTTTACTATTTTCAAAATATTACTAAAATATTGAAATAATATATGCTGATTAAAGTAATAATCGCTATATAAGAATTTAGAAAAATATTTCTCATTAAACTTTTTATTATATTAGTTTCTTAAGTTTTCTCGATCTTAATATCATTCTAAAGAATACTTAATATTTAGTGGAATTTCTTTTTTTTTAATATAAACAAAATCAAACCAATACAAAATTTATTTTCGCTTTAAATTACATATACCTTAAAAATGTTATATAAAATATTATAAATATATTAACCTTATTTTAATTTTATTTTTATAATGTTTTTATCTAATAACAACTAAAATATTGATATAATTTATGCTAAATGATTTTGCAATATTAAAGTAAAAATCGTGATATATAAATTTTAAGAAAGTATTCATCAGCATATTTATCATAAAACTTTTTATAACATTAGTTTCTGAATTTTTTTCGATCCTAATATTATTTTTAAGAGTTTTTTATAATTTCCTACAATTTCAACTTCACAAAATATATTTTATATATACACTTTCAATATTTTATATTAAATATTATAAACATATTTTAAAAAATATTTGAAAATTAAATATTTATTTGTCAAAATCAAAAATGAAAATCTTTGTTTTGAGTTACACCCAAGACTTGATCTTAGTTTCTATTTCACTCTTCATTCATTATTGGAAATTTCTCACTTTTGGGAATTGACACAGGATATCTGGCAGTCTTGCTGGCGCTTTGACTGCGTAATGCTTGTTTATTATGGTTTTCAACCTTAGTTCGGTAGGATGAGTTCTATTTGTCTTTATTTTGATTATAACATTTTTACATGCGCTGGCTCCCAGTGGAACTCGGCTCTTGGCTTGTTTGTTTTGAGACGATTTTCCGTGCCCAAACAATTATCGTGCTTTTTCCTTTTTTTTTTGCAGTTCTCACTTTTATTTTTGCCTTTTTATTTTGATTTTGATGTTCGAGGTGTGCTGGTCTGGTTGGGTCTGGGTCTGGGTCTGGGTCTCAGTATGGTCTTGCCTTATTTTTGGGGGTCTTGGGTGTTGGGTCAATGGGACAATAAAAATGAGCATAATTATGTTTACAATGACTAAATGTGTGCATGTGTGGGTGTATATGTGTGTGTGTGTGCATTCAGTTGACACAACACACGCAGATTTGACAGGCAGTTATAAAGCGGAGCTCTACAATTAAACGGCGCTTGGCAACGCTTCCAAGCGCGACTCGATTTGCTTTGAATGAACTCTGCTTTCTGCCCAGTTCAGTTCAGTCAGTCAGTCATTCAATCAATCACTCGCTCATTCACTCATGCTCACAACTCCAACTAGCCGCACGTTTAATTATAAAGCAAAAAAGAGATACAAAGACCAAAACTTACGCCCACCACACAATATGCGCCGCTGCCTATGCGGATCATTAACTTGGCTGCGCTCCTTTTATGAGCTCCAGCGCCCCTTCGCCCCTTCCCCTTAGCCCCAAATGTTTGTTGTTGTTAGTGTTGTGGCTGCCCCGCATAGTAAACATTGACAGGCATTCAGTTTACTACTGCTGCTGCTGCCCGGCTACTGGTGCTCAGTGGCTCATTCATTTTGTGATTTCATTCACATGAAAAACTCTCTTTGCATGTGCGTGGGCAGCTGCCACGGAAAAGCTCGCATGCGTGTGGCAGTTGCAGCAGCATTCGGCGACATTCAATTCGATCTGCTTAACAATTTGTCAAATTCATTTGATTTCTGAATTATTAAATTGACTCCATCGACATTTGTGAGCATTATGTATGCAAAGCTTTGTCTTGGGTCTTGGGTCTTGGTATTGGCTCTTGGTGGAATTCCACTCATACGAATGCTTGAACGTTTGCCATTTGTTGAACGCTCGATAACAATATTTAAATGCCGCTCACGGGGCGCAGACGCAGTTTCCACTGCCAATTTCACGTACATTGGCCCCCGACGGATACCAATTGAAAGGCCTATTTGCCATCTATGTGCTGCTGCTGCTGCCTCAAATGGCCAACAACTTAATGCTGGGCCGGCAGTCGATCCGCATTTGGCGTTTGGCTTTTTGGCCTTTCCGTTTCGCGTTTATTGTGTGTAGTTGGTGCCAAATTGTTTGCCCCCACAATAGTAACACAGCACAGGTGTCTGTGTGTGTGTGTGTGTGTATGTGTCTCAGCCAGCACCCACAACAGACCAGTGAGTGTGGCTGAGCAATTGGCCATTCTCAGCGTGGGCGATGCCAAGCGGCGCCCATCATCTTAACATGGTGTCAAAGCCGGCTGACTGGAAGAGTAGGCTTAAAAGTTATCTGGTTCCCATAAAGAAAACAATAGAGTTAGCAGGCTTATTGCCAGCTAGTCTTAATGCATTCGAATGCACATAAGCATAAAAATCAAAAATCATTTAACACCAATTTGGAGCAGCTGCTGGGGAGTATAGACAGACTAGAAGTAAAGTATTACAAATTGTATAAAATTTTGTTTTTAACTATCTTGGTGTCTACATAAATTCACTAACACATATACAGTTAATAGATGAAAATGGGCAAAATTTCTTAAAAATATAATAAGAAATATACTTTGAAAAATAGTCAACAAACATGAACTTAAAACCATGAGATCAATAGATAGATGTCTTTAGACTATCTAAGGGTCTAAAACTTAAATTAATAAGAAATATAATCGATTGCATAGAAACATAGATATAACGATTTTGATGTAGATCAAAAACATAGGTTCAAATCTTTTGAAGACGCTTCAATGCTCGAATTCTTTTCATACCCAGGGAGCCCACTGAAAATAGGATTAGTTGAGTATGAAAGTCAAATCGCCAAGATGGCTCAATCGTTAATTTGTGGCCCAAATACAGTTTGGTGAGAACACAATCTAAACCTGTTTCGGTGTAAGAGTAACGGCAATTGGCTTTATAGCCGAGAAAGTGATCTCTACTCGCATTTGGGTGTCTAACCTCAGCGACAACGATTCGTTTCGTTCTTGAATGGTCTCACCCATTCGTTAGGACGGAAACAAGTTCCTCACTTCAGGCCTTGTACTAGAAAGGGCTCTACCAATTTTAGCATTATTTGATAAAATGGTTGTTTAGATATATATGTAACAGGCAGAAGGAGGCGTGATAGCGCCCATATATAGTATATACATGCTTCATCAGTTCGATCAAAATCTGCTGCCGAATTGTTTTACCTATGTTCTTTTTTAGTCTGTTCCTCTGTATGAACGTTAAATATAAGAGCTAGATACATGAAATCTACATGTAGATCAACTTATTCCTATAGATCTATAAGAAATAGAATCTCCATCAATGTTCAGTATATAGAAAATAGGGAATCTATACTAAATATATTTAAGACTAAGGAGCACAGCACGAACTTCAGGGCATCTGCCAGTCGGGGTTATTGCTTAACATGTGATGTAATATATAAATAGTTGACTTTGCTGTTATTGAATGGACAAAGGTTGTAAATACCTAAACTGGCAAATACATTCTGCAAAGGCCTTAGCACTTACTCACCGCTCCGTCTAACCAACTGTCCATTTGCATAATTATATTGACAGACTTACGTAGATATTTTCGTAGTGTTGTTGTTGATTTTCAATTTTTAACACGTTTCACACACACACACTTGACACTTCGTTCTTCGTCCAGAACTTGGAAAAAAAGAAGAAAAAAACTTGTAGGCGGTTTCCATCCATGTATGCATATTTCTATCTATCTATCTATCTATACTAAAGTAGAAATAAAATTAATTTTTTTGCGTCTTTGCTGAGATTTCTAGCTAAATGCCCAGACAGCTGAGAAATGGAAAGGCATGCGTGAAATTCCAAAGACTGTATAGAATTTGTTAGTAAATGATCGGAAATGCTTTACTCGCCATATAAGCTGTCTGTGTCTGGTTCCAGTGAGTAGATCCCCCGACTCACGACTAGTTTAATTACACATATTTGGCTGATCAGTTCGCGCTGCCTGTCTAAAGCTGTCTAAACTTGACATGAAACAATGCTGAAAATGTCGAACGATCCAAAATAATAATAACTGGTTCCGTTATTTATCAATTGCAAATAGACTTCATACCCTATCGAAGCGTTTTCCCTTTGAATGCGTCTTACATGCATGTATGTGTATATATAAATATATAAATATAAGTATAAATAATCCTGTATAAACTTAAAGGAATTACTCAAAATTAAAGTTTTATCAATTGAAACTTGTAAATACAAATATTAAAGAAAAAAAATTTAATTTCTAAATAAGATAAAACAGCGAAATTCCTTTTAAGACTTTATACAATAACTTTAATACAATAAATATTTTGATAAATATAAGAATGGATAATTTACTTTGAGACTTGTAAGCTTAAGCTAAGATTTACATTTTATACACTTGCAAAAAGAAGTATATGCAGCTTTCTAAGATGTTTGCAACGCATAGAAGGAAACATCTCTGACTATATACCGTATATATATTCTTGATCAGAACGTCTGCCTATCTGACCGTCTGTCCGGATCAACGTAATCTCCTGCTAGAGTATTAAGTCTCGGAATCACCCAGGTCGGGTTCGGTCACAAAAACTGTTTCAGCAGGGGAAACTTTTTGTTTCTTGCATATTAAGTATCGGTTCTATCCACATAGACAACAATTGAAATACGCAAAGGTATACAAGGTTAGCCCTACTCTCCAGTTATTCTTATCTTTTTTATACAAATATTTCAAATAAGATTATATTAGAAACGTTAACATGAAATATGTATTCTGATTCCTGACTTATATGCATCTACATCATACATTTCCTAATATTCGTAAAGCAATTACAACTTGTAAGACTTATAATATCTGATTTTTTATAGCTATCTAATAAAATCATATTATACGTTTGACATCTGATATTGCTTTGCCAGTTTTGTTCCCAAAGATAAGTTAGCATTCCTTTATGCTGTCAATCATACTCAGTCGACCCTTAACTTTATTTCATTTGAATAAGATAAGAAATTAGTCATAAGCTATATGTATATGGGGAATAGCAGAAAAGATCTCATCACTGAAATTCGAAATATGTATTTGTAGAGATGAAAGTCGCATATAAAACTCAAGGTTATATATCTATCGCCCATTGAGGGGGCGTGGCTTAATAGGGTCACAAAGTCTTGGAGATGGATGAATTAATTATGGATAAATCAGATTTATACATATATTGGAAACTATCGATATTTGAAAGAGTATTCTGCAGTCGTTATAATTCTTAAATCTCTTATTTAAATATAAAACATAAAAATGTAATAAAATCTTATAGTTGAGCTATCGAATGGATTTGCTTAGTACTGTATCTCGCTATCACATACATACACACATACATACATATGTGTGTATGTGACAATATTTCCCTGTACTGTAATATGGAGATACATATGTGAAACTTTCAAATAAAAAGCAATCAGATCTTAAAGATCTGCTAAACTAATTGTCGACTCATTGATTAGCTAAATTGACGATCAATAAAGCGAACCCAGCCATAATAATCCGATGATTTTGAAGCGAGTTTAGTAAAGTTTTGTAACCTTTTTTATTGAAGAGAAATTGATTGCGCATCGGCGAATCAAGTTATCGGCAACTTACTCAAGACTGAAAAACTTGCCCCAAAAATGCGTCGCAAATTATTTTAGCTATAAACTGGCTTATATATATACACACGTATATAGTTTCTGATTAACAAAGCCAACAGTAATAATAATAATAATAAGAACGAATTGCGTTCTAGTCGCTCCGGTTTTAAATGCGTTTTTCAATTATCGTGTGCGTTTTGGCTGCGCCGCAGACACCTGTTGTTGCGACCCGTCAAATGGCCCTAAATAGTTTTTAATCAACTTACCGGCGAGTGCAACAGCAACAGTAGCAGCAGCTGTTAGTGGTGGTGGCGGTGGTGCCCGTTGGTCAATTTCATGCGCTCGTACCTTCATTGTGGACACGCGCCGTTGACCGGGCCACGGGCCACGAGCCACGCATATTGAACAACTTCCGTTTCGTGTTTGGGTCGTCGCTCGACCACTGGGGGCCTCTACTGCCGAGTTAACCCAATGCACATAACACTTTGGCTAATTACCAATAACCGGACAAACGCTCACACACCCACACACACACATGATGGCTACTATGATTCATCGATTCAATCGATATTTACGTTTAATCAAATCTAAGCAACTTAAAGCTTTAATCCTAACAATGATCTACATAATATATATTTCTTCATATTTGACCTGACCATATCAAGTTTAAAAAATCCCACACACACAAATCATTTGACCTGCTTCTAAAAAACAAATTAAATATTGTTGTTTTATTTTTTTTTTTTTTGATTTATGGTTTTTAGTTTTTGTTCACGTTAGTTAGCTGCAATTGTGCGCCATTTAATTTGGTTTAATCATTTTAATGGTCACCAACTCTGAACACATCATGAAGAAGATATCGCTATAGGAAGTACTATAAATATGTATATCACGAAATACTATTCATATATGATTACGATAAAAATCTGATCATTATATTAAAGATTAATACAGAAATAGTTTAAATTAGAAAAACTGTTTCAAATACTATTTTTATACTCGGAACCCATTTAAAAAGGGAAATCAGGGTAAATTGGTCTGGCAAAAAGTAACTGGCAGAAGTATATGTATTCTTGATTAGTTCGACGTTCGCAGTCTATTTATCCCAGTTCTTATGTATGAACTCGTTGATATCGGAACCCATAAAAGCTAGAGACTTGAAATTGTACACAAAGGTCCTTGTTTGTTTCAGATATTCGATAACTTTTACCATTTCCATGATATCGATTAAAAACACTATCGAGATTCAGTTTTTGGACCATATCTTTTACATCTGTTAAGCTTAAGTCACTAAATGTTGCAAATAAAATATAATTTCGTTTTTTTTTTATATATTGGATACCGGCTCCACATTTTACATATTTTATTCAGTCCCGACTGAAGCGTTTTCGCTTATTCTAGACAACTTTTCAAATATTATGATACACTAATCCCATTTAAGATGGGGCAGATACAGGCGGGGCCGCCAACATATATGGACATCAATTCTTAAATATTAACATCAGCCGAGTTGATCTGTAAGTATGAATGTACATATGTACACATGAACGCCTAGAAAAGTATACGAGTTGGAGATCGTAAGTTCTTCAATACGTTTGGTTTAAATCATCGATCTCATTTACTATTTCCATGACTTTAGCTATTTGAGTATATCTCGAACATTTTAGGAGCCACAGTTACCATGTTTGGTATATAGAATCAGCTGAAAAGGACATGCATGTAGAATACTCACTTATTAGATAGCTCCCTTCGTCCCTTCAAAATTAGGATAAGCAAGCATTATTATACTTAAAATATATAACATCACAGTAAATACAGTGCATCTCTAAGTGATGACTACCTGCTTCACATGATTGTCAGAATTGGCTCTCAAGTGAGGAACTCGAACTGAGGCGTTGTCCATCTTAGTCCGCTCCTGTTGCTGGCTTTACAGGTTGGCTGACTGTTGTTCTAGCTATTTGTGATTTATATGCGCACATCAATCGCCATGATGGCCGATTGACTGTTAACTACATAAGGAGATCATTCGGTTGTGCGACTTTCAAGTTTGGCTCGGTCCGTGACGTTTTGTCAGTGTCATGCCGCTTAATTGTTGTCACTCATCCCATTCCCTATGTACCTGAACCATTTGTATTTCTATTTCGAAACTCGTTCCCATACAAACATGCATGCATACACACATACATACCCATTGCCATTCATCTGTTTGAAAACTGAAGAGTTCAGCATAGTACATACTTCCAAGAATCTTTGCTAAGTAGCCAACTTTTCAGCTACCTGCCAATTCTTAGCTATTTTACGCTGTTCCGCAACAAACACGGAATTCACATAGACGTCGCCGCTTTATCTGCATCATTGAGTGCCTGAGTGCTGAGTATCTTATCAACTGCCATTGGCAGCGTCAATTAGCTTCCCCGCCCCCTACGCCCCCCCCCACTCACCGCGCTCAAGTTCCATCAAGTAAGAAAGCTCTAGTCGGGTCTGCCCGACTACGAGATCCCCTGAACCAAGTCCGAGCTGAAATTTTAAACAATCTAGCTTACATCTTTTATCTATACATATTACCTCTGCGCGCATATACACATGCACACATACACACAGGCACGCATATACACATGCACACATATACACATGCACACATATACAGGTGCACACATATACATACCATGCACACAGAAGCACGCGCGCCGATTACTGCGTAGTTGATTTGAATGTATGAGTGCACACGTACAGGCGCTGCCGCGTGCTTTTACAATGTTTCCTTTAATAACTTCTGTATTACTTAACGGATGTCAATGCAATTTTCTGCATTGAATGCTATTAAAATATGAAAAAATAGAAAATGTATTTTACTTACAAAAAGCTAAAAACAAAATTTGGTAGCTGTAGCTAAAAATATGTAAAAAATATGGTCAAAAAACTGAATCTTGATAACGTTTTAAATCGATATCATTGAAACGGAAAAATTTATCGAATATCTAAAACAAACTCGATATGCTCGCTGTATACACAGACCATCATGCAAACTTTGAAGTCTCTAGCTCTTATATGTTCTGAGATCGACGCGTTCATACATACGGACCGACGGACAGACGGACGGACAGACAGACTGACAGGGCCAAATCGACTCAGCTCGTCGCCTTGATCAAAAATATATATACTTTTTGGGGTCTGCCACTCCTCCTTCTGCCTGTTACATACTTTTTGCAAAACCATCATACCCTGATTTCCCATTTTCAATGGGTTCAGGGTATAAAAATAAAACACAAATCTCCTCTTTCATTTCAGTTGAAAATATCTCGCGGTGTCTTCCTGCTTCTATCTTGCTCAGTCGCTAGGTGGCGCCACTTCTTATCAGTGGGCGTGGCCCTGCCACCCCCTTCACGCCGCTATGGCCAAACATTCCGTTTAGTTAAGCGTGCGTAATAGGCGTCCATGAGCAAAGAAATAAAACACTCATTTAATAGCACAAAAAAAAGCAAAAAAATTATAACAAATTTGAAAAGAAACAAGTAAAAACGCTCGATCGGGAGTGTCCGACTACGAGATCCCCTGCACGTTTGTTGAGCTTGCATTTATTCATACATACAGACACATCCATGAACATACATATATGTAGCCGGTATCTCAAATATAACAAGTAAGAAAGCTCTAGTCGGGTCTGCCCGACTACGAGATCCCCTGAACCAAGTCCGAGGCAGTGTTTTAAACAATCTAGCTTATATCTTTTACCGGTACATATTACCCTCTGCGTGCACCCACACACGCACACATATACATACACAAGCACGCGCGCCGCTTACTGCGTAGATGATTTAGCGGCTACGCTTGGGCTGCATTCTATGCAGCATTATGAGAAATTCATTGTTAAATAACTTCGGTTCTAGATCTACTTTCTTAATGAAATTTTCAGGACATAATATTGACATCTAGAGGTGTATATATACGAAATCCCAACTCCCTAGTATTTGAAATACGTTTTTTCCACTTATGGGGCTAATGGGGAGAGGTATCCAAAATTTAATAAGTTTATTATCTGTATTTACATCACAGCAACCTACATAGTCAATTTGGCGTCTCTAGGTATTATGGTCTAAAAGTTATAGCTTAAAAACAAAGTCAAAATATCGATTGTTATCGATAATAAGGAAATAGGATGAGTTATCGAAAAAAAAAAATAAACTTGTACTGCGTATGGTATACAAGAATATATATCTAAAATCTCAAATCTCTAGCTTTTGTGGTTTACGAGATCACTGCGTTCATACGGACGGACAGACGGACAGACGGACAGACGGACAGACGGACGGACGGACAGACGGACAGACGGACATGGCTAGATCGACTCAGCTCGTCGTCCTGATCAAGAATATATATACTTTATGGGGTCTGCCACGCCTCCTTCTGCCTGTTACATACATTGTCACAAAACCATTATACCCTGAATTCCCATTTTCAATGGGTTCAGGGTATAAAAACCGAAATTGTATTTTATTTACAAAAATCTAAATGCACAATTTAGTAACCTTAGCTTAAAAGACTTAAAAGATATGCTTAAAAAACTGAATCTTGATAACGTTTTAATCGAGCTTGAACGCTTAAAAGATATGGTGCAAAAACAGAATCTCGATAGTATTTTTAATCGATATCACGGAAACGGAAAAATTTATCGAATATCTAAAACAAACTCGATATGCTCGCTGTATACACAGACCATCATGCAAACTTTGAAGTCTCTAGCTCTTATATGTTCTGAGATCGACGCGGTCATACAGTCGGACTGATGGAATGGCGGACAAACGGCCATGGCTAGACTCAGCTCGTCGTCCTGATCAAGTAAATATATACTTAATGGGGCCTGCCACGCCTTCTTCTGCCTGTGACATGCTTTGTGCAAAACCATTATACCCTGATTTCCCATTTTCAATTAGTTCAGGGTGTGCAGTCCAACAAATAAAAGAACAAAAACAAAACAAAGATTGTTGGACAGAAATCAATTAAACTGCGATTCCGACATTTATAACGTCAATTTCACTGACCTTGGCGAAAGCTTTAATAAGTTTATACATGTGTACATTATTCATATACCCTAAATGCAACGGGCATGCTCTTCTTAATATGCCACATGTAACGTCTTATAAAATTCACATCAAATAAGGGAGAAAGTAAGTGTTTTTATTAGTTGTATCTGTTTAAAAGGAAAGTTTTTCAAAGTAATGAAGTTACGACGATTTATACTCATTAGTTTGTCTCCTCTCACCTTCAGTTGCTATTGCATTGAACAGCTGAAAGGAGATATTGATAATATAATATTCCATTATGCTCCGTGTCATTATTTCCTCTTTGGATTCCGAATTACTTTGGCTATTTTTATTAACAATAGCCTTTGTCTAGGGTAACTGACAGTCGATCATTGCCAATGCGATTTTTGCGCCGATCTAAAATTAAATTAATAGAAAAGCAAATACAAGAGTTTTCAAATTATGCGCAAGGGCAAGGCGCAGGGCAGAGCAGGGCGCAAGGCAGAGCATGGAACGCTAACGGGAATGGCCATGGGCGCTGTAGGGGCATGGTCGTGGACTAGCTTTCATGCCCGAAGCCCCAAAGCGTACATAAATGTATGTGTGTGTGTGTCTAGGTGCTCGATGTTGCCAAGTCGGCGTCAACGTCGACACCGGCGCTTATCAAACACGGAAGCTAGCTTTGCCGCAGCTAGCAAACTAGGCACACAAACACACACACACACACACATACACAAGTGGCATAAGTTAAAGTTTGCGTTGTCGCTATTCGCTTCTTTCTTTTATTTCTTTTTATACACTCTCAGCAGGTATTATAATAATATCAATTACTGTGAAACGCATGCCATAAACTAAATACATATGTATGTATGTATATACATATTTCTGATCAACATAAGCAAGAATATGAAATATTTAATATATTAATAACTTAATAAAGTCTACGTAAGAGAATTCAAAATTCGTCGAGGAAAATCAATTTTTTTCTTTTTTTTGCTTTAGTTTTGCGTATTTTATTCGTTCTTGCGGCTTTTAAATTAAACAAACTGCTGCTGTATGTGTGTGTGCGTATGTAAACTAACTTTTATTTAATATATATGTATATATGCACAGATATATGTATGTGTGTTTATCTGAGCGCACATGGCCATGCTACATACATGGACACACATGGTATATGTATTATTTTTGGATACCCTGTCGCAACAAGATAATATCTTTTGAAAACTGGAGCACATGAGGCCTTCATGTGTGTGTTTGTGTTAATCGGCCTATCTAACTATTTAGAAAGTTATGACTAATGCAGTCTGCAATAAATTAATTGCCTAATTTTTGCTCAGATGTTTGTTCAGATACGCTTTTTTTGCATCTCAAGAAAAGATATTCCATAAATCAGCCCAAGCGAAGCGACAAAGCATAGCGATGTTTATAACGTTCATAAATCAAATCAAAGTCTGCAATTTCTTGCTACAATTTATTCAAATAAACCGACTCTAATATTATATATTAGACTAGAAAAGTATTGGTTTGATGCCAGCTTATAAAAGTCAGCTATTTTTATACCCTGAACCCATTGAAAATGGGAATTCAGGGTATAATGGTTTTGTGACAATGTATGTAACAGGCAGAAGGAGGCGTGGCAGACCCCATAAAGTATATATATTCTTGATCAGGACGACGAGCTGAGTCGATCTAGCCATGTCCGTCTGTCCGTCTGTCCGTCCGTCCGTCTGTCCGTCTGTCCGTCTGTCCGTCTGTCCGTCTGTCCGTCCGTATGAACGCAGTGATCTCGTAAACCACAAAAGCTAGAGATTTGAGATTTTAGATATATATTCTTGTATACCATACGCAGTACAAGTTTATTTTTTTTTTCGATAACTCATCCTATTTCCTTATTATCGATAACAATCGATATTTTGACTTTGTTTTTAAGCTATAACTTTTAGACCATAATACCTAGAGACGCCAAATTGACTATGTAGGTTGCTGTGATGTAAATACAGATAATAAACTTATTAAATTTTGGATACCTCTCCCCATTAGCCCCATAAGTGGAAAAAACGTATTTCAAATACTAGGGAGTTGGGATTTCGTATATATACACCTCTAGATGTCAATATTATGTCCTGAAAATTTCATTAAGAAAGTAGATCTAGAACCGAAGTTATTTAACAATGAATTTCTCATAATGCTGCATAGAATGCAGCCCAAGCGTAGCCGCTAAATCATCTACGCAGTAAGCGGCGCGCGTGCTTGTGTATGTATATGTGTGCGTGTGTGGGTGCACGCAGAGGGTAATATGTACCGGTAAAAGATATAAGCTAGATTGTTTAAAACACTGCCTCGGACTTGGTTCAGGGGATCTCGTAGTCGGGCAGACCCGACTAGAGCTTTCTTACTTGTTATACCCTGAACCCATTGAAAATGGGAATTCAGGGTATAATGGTTTTGTGACAATGTATGTAACAGGCAGAAGGAGGCGTGGCAGACCCCATAAAGTATATATATTCTTGATCAGGACGACGAGCTGAGTCGATCTAGCCATGTCCGTCTGTCCGTCTGTCCGTCTGTCCGTCCGTCCGTCTGTCCGTCCGTATGAACGCAGTGATCTCGTAAACCACAAAAGCTAGAGATTTGAGATTTTAGATATATATTCTTGTATACCATACGCAGTACAAGTTTATTTTTTTGTTTCGATAACTCATCCTATTTCCTTATTATCGATAACAATAGATATTTTGACTTTGTTTTTAAGCTATAACTTTTAGACCATAATACGTAGAGACACCAAATTGACTATGTAGGTTGCTGTGATGTAAATACAGATAATAAACTTTTTAAATTTTGGATACCTCCCCCCATTATCCCCATAAGTGGAAAAAACGTATTTCAAATACTAGGGAGTTGGGATTTCGTATATGTACACCTCTAGATGTCAATATTATGTCCTGAAAATTTCATCAAGAAAGTAGATTTAGAACCGAAGTTATTAAACAATTAATTTCTCATATTGCTGCCCAGAATGCAGCCCAAGCGCAGCCGCTAAATCATGTACGCAGTAAGCGGCGCGCGTGCTTGTGTATGTATGTGTGCGTGTGTGTGTGCGCGCAGTGGGTAATATGTGCAGATAAAAGATGTTAGCTAGATTGTTTAAAACACCGCATCGGACTTGGTTCAGGGGATCTCGTAGTCGGGTAGACCCGACTAGAGCGTTCTTACTTGTTATACCCTGACCCATTGAAAATGGGAAATCAGGGTATAATGGTTTTGCAAAAAGTATGTAACAGGCAGAAGGAGGAGTGGCAGACCCCATAAAGTATATATATTCTTGATCAGGACGACGAGCTGAGTCGATTTGGCCCTGTCCGTCTGTCTGTCCGTCCGTCTGTCCGTATGTATGAACGCGTCGACCTCAGAACATATAAGAGCTAGAGACTTCAAATTTTGC
This sequence comes from Drosophila gaucha, assembly GCA_035045545.1. Taxonomy (NCBI): domain Eukaryota; kingdom Metazoa; phylum Arthropoda; class Insecta; order Diptera; family Drosophilidae; genus Drosophila; species Drosophila gaucha. The sequence goes on along the minus strand of JAWNOY010000077.1, from coordinate 577,265 downwards.
ATGGTGGTCTGTGTATAGAGCTCGCATATCGAGTTTGTTTTAGATATTCGATAAATTTTTCCGTTTCAATGATATCGATTTAAAACGTTATCAAGATTCAGTTTTTTGACCATATCTCTTACATATTTTTAGCTACAGCTACCAAATTTTGTTTTTAGCTTTTTGTAAGTAAAATACATTTTCTATTTTTTCATATATTGGATACCGGCTCCATATTTAAGAAAAAAATTTAAAAAAAAAAAAAATTATCAAAGCCACAATTTAATTTTTTCAATATTTTTAGTGAAAACCGTATTTTCAATAAATTAATAGCATTCAATGCAGAAAATTGCATTGAAATCCGTTAAGTAATACAGAAGTTATTAAAGGAAACATTGTAAAAGCACGCGGCAGCAGCCTGTACGTGTACATACATTCAAATCAACTACGCAGTAATCGGCGCGCGTGCTTCTGTGTGCATGGTATGTATATGTGTGCACCTGTATATGTGTGCATGTGTATATGTGTGCATGTGTATATGCGTGCCTGCGTGTATGTGTGCATGCGTATATGAGCGCAGAGGTAATATGTTAGATAAAAGATGTAAGCTAGATTGTTTAAAACATCAGCTCGGACTTGGTTCAGGGGATCTCGTAGTCGGGCAGACCCGACTAGAGCTTTCTTACTTGTTTCTGCAGATTTTTAGAAATGCTTTTGAAAACCATTTCAAAATGAAGTTAGAGTTCTGCTCTAACTATAAATAATGGATATCATAAGACCCTGATGGCTATTAAAACTGCGAATTCAGCTCATAATAAGCTTGAGGAAGGTAAAAAAGGCGTGGCTGACTCACATACAGTATGGGTATTAGTATTAGTTCAGTAAGCCATGCCCGTCTGTTCGTCCGCAGCGACCTATAAAACTACAAAAGTTAAGAACTTAAAGTTAAAACAAGTAAGAAAGCTCTAGTCGGGTCTGCCCGACTACGAGATCCCCTGACCCAAGTCCGAGGCGGTGTTTTAAACAATCTAGCTTATATCTTTTACCGGTACATATTACCCTCTGCGCGCACACACACGCACACATATACATACACAAGCACGCGCGCCGCTTACTGCGTAGATGATTTAGCGGCTACGCTTGGGCTGCATTCTGGGCAGCATTATGAGAAATTCATTGTTAAATAACTTCGGTTCTAGATCTACTTTCTTAATGAAATTTTCAGGACATAATATTGACATCTAGAGGTGTACATATACGAAATCCCAACTCCCTAGTATTTTAAATACGTTTTTTCCACTTATGGGGCTAATGGGGGGAGGTATCCAAAATTTAAAAAGTTTATTATCTGTATTTACATCACAGCAACCTACATAGTCAATTTGGTGTCTCTAGGTATTATGGTCTAAAAGTTATAGCTTAAAAACAAAGTCAAAATATCTATTGTTATCGATAATAAGGAAATAGGATGAGTTATCGAAAAAAAAAAAATAAACTTGTACTGCGTATGGTATACAAGAATATATATCTAAAATCTCAAATCTCTAGCTTTTGTGGTTTACGAGATCACTGCGTTCATACGGACGGACAGACGGACAGACGGACATGGCTAGATCGACTCAGCTCGTCGTCCTGATCAAGAATATATATACTTTATGGGGTCTGCCACGCCTCCTTCTGCCTGTTACATACATTGTCACAAAACCATTATACCCTGAATTCCCATTTTCAATGGGTTCAGGGTATAACTAGAGGGATGGGCTAACTTCGGCCATGCCGAAGTTTTCCAATTGCAAAGCATACGGATATAGTTTTCTCTGATTTGCAATGCCCCCAACAAGTGGATATAAATCATTTTTTGTCAATCTATTGAGTATTGCAACAGTAACCTATATCAAATTTTGAAGCTGTACCTATAAAACTTTCGAAGATATAGTTTTCTCCGATTTGTCACGCCCCAAAGAGGCGGATATATATAATTTTTCATAATTTTATCGAAACGGTCAATCTTAACGTTTTTGTCACTTTTTAAGACTCTATGTGTAAAATTGTAGAAGATACCGTTTTTTCCGATTTGCCACGCCCCAGAAAAGCGAAGCCTCACTTACCATATCTTTTTGTCTAGGGGTGGGATGCACAACTATGTATGTATTTCAAATCCCAATGCATAGACGACAATATTGCCGAAAAAACAGCATTAGTGTTTTAAAAGATCTCGTATTTACCGATTTGCCACGAGCCCAGTAGGCGAATCCAAAAAATCTTATCACTGTATAAACCTACAGCACAGACGAGTATATGTTCCAAATTTAAAGTCTATAGCTTCAAATGTGTCCAAATGCTGCGCGTTCATACAGACGGATAGACGGACAGCAAGACGGACATTGCACAAAACCAATATACCCTTTTTCCCTTTGGGAACAGAGTATAAAAATTAATTCTGCAACTATTCTACTATTAAGGTCCAAAATGCCATCATATGTAGATATGTCAGATATGCTTAGCACAACACTCGGTCTTGTTTCATTCATTATTAACGGCCTATGTTGGTTTTCTTGTTGCTATAATCTGTTTTTTTTGGTTTCTCCAATTGCTTATATAATTCTTGATATCCAGTAATACAAAACTAAAGGTTACGTAGAAATTTTTATGTACGCTCCATGTCGGGATTATTTGTAAGAAAATGTTGTTCCACACTTGTAGCCAGCTGTTACCAGCTAAACTTCACCTTCGTCTTCGTCATTATCGACTTCTTTATTATCACAAACTGTCATAAAATCAAGTAAATCGTCTTCATCCAAAGGGATTTCTCTAATTAATTCATTACAATTTCAATTTAACGAAACTTCCACTTTTGACGCATGTTGACAAAATATAAAAAGAAAGGAACATTTTTAAAGTAAACATTTTAATTGTGTATAAAAATACCCTGTATAAAGAAAGTTGGATGTATATATAACATATAATTTATATACAAATTATTCATAATTGTTTTAATATTCAACTTATTTCAAGATTTCATTTCATTTCAGCAAATACAAGGGTATGCTGAGGGTATATTCTAGTCGAGCACTCCCTAGACTAGAACACTTTTACTTGTGTTGGCTGTCGTTCCAAATAGTTATATACAGCTATAACATTTTAGCTCTAGTTTATTTATAACTTATCATATATTCAGCATGACAATAATATCGAGAGCTCTTATAATTTATATTGCAAACCCAAGCAGCGTAACGCATTTATTTCTTAAGATTTATCATTTGTGATAGGATTCCAGCGAAATGCTTTTGGTTTACCTAACTCCTTTGCCTCCATCTTTGAAGTTTTTAAACAAAACTCTGGTGGGAATCTCAGTAGACTGAAATGTAGCAAGCGCTTCATATGCTTCCAAGGGCAACCTCGAAGCTCAGCGACACATTGAGAGCAGCTACTTTATTAACGTTCGATACACTTACGGAGGGTATCACACGTTTGCCACGAAATATGTAACGTAGCTATAGAGGTATTGAGTGGCAAATCGTTATAGTTAGTCATGCCTGTACAGCAGTCTGTCTGCCAGCTTCGTATGACTTTCACTCTGCAATTCTTTATAGAACTTTGCATAGATCTAACTATTTTTTTTTTCTCTTTAGCTGACACATATTTTGACTATTATTATACTTCCGGTTTACACATAAGCTATATGTTATCTATTTTCGATTATTATATATTTTTAAAGTAAGAATAATTTAAACAAGTCAAGTCAATTTTTTCACTCGTTGAAGATATATTCTGCCAACTTATCCTTTAGGTGGTTTCCGCATTATATCACTTTATTAGAAAACTTAATCCAGTCAAGTTAAAGTTTTTGTATAGAAAATGCACATAGGCAAATTCCTAAAAGGGTTCCTATTATTGTTATTATTTAATACGCTTTATTAACCCATAAAAAACTACAATGTTCTTTAGAATACAGGAATTTCCAGAGTTTTAGCAACGTGCTTTTGTACCGAGACATTTTTATATAAAGTAATTTATAAGTATGTTATGACGTGCAATAATATTAAATGTAAAGGAAAACTCGAGAAACCTTTAATATAGGGTTCTTTAACTTCGGCGACATAAAGATAGCACGAATCCATTGGAAATGGGATTTATTCAACAGGCAAAAGAAGACGCCTACGATGACTGTTTTATTTCCATGACTTCTGAAACATAACGAAGTTTAGTAATATAGATATAGATATAGATATAGATATAGATATAGATATATATATAGATATAGATATAGATATAGATATAGATATAGATATAGATATAGATATAGATATAGATATAGATATAGATATAGATATAGATATAGATATAGATATAGATATAGATATAGATATAGATATAGATATTGATATAGATATAGATATAGATATAAATATAGATATAGATATAAATATAGATATATATAGATATAGATATAGATATAGATATAGATATAGATATAGATATAGATATAAAGATATAGATATAGATATATAGATATAGATATAGATATAGATATAGATATATAGATATAGATATAAAGATATAGATATAGATATATAGATATAGATATAGATATAGATATAGATATAGATATAGATATAGATATAGATATAGATATAGATATAGATATAGATATAGATATAGATATAGATATAGATATAGATATAGATATAGATATAGATATAGATATAGATATAGATATAGATATAGATATAGATATAGATATAGATATAGATATAGATATAGATATAGATATAGATATAGATATAGATATAGATATAGATATAGATATAGATATAGATATAGATATAGATATAGATATAGATATAGATATAGATATAGATATAGATATAGATATAGATATAGATATAGATATAGATATAGATATAGATATAGATATAGATATAGATATAGATATAGATATAGATATAGATATAGATATAGATATAGATATAGATATAGATATAGATATAGATATAGATATAGATATAGATATAGATATAGATATAGATATAGATATAGATATAGATATAGATATAGATATAGATATAGATATAGATATAGATATAGATATAGATATAGATATAGATATAGATATAGATATAGATATAGATATAGATATAGATATAGATATAGATATAGATATAGATTCCAATGCCAACAGCAGAAAGACGCCTATGTGCAATGTATCTTTGATTCTCTAGGAGGAGTTTGCGTGGATCCACACAGACGGACAGACAGACGTGGCTATATCAACTCAGCTCGTCATGCTGATCAAGAATATATATACTTCTCAAACTTCCCGGTATGAAAGCATGAGTACTGTACTCTTTACCCTGACGTTATCCCGAATTAGGAAAAAGATTTGCTTGGCTCGGAGTTCAGGGTGTCTGCTAGTCGGGCACGCCCGATTACTTGTGTTCTTCTCATTTGCCTGTGACGTGCTTTTTCGTATTGCGTATCTTGCAGATTGCGTTTGCTCGGCTATTGCCAAGCGGTTCAAGCATTGATCATGTGATGACGACCGACCAACAACAGACAGAAGAGACAATAATGGGTCTAGTCGCTCGAATTGCCCCGAACCGTATGTTCGCCTATATAAAACCTAAGCCTCAAAGAATAACACAGAAGTTGTGATCCGACGGCTATGATATTTACTTGCTCACGTTCGTAATAGGATACGTTGCGTTGGCTCTATTATAATGGCCTGTTCGGGGCGCGCCTGGCTCTGGCTCGGTTAGCTGATACACAGGCGAGTCTGTATATTATTTGGACAGCTACTTGAGCTGCCTCTCGCCTGAAGTGGCCAGACAGGTGCCGCGTCTACCGTTCCCACAGCTAAACAGAAACATATACAAAAACTATAAATAAACAAAGTAAAGAGAGTACAGTTAAATACCCTTACTCTTGAATTTCGAGCATCACAATAGCAATGTGGCTTTGAAATATATACATTCAGATTAATATCAAGTTCTATTTTGTTGTAATCCTTGAAAAATTGGGTTTTTTCCATCATTTAAATCACTTTCTTCTAATTCACAATCAGTTTAAGTCCCCACTGTTCTGTCTCCCAGCAGTCGAACTCTCTTATATTTCATAAGATATTTCGTGGGTCTGTTTTATTAGACTAACATCAAGTTAACTATAATCTATTTTGTAATCCTATCTTTAGCTTTTTTAAGTCATTTAAATCACTTTCTTCTAATTCACAATTAGTTTAGGGCCCCACTGTTCAGTCTCCCATTGCTCGAACTATTTTATATTTTATTATTTATTTCGTGGATCTGTTTTATTAGACTGTAACCACAGCAACCACCGAGCATCGACGGAGACCATTAAATGTGTCAACGAATGCTCGTAAATTTGATGAATGTGTCTCTGCATCTATGTATCTGTATCTGTGGCTGTATCTGAACAGCTGGGTGTTTTTTTGACGGATTGATTGATATATGTCGTAGAGGCCGCAAGAGTATAAGGCCAACTGTCGCACTCTGTGTAATCAAATGTCTGGCTGTCCAGAGGTCCAGCAACAGGCTGCAACAGATTATAGAGCCTGTGATTGCGTGTGTGGGCCGAAAAGTACATAAATGTGCCCGGCTAATGAGGCTGTGGCAAATGGATTCTTTTTCTTGTAATGGCCTCAAATCCAATAACAGTTCAAAGGTAATTTGCCATGCGTTTATGTCGCCTCAGCTGGCCTCAGTACACAATGCCCAGCTACAGATACACACACACACACAGATACAGGCACACAGTAGCTGGGCAATTATGCACGCCAAGCCGTGTGCCGAGCCGAGTCGAGCTCCCAGCTGGACATGCACCTTGCCCAGGGTGGCGACGCATCACCTAGGCTCATTAGTATGTGTGTGTATGCGCTCATGTATCTCATAGATACATTATAGGCAACATTTTGCTGCGCTATAAATACTATTCGTGCGCTATTTTTGCGCGTCTATACAACACGGCATCTATTTAGTATCTGTCTCTATATACATATATATATATATATATATATGTATATATATATGTGTCTGTGTATGCGTGTGTGCATATCTACATATCTTCGTATCTGCGTATCTATATCTATTTCATTTTGCATTTGCTGTTATTGTTGGCGTATTGTGGCGCTATTTCTGTATCCTCAACCGACACATATATAGCCAAGCGCGACAGCACATTGTATTTGCATACGTGCGCGTTGCTTAAAAGTTAATTAAAGTCGACTAAAGCATACGCTACAAATGTCACTCAGAGTTAAGGCCGAAAAACTGTACAAATACAAGCAAATTCAGCAACTTAAAAAAGTTTCCAGATTATCCCAAAAAAAAACACACATTCAAAAATATTTTCGATGAAAATAAAAAGAAACTAAATGAAAAATATCTAAGTATACACTTTGTTTATTTATTATACGTTCGTGTTTTAATACGCCCATTAAAATGTGTGCAAAAATAACAACAGCAACAACAACAACAACAACAACAACAAGAGCAGCAATCAAGCGATTTGAAAAGAAAAACCCAAAGCTGGGGAAAACGTAGCGGAGCAAAAGGAAGTAAAAATCAAAAGGAATGGAACGTGCGTAGCTTTTTAGAAAATAGGTCAAATCTATTTCGAGCTGCCCATAAAATAAAATAACAAAAAGCAAAAAAAAATAGAAAAAACCAATAAAAATAATGAAAAACAGCAATCTCTTTCTTTCCTGTTTCACTATTCTCTGCCTTCTCTGCTTTTTTTTTTTTGCGTATTTAGTTTTTTGGCTCCTGAGTTTCGGTTTTTTTCGGTTGGCACCTTTGTTGTGGAAAATTTTTTGGCGCGCTGATCTCATGGCAGCATCTGAACATCTGAACATCTTTGTTGCTAGGTCGCCGCCGACGACGTATCCAAAATTGTATTCTGTTTCATTTTATTCATTTCAAACTGTCTCAGTTGCAGCAGCCCACATTAAGCTAAGTCAGCTCCACACTCGCTCTCTCTCGCTCTCTTTCTCTCTCTCTCTCTCTTGTTTTCTGCCCGAGTATCAGGTAATTCCTCCCAAAATCCAAAACCGAACCCACATTTGAATGTGAAACGCTTTTAATTCATTTGCATAGCAAATCCCAAAAGAAATATCTTTTGTATCTTCTTTTACTTTCATTACCATCTAGATATTTGCATATCTATGGCAACGTTTGTGATTTCTAGCCAAGCTGCCCTTGCCTTTCTGTCAATATGATTAATGATTCGCATAAGTAGGCTTCACTTTTTAGCAAACCTGAAGAAAAAAACAAATATCTCTTATCTAATATTTGACATAAATAATACTCAATTGAACCAAATGCAATAATATTGGCATCTGTGTATTTAAATTTTGAATTTACATTAATCATTTAGTACTTAGTAATAGGGGGGAAAGAGGAAACTCATTTATATAGGTCTCTATAGAGAATCAAATCTCTTTTAGATTAAGACTTGACATTTTTAAAAGAATCTGGTAAAAGATATGTTTAAATTGTGGTTTGAATTCTTTCGGAATACAATATTTCTCTCTATGGTATGTGTGTACATGCAGCAGATCCATAGGATACGAAACAAAGTATCTACATAAATATATTTTATATCTATCTATAACTCATATGACATACTTCATACAATCTTTAGCTTTACAAACCCTCCGCTCTTTAGAAAGAAAAGATCATTATATGCTTCATCACTGGAAAACTACTGTCAGATGAGCATTACTTTATAACTGTTTATACTATCATGTTCATATGATCATGAGTATATTTACCTTACTCGGAATCGGTTTTTATTTAAACACTTCGTTTGATTTATACACTTCTTATGATAAAATTATAATACCTTCAAGCAAGCTATAAAATAAACCATTGAGAAGTCGGATGAAACTGATTACATAATATATCCCCAAGAGATGTATGTATGTATATAGCTTCTTTTTTTTCTTATAAAATTAGAGCTAGTACATTTTGTTTTTATTCTGGCGTTTATTGAATGGCAAATGCACGTTATATGTAATATGTAATCCAGATGTATTCCCAGGAATTTATAAGACGCTTTGACCGCTAGCTACCAGTCCTCTAGAAGAAGTCATAGGAAATCGCAAACAAAACTAAAACTTGTACAGTCTTAGGGCTTAGGTACAGTCTTAGGGCCTTTCGCAGTAGAAATACAAATTTTAGTCAGTTTACAATGTTAGGGCTCTAGCTTCAATTTGCGATAAATACATATACTGTAAAATCTCCCGTGGACGGACGGCCACGGTTCCAGTATTTTTGTCCGCCTGCGAGAAATGTCAAAGAATTGGCTGTACAATTATATCTTGATGTCGCTTTGACTAGTAATATTAATTTCAATGTTGATGTCTTATGTGGGTAAAGAGCTATCTTCTTTGAAAAAATTTTCAAAATTGTCTTTTCCAAATTTTAAAATTAAACTTAATAATGATCTATTAAAAAGTGTTTTTTGTCCACCTGCGAGAGACTTTTGTATAAATTTCATGCTCAAAATCTTGGGACCATAAAATTCGTCCGGCTACGGGAGATGTCCGCCTGCAGGAGCTGTACGCGACTAGAGCGAGTATTAAAAAGAAAGCCTAGATATGTATTAACACTGCGAAAAGTTGTCCCTGATAATTGTTCCGCTTTCCGACACATGTTTACATGAATATGTTTATATACATATATATATACACATTGAGTTTATATACATATACAGTTTTAGGCAGTCGTGAAAGAGAGAGCGAATTTTTAGCCATTTTGCGAACTTTCCCATTTTTCTCAAAACATTACTTGGGCCTATAGTAGAAATGGGTGTCGGGATCGGGATTTTTGGGACCCGAAATGGTCCCGAAACGATTTTCGGTATCTGGCGGGTTGGGAAAGATTTTAAAAAAGTCCGGGACGATCGGATACGCTCTTGGTCATGAGATCATTGTAAAAAATTCTAGAGATATGCTCTGAGATGCCGGCATTCAGAGATACCCGTTCGGGACCCGCGGGACCCAAAAATTTCGATCCCGACGCCCAACTCTGCTCATAAGCATATCTCTACAATCTCTTACTATACCACCTTTATGTAGGGATGAAGCACTTATACGCCCGTCCTGGAATTTTTTAGAATATTTCCCAACAACCACGAAAATTGTTTCCCGACAATTTTGGGTCCCGAAAATCACGATCCCGATGCCCATCTCTAGCCTATAGTATATACATATTAAAATTTAGAAAAAAAATTTGTTTGAAGGTTCTTGGAAAATAAAATAATTTAATATTTATCCAAAACTTCATCTGATATTTAAAAAAAGAAATATCCTAGAATATAAAATGTTTCTTACAGCATTTAAAGATTTTCCCTTGTATATGTGTCTGTAAGGTAATATCCTAGACATCGAAGTAGCATCTTTCAGTAAACATAGATTTGGAAATGACTAATTTTATGCTGACAAATAATAAATGTAATACTTTAGAAAGTATTTTTTTTCAATAGAAAAAAGTGGCTCACATTCAATATTTGATGAGTTTGTGTTTCCAGCTGAAGTTGAAGAACTGCTGGCCACATTCACTGCAATTGGTCGAGTTGACTTATATTGATGTTCAGGCAAAACAATTGAGAACGAACTGTTGCAGTTGGCTGCTTCTATTTTTTGGTTTTGGCTTCATTCAATGCCCCCGGGCAGACAGGATATGCTTTCAAGCCAAATTCCACTTGTCATGCTGTCCGTCCGCTCTGTGCGCTGACAAATGTTTCGTCACAATTGAAATTCAGTTTGACACAGAGCCTAATACACGTATGTATGTATGTACACATGTAATCAACTACATGTACATTGGACTCTACCTGTCAGCAGCACCTGTGCCTCGTCCTGTATGCCATCCGTGTGACAAATCGCAGCAGAACTCAAAGTCGTGTTTTTTACTTGCTCGACCCTGATTTTTTTCTGCTTTTTATTTTTCATTCTTCAATTTTCTGTTGACTAATTTGTATCATTAGCCGCACAATTGCATCAGATTCTATTATTTACACTCTATATTAAAGAAAAACCATTATATATAATAAAACTTAAAGTCAACCAATATACTCTCTTCACTGCGTAAGCGAGTATAATGGATTTCACACAAATTAAGATCTTTTTTATATTTAAGCAGATGACATTTTTAGCTGAACTGAAGAGCAACGATATTAAAATTTCAGATATGGATCTAGCACCTAATGCTATATTGTGCTATATTCTATACCTGGGAAACCAACCAGGTACTTTCATCTTTTACATTTACCTACATATATCCACAACAGATTACCCTTTTCATGACATCAGACAGCAGGACCATAACTATAATCAGTTTTTTAGTGTCATCTGTTCTGAATTGTCTTTTTTCCTATGATAAAAACTTTCTCTCTGAGAGTGGTTAGCTGTGAGCAGGGATATACCCGGCCGGTCTGGCAAAAAACTCCTAAATTGTTTTGATTTCCCAATTCTCCTATTTATCTATTTTCCATTTATATTTACTTACTTTGCAAATTTCTTAATTTTTTTCCATTCTGTTTATTTATCCTGGATCACTGTTCGAATATACTTTAACAGAATCAGTTATTAACTTAATTATTAGTCTGAATCATATAAGCTTTTTGCATTATATACATTTAGTAATTCATTTAATAACATTTTGACGTAGTTTTAATCCAAAAGGTTTAGATACTTCTGTCGTCTTTAGCGGCATATAGGGCGGTCTGCATTGAGAGGCCTGGCAAGCCTGTTCTTATGTGCTCTCAGCCTATCATTATATCGGCTGGAGTGCCAATTTATTTGGAGCTCCACGGTATCCAGGTTCCAATTTCTATCTTTACATTATATTATATAATATAATAAATATATATATATATATTTATAATCATAATTTTATTAATTTCATTTTCTATTCTGTCTGGATCTCTAAATATGTGCCGATTGGGGGTTGTAATATTTTAAAATTTCAAGGCTTAGACTTAAATAGCGACAAATCCGATCTATCCCATGGCAGCTTTATGATATAGTTCCCCGATCCGAACAATTCCAAAATATCTAATGATAGCCAAAAGAATGTAGCCTAAAACTATAGGAGGAAATTACGTTGATCCAGACAGACAGACAGACAGCCCTGCCTTTACCAACAACCTCGTCGTGCTGATCAAGAATATATATACTTTATATAGTCGGAAATGCTACCTTCTGCCCAAAATGAACCCTTTTCAATAGGATAAAAATATATATAAATAGAACATACTATATATAAGCTTACTTCGCGAACCTAAGCCAACATTTCCTGCCTGTTGTCTATTTTCTGTCTGGGTCTTGATCTTATCTGCACTTTCTAAGATGCAGTTATGAGAAGTTGCAGTTGCTTGTGCAGTTGCAGTTGCAATTGCTTTTCTTCCAAGAATTTTCTACAAATTTTTGGCTGTCTTATCGCTTTTGGGTTTTTATGACCGGCAATTGTGAGGTGAAAGTGCCATAAAATGCGCATCCATAAAAATGCAACGCTGCGGCGTGAAACTGAATACTGAATACTTTAAGATTTATGATAGCAGTGCACTTACACTGACAGAAAAGCAAATAACCAAAAAGCAAATGAGCGAAAAAAAAAAAGAAAAGAAAAATTCTTTCAAATTTAGAAAATAAAACTAAATGTTTACAATATATTAACCAAATCTATATATTAACCTTTTCGCTCAGTGTATAAAGCGTTGAAGTTAGTTAGAAATCTTAAATGTAAAACAATATGAATGATTTTATAATTCATATATTGCTATACAAATAAGTTTCTATAAATAAAATTATAATTATTTTCTAATCGTATGCTCAATTTGGCTCAGTGTAGATATGTTGGTCCACTGCCAGCAAAAGGGTGCACAATTGTCTGTTTGCTGGCCATAAAACTAGTTACTAGTTAGATATATATATATATATTTATATATATATATATATACATATATATTTATATGTGCGACAACTTTTCAACTTTTCCTGCCTGCACTTTAACGAGCTCTCTGACATCTTCCACAATGTCATTTGGCACCTAAATACCTAGCTGGCGCCTACCTGTGTTCACATCGCATTGCACCTGTCGTACTCACACATATACTATATATAGACTTTTTTGTTATTGCTGTGAATCAGCATCGCAATTATTGCACTATTATTATTATATATCGAAATGAGCCTACTTCCTCACATTAGTGTGTGTATGTGTGTAGAGTTAATTAGACACGTTGTTTGTGCTGTAACTGCCGGGAAATTACCAAACGTATCGCAATGCGGCTGAGTAATATAATGACCTTTCCCCCTCCCCTTACCACTGTTGCACCTGAGGCACTCAGGTTGGGTCTTACTTACACTCCCTCCTGCTCGCCAGCCCTTAGCATTTATATTTGCTTAATAAAATGTCCCATTTGCATGTTCGTTAGGTTTTAAGTTTTCGCTTCCTACTGTTTAAAGTGACTTCTCTTCCACTCGCTTATGAATATTATATTTTTATTGTTTTCCCCCCATTTGTTATTGTTTGTAATCGAGTCGTTGCTTATACACGATTCCGGTTAATTTAAAAAATGCGGGCGTTCTCGATTTTAATTGAATCGAACACTAGTTAAAGTTAGGAAGAGAAGCACATGTGTATACATACATAGAAGCACATATATATACATACATATGTACCAGAAACTAGGGGTTAAGCTAGGGTGGAAAACCCCTGCGAGAGATTCTTATTAATAGTCCATCAGATCCTAATTAGTATGTTTTTCAATATATTTCACCAATTGATATTTTGTGCTGAGTCACAAAAAAAATACAAGTAGGAAGGCTTTAGTCGGGACAGCCGGACTAGAATATCTCCTGAATCTGGTCTTTGCAGTTTATGCGATCGATAGACGGTCGGATTGACAGACGGACAGATGAACAGACGTACGGACGGACGGACGGTCGGGCGGACACGTGGACACGTGGACGCACAAACGGACGGATAGACGGACGGATAAACAGACGGATGGCATGACGGAAGGACGGTCAGACTGACGAACGGACGGACGGAAAGACGTACGGGCTGCCAGACGTATAAACGGACTGGCGGACAGATGGATAGGCTGACAGACGGATGGATAAACAGACGAACAGAAGGAAGGCCGGACGGACGGACGACGGACGGAGGGACGGATATACGGAAGGACGGACAGATGGCCAGACGAATGGACGGACGAACGAACGGTCAGACGGGCGGACGGACGGACAGATCTGCATGGCTTGATCTACTCAGCTCGTTGTCCTGATACAAAATATATACGTTATGGGATCAAACACGCCTTCTTCTGCCTGTTTCACAAAACTATTATAAACTGAAATACCATTTTCAATGGGTATTGAAACACATATGAGATCTCAGAGGATAATTGAGAACCTGATGATTAAAGAGCAAACAATTTTAGAATTGGAATCACTTCTCTTAATACATTTCTTATGTATTTCTCACCGAACAATTTTCCTATGCTTTGGTTTAAGTCCCCTAACTTCTTACATACATATATGAGCAAAATGTGAAATGCTCAGAGTGTGGATATCCTTTTCAAGATTCTACATACAACCTTTGATATCTCTCGCTTTTAGAGTGCTCGAGTTATGCTAACAAGCAAACAAAGTCTTAATAATGATATTAAAAAAAAAGTTAAAGCTATCAAATATTATTATGCATATAATTGCGGTTTTCAAAAATTTGTTTCAGTGTATCTTTTTTTTCTACTATAAAAACTATAAAAACTGAGCAACAGTTTCCAAAATTGTTTTTATTTTTATTTTTCATTAGAAAATTTGTTTTTTACGAACTTCACATTTTATAGATATTTATAATTTTATTATTTTACTGCAGCATTCGCTTCAAATTTTAAGTACGTGGAAAATTGCGATTTAATAAGAAATTTTGACTTTGCGTTTGTGAACGGATCGACGAGTTGTACACATATATGTATACACACGCATACACACACATACATATGAAGTATATAAAGTTGAGTGGAAAATGTTCAAAGTGCGAAAATTTCAATTTCCCCTATTCGGGAGCAAATGTCGCTCCTTTTCCATATGGAACTTCAGCCCGATCAGGCGATGGCAACAGCTCGGGACGTTTATCGGCGGCTGCACACCCTGTCGCTACGAGTTCTTTCCCTACATCTTCTGGCTGGTGATGATCATCAGCCTGACTGGAGCCTATCGCAGCCTCGGCGAGTGCATGCACATCTATTGCCTCTCCAAGCAGCCGCTCCAGATGTGGCGACCTCGCAAGTTCTTCGTGCTCGATATGGAGGTGCTGCGTAGGGGTCGATTGGTGGGCGCGATTATCATGAGCTATGCCTGGCTGTTAATGATCTATGCTCTGATCAATGTGAGTGCAATATAACTGCCAAAAGATCTAACAAATATTTGTAATATAAGCACAGTCTTAACAATTGTTTAAGACTGTCTCCACTCCTTCTGAATATCTTAAATATGAAATAATATTTATAATTCGGAGTCGACAGCAACTAGAAACTGTTAAGCAAAACAAGATATTTAAATTTATTTATTATAAGTTTTTTTTTAATTTTAATTCCTTGCTTTTTATACCCTGAACCCATTGAAAATGGGAAAAAGGGTTTTATGGTTTTGCAAAAAGTATATAGCAGGTAGAAGGAGGCGTGGCAGACCCCACAAAGTATATATCAGGACGACGAGCTGAGTCTTTTTAGCCCTGTCCGTCTGTCTCTCCGTCCGTCCGTATGTATGAACCCTTCGATCTCAGTACCTATAAAAGTTAGAGACATGAAATGTCATGAAGGTCCTTGTATACAGCGTGCACATTGAAATTATTTTAGATATTCGATAACTTTTTCCGTTTCGATGATATCGATTAAAAACGTTATCAAGATTCAGTTTTTTTTAGGATATCTTTAACATCTTTTAAGCTAAAGTCACCAAATTTTGCAATTAGCTTTTTGTAAACAAAATATAATTTCGATTTTTCCTATATATTGTATACCAGCTCCACATTTTACAAAATCAATTTAATTTAAGTTCAGTTCCAAATATAGCCACAATTAATTTTTTCTTTATTTTTTGAGTAAAACCGTATTTAACAAAAAAAGATTAAATGCTGATAATTAATCAAAATCCGTTAAGTAACATCAAAGTTATGAAAGAAAACGTTTTGTCAATCGGCAAAAGCAGGCGGCAGCAAGCGCCGAGGCTCTATACGTGTGCACACATACATTGAACTGCGTGCAGTCATTGCAATGATAGTGTGTGGCGTTGCGGTAGAGACGGTGGCTTAGAAACGAGGAGTCTGTATATGTGTAAAAATGAAAACTCGAACAAAGGTTAATCTCGTAGTCGGGTAGTCCCGACTAGAGCTCTTTTACTTGTTTAAGTCGAGATTATGCTAGATTTTTTTGAAAAATGAATTTGTTTATCAATTTTTATATGCAATTTAAGCTTTCAGGTAATAAGGTAGGGAAAGCCAGCCCATAAAGGACAGTTAATGAGGGATCTATACAAATAGTAATTTGTTAAGCTACAGATAACAAATATATTGATTTGCGAATATTAAAGTAAACGCAGCTGAGTTTTCTTCAATTTAAAGCCGCAATGAAATAGTTTTCTTCTACGATATCTTTAGCTTTATAGCTAAGATCTGACTTAAAATTTCTGTTATTTCGCTATTTAAATACCTATTCTGATTTGTGTTTTAGGCTAAGCCGAATTTTATGGCGCCCTGGCTAATATTGCACACCTTGATGCTGGGCATGGACCTTTCAATTTGGGCAATCGAGGTGCTAACGGGGCGATTGACACTGCATTTGAATGCAGTTTATCCAATGCTGCGACTGTTCTGCACCATCGCTTTGGTCAACTGCATCAAGACGGTATTCGAGAATGCGATCAAGCTGCACATGGTTAGCCCCCTAAGTCTGTTTGACCCGGAATCGATACTGCGCTACATTTTCGCAATAATGGACTGAACAACTGAACAACTCAGCTCGAAACACAACTCAACTCGAATCCCAACTCGGTTCAAGCTGTGGCACCCTTTGGGTCTCATTAAATCGAATGGTTATCATTAAAAAAGGTGGAGCACTGCCTAATTGTATCAAAAACTGAAATTCTATCCTCTGCCCCTCGCTTTGTGCCCTGCTGCCTGCTGTATTAAGCTCAATTAACCCGCACGCACATTGACAGACTGACTGACAGACGGACAGGCATGCTCGTGCGGACCTTAATCAGTACCCATGTAGCAGGTACAGCTTCAACTGCAGCTACAGCTACAGGTGGGGCCCGTGCCTAGCAACACCTTGCGACAACCAACGCGAACCGAACAGAACCTCCACTGCCCTACACTGGCTCAAACAGCACGTTTGTGCTTCGGACTGTCTGTGTAATTGTGGCACATTAGCTTTATCGAAAGCTTTGTAACATGCTGAATGAACTGAACTTGTTCATCTGAACAGTGAACTGACTCAGTTGTTGAGTCACTCATAAACTCTTTGCGCCTTTGCTCAGCTATTCAATTAAGCTATTCATACTAACTATTCATTATAAAATAAATAGTATTTATTGTGCTTGTGATAGAACTAAAAAAAATTCAATAAGATCAGCTGTTGTCATGAAACGAAATTACTTAGTGAACGACCCAATAGCTTATTATTAATAAATTTGAATAAAATTGGTTTACGCAATGTTTATGCCATTAAGATTGTGATCGACCATCTTAATCCATTTTCTAAATTTCGAATAATCTTTATACATAATTATAAGCTGCGTCAACTATTCCAGCAACAGCAAATTGAAAAGAGGAGTATATATATTTACATGCCATCTATTAAACTTGACTATTTTAAGTTTTTAAAAAAAAAATATACAAACATTATAACTAATTATAAAAAATAATATCAATTATTATTTTCTCTTAAAATAAGAAAAAATTGAAAAAGAAACTGAGGCATTGTCAAAATAAATATGCCGACTAGTATATATATTATATATATATCATAATATGATTGGATTGATTTGATTTGAAAACATCCAGATTCATGTTCAAGTTAAACTTAAGTCAGTAAGTAATAAATGATATTATATTATATTTATATGCATATATATACAGTCGAATTCCGATAGTTCGTCCCCTCAATTAATCGTAAAAAATGCTGTCGATAAGTTGAATCCCTGTGTAATTCGTAAAAACTGTGATCCCCTTGTCATTTCGAGTTAACAATTATATCTTATATAGAACATAAATATCTATACATAATGTTAAAGAGAAATAAGAACAGACGAACAATGCATATATGTATTTCTAATCTTTCCCATTTCAATTTCCAATAAACGGTATATTCACCTTCCATTTCAATTGAAGGGCATACTATAGTCGTTGTGTGTGTCCCACTGAAAGCTTTCGTCGCTGGCTGCTTATATTGAGAAATTGCACCTGTTCTGCTCAAGCTGCAAGCTGCAAGCACCGAAATCTATACTCAATTAAAAATAAAAAGAAAATAATAAACAAAAAAAAGACAAGAAACGAAAAAATTGAAACACAGCCCGAATGCTTGACAAGAGGGTTGAAAAAAAGCCGCAGGGCCAGTTATGCGACAGTCGCAGATAGCCACAAAATGCGGAGCAAGCGAAGACGTGGCAGCCAAAGGTTACACCTGGCGGTTCAAGTTCCAGCTTCTCCTTCTGTTTGAGCTGAGATATTATTGATATAATGATGTCTCCATATAACTTATTCTATTAAATACTGCTCTATGTCAAAAGTTTTGAGCTGAAGCCAATTTCGATAGTAGAAAACTTCATTAGATCCTTTTTTCACACTTTTTTAAATAATATATCTCACTTTTAGAAGAGAAAACTGGGAGCAAACTTTCAACGCTATCAAACTGCTCTTAACTTATTTTTAAAGCCCTTCATCAAAAGTTGAATTTGTGTTCTAATAACTGAAAATTATTATATTTGTATTCCCAGTCGAAATGACGAAAAAACAAGTAAGAAAGCTCTAGTCGGGTCTCAGCCCGACTACGAGATCCCCTGAACCAAGTCCGAGCTGTTGTTTTAAACAACTTAGCTTACATCTTTTATCTATACATATTACCTCTGCGCGCATATACACATGCACACATTTGTATACACAAGCACACATATACCATGCACACAGAAGCACGCGCGCCGATTACTGTGTAGTTCATTTGAATGTATGTGTGCACACGTACAGGCTGCTGCCGCGTGCTTTTACAATGTTTCCTTTAATAACTTCTGTATTACTTAACGGATTTGAATGCAATTTTCTGCATTGAGTGCTATTAATTTATTGAAAATACGGTTTTCACTTAAAAATTTAAAAAAATTAAATTGTGGCTATGATAATTTTTTTTTTATAAATTTTTTTGCGAAATGTGGAGCTGGTATCCAAAATATGAAAAAATAGAAAATGTATTTTATTTTCAAAAAGCTAAAAACAAAATTTGGTAGCTGTAGCTAAAAATGTGTAAAAGATATGGTCTAAAAACTGAATCTTGATAACGTTTTAAATCGATATCATTGAAACGGAAAAATTTATCGAATATCTAAAACAAACTCGATATTTTCGCTGTATACACAGACCATCATGCAAAATTTGAAGTCTCTAGCTCTTATATGTTCTGAGATCGACGCGTTCATACATACGGACAGACGGACGGACGGACGGACGGACGGACGGACGGACGGACGGACGGACGGACGGACGGACAGACAGACGGACAGGGCCAAATCGACTCAGCTCGTCGCCCTGATCAAGAATATATATACTTTAAGGGGTCTGCCACGCCTCCTTCTGCCTGTTACATACTTTTTGCAAAACCATTATACCCTGATTTCCCATTTTCAATGGGTTCAGGGTATAAAAAGGCAAGTTTTCCTTTACCCATAGAACATAGTTGTTCAGCATACTAAATTTATATTTTGTTTCAGCTTAGTCAATATTTATGCATGAAACCCTTTGAAAATGCAAATTCAGCGTATAATTCGTAAAAGGTATATATAATATATGTATGTATATATTAAGTATATTCAGTATATTTCTATAATAATTTCTGTGTAACTAAACGCATTTGATGAAATGTTCAGCATTGAATCCTTACATTTTATTTGAAATACGGTTTTACTTAAAATAAAAAAAAAATATCTGAATCCACAATATAATTAAATAATAAATGCATTTTATTTACAAAAAGCTAATTGCAAAATTTAGAGACTGTAGCTAAAAAGATTTCAATGATATGTTGATAAAATTTAATCTCGATATCGTTTCTATTCGATATCATTGAAACGGGAAAAGTTATCGAATATCTAAAACAAACTCGATATGCGAGCTGTACACAAGCACCTAGTGTAAAATTTGAAGTCGCTAGCTTTTAAAGGTTCTGAGATCGACGCGTTCATACATACGGACAGACGGACAGATCTAAATCGATTTATCTCGTAGTCCTGGTCAAGAATATATATACTTTACGGGGTCTGCCACGCCTCCTTCTGCCTGTTACATACATTGTCACAAAACCATTACACCCTGATTTCCCATTTTCAATGGGTTTAGGGTATAAGCAATGACAGATAACAGGACAACAAACTTAAATTTTATAAGTAAAATTTTAATACACATCAGGGCTAATCATTATAAGTTATATTATAAAAATCATATGTTAATGAGTAAATTACAATTTTTTTGTTCAATGATAATCATTATTTTTGATTAATTTATATAGCTTAAAACATAATTATTATTTTTGATCAAAAAAAAATAAAAATTAAAAATAATGATTAAAAATTATTTTTATTTTGTTCGCTCAAAATAAAACTCAACAGCAATTGACGGCTTTTTTGTTAAACATTTCACCAATACTTTTTAAAATGTATTATATATACATGAATATTTAAAGTGTAAACCTCAATAATTCGTTATCTTATCGGGATTTTAAGTGGTGCTACGATGGTTATTATGCCAATTCAACTACATTCATCGTTAAAAAATAAAAAGGGACAGATTTCCGGACAATGGGTGTCAAAATTGTTTTCTGGCTGGACTAAAAAAATGGACAGATCTGTCAGGAAAAAGGCTGAAATAAAAATATGAAATAAATAATACATTTTGTTTTCTGGTTGGCTCTTGGCTTTTGTTTTATTAATTCACTTTATTAATGCTACTCCTGGAATTGTGTGTGTATTAAGCTCACTATAGACAACAAGTATATACATATATGTATATATATGCCATATAAATATATATATATTTATATACATATGGTTATGTAATATGTGTATAGATAATTGGCAAAAGACTGCCTACAATTTGTTAGATGCTATTAAACATATATGTATATGTATAAATATACATATATATACTTGGCATGCATGTGTGCATGTATGCATGAGAGGAGTACATATACACTCTATATTTTTGTATACTTGATAGTTTTGTTAAAGCATGGTTATATAATATTTTATATTCTTCGTTTCATCCTTAGTAAATATTTCTTTTAATATCTACATAAGAATTTTTTATTAAATTTAAAATATGTAACTGTTAATTAATATTTGTATTTTGCGTAGTTAAATTCCTGTGCCACGTACCTAGTTATGCAGTATCATATCTATGTTTTATTTTTTCATATCGATAGAGTAAAAATGAAAAATGAAATGAAAGCAATTCAAATCAAAGTTGTTTCAACATTTTATATATTGTATTTTGTACTTTTGCATTGCCTTTAGTATAATGCGTGTGTGTGTGTGTGTGTGTTAACTTGGTCGGAGGCTAGCCAAAATCTTCAGTACCGACGTCCACTTAGCCAACTGGAAATCAAATTTAAGCAATAAATTAACAAATAATGTATACTAAGCAGTGACAGCAATAAGTATCTACATGCACACAGCAACAAATGTCGCTCTTGGCAGAGGCGTTAAAATTTATGAATTTTAAAATTATATTCGCAAAATAATAAAACCAGACGACAATTCCGCAGAAACAAAACGAAAACAAGTCAAGTAACAAAATGACACAAAGTGAAGCTAAATCAAATAAATGACTGCAGCGCTTCAGTGCTGAGACAGTCACAGTGACAGTCTGTGAAGCGTCACTGTGACAGCTCAGCTAATCAAAATAAAATTATGCTTCAAGTGATTTTATTGTTTTCTCTAAATCTTACATCAGAAACTCAATCCGAATTCGATCCGAAATGTATCTATACTTTCTCTATTTGTAACTGGATCTAAATCAGCTCTGAAACTGTATATGTATTTCAATCTTAAAAGAAGGTATCATCTGAATCTGTTTTATCATCTGTTTCCGACATCCAATTCAATGTAAATCTGTATCTGAATACAAAAATGTATCTGAGACTGCATTATTATTTGAATATGTTTCAGTATCTGAATTTCTGTATCTACTTTAGAACCTATATCTGAATATGATAATGTATCTGGATGTGTTATTCAATAATCATATGAAACTGATTCAGTATCTGAAGTTGTATTTGAAACTCTATTTAAATCTATATCTGTAACCAAATTGTATTTGTATCTCAATCTGAATGTAAGTATGTCTATATCTGTATCTCAACCTCTATACGTATATGCCTCAAAATCATGTGGTATTGTGTTACTCTCTCTGTAATCTGTATCAGAATCTGTATCTAAAGCTGTTATATGATCTAAATTTGAATATTTATCTGAAGTCTGTAAATGTATCTTTATCTCAATGTTATCATCTGAGTCTGAATCATTCTGTAGAACTCCAAAAATAAGACTCTTTACAATAATATATGAATGAAAGGAATGTATCTCAGTATCTCACTATTGGGACTGCAACAGTATCTTTATCTCTTTGTGAACCTGATTCATTATCTAGATCTATATCCGAGTCTCTACTTGTCACTTTGCATCTATGTATTGGGCCCAAATGGCAAACGGCATCCCTGACATGTTGTCAAAGCGTGCAGCGCAAAAGGCAGTCGAGAATAGCAGCGCAGAGGCAACCACAACATGCCGGCAAATGAAACAGAACAGAAAAATGGAATAAAACAAAAACAAAAATAAACAAAATACAAAAACGCAACAGAGCAGCAACGGAACAGCGCAGCGCTGCGCAGCTCAACGTGACCTTCACCCAATAAAGCGATCACCGATCGCGGTCAGAGGTACAAAATTTGCAGTTAAATACAATTGCGCAATTTTGTGTCTCTGTCTGGCTGCCAGCCTGTCTGGCCGTGTGTGCGAGTGCGAGAGTTTGTGTGTTGTGCGTTTTTTTTTTTGCTATGAGTGTACCGGCAACTGTTCTCTCTCTCTCTCTATCTGTGTGCGTGTGTGTGTCTGTGTGTGTATACTAATCACAAAGGTTGTCGTTGGAGTTGAACGCGAGCTTTTGCATCGTTAGATGTATACATACAAACAAATATAACTCTTCTAGTCTGCGACATCTTCTGTTATACAGTTATTCGAGATCTTTTTTCAAATCTTCTATTCACATTCACTTTAAAATGTTATATCTGCACATACTTTGTAAAGGTGTATGCTTGTGTAAAGATTTAAAGCGTTTATCTAAAGTTTCAAGCAATATCCATTTAAAGATTCACTGAATTCTTGAAAATCTATAACTTTCATAGATTTAGGGGTTGGTTGACTTCCTTATTTATGAAGAAGTACAAGCACTAATTTTAGTAGTCCTGAGGACTTTTCGATGGACAGCTGTTGCTTCCGTTCGTAGCGTTTAAATTATAAAAGTAACTTGAGACAATTGGATTCTCCACACTTTCATGTGAAAATTCACAATATTCTCTCATAGTATGGCCCTATATCATGATAATCAGTCAATCAATCAGGTAATCGTTAGGTTAGCAGTGAATTAGTTAATCACTCGGCCAATCAATCAGTCAATCAATCTGTCAAATAATCAGTTAATCAATCAGTCAGTTAGTCAGCCAATCAGTTTATCAATCATTCTATTAATCTGTCATGCAATAAATCAGTTAATAAGTCAATGAGTCAATCAATAATTCAGTAAGTCAATCATTCTATCATTCAGTCAGTCAATCAGTTTGTCAGACAATCAATCAGTCAATCAATCTGTCAATTAATCAATCAATCAGCTAGTCAGTCAATCAATTTATCAATCATTCTATTAATCAGTCATTTAATAAGTCAATGAGTTAATCAATCAATCAATCAGTTAGTCAAACAATCAGTCAATCAATCAATCAGTTAGTTCAGCCAATCAGTCAGTCAGTCAGTCAGAAAGTCAGTCAATCAATCAATTTCACTCGGCCAATCAAACTGTTAGTCAGGCAATCAGTCAGTCAATTAATCAATCTCTCTATCAATCAGACAGTCAATCAATCACTTAGTTAGACAATCCGTCAATCAATCAGCCAGTTGGTCAGGTAATCAGTGAGTTAGTCAATCAATCTTTTCCACCGTTAGTCAATCTTTCACTCAATCAGTTGGTCAGTCAATCAATCAGTCAATCTGTCAGTCAATCAATCAGTGCTCATCCTTTGTATTTGGTACAGGGTATCTTCTAGTCTGTCCCACTCGATTTGTGTACTTTGCTTGTTATTTTTTGCAGCTTTCTTTCAACTCATTCATTATTATATTATTTATTAAATTTGCCGGCAAATCAAATTTTCCCCTTGTTGTTGTTGTTGCGACATTAAAAAAATGAAAACAAAAAAAAAACATTGATTGAATTAAATAAACTTCTTGTATCCAAATGCAGTGGGTGTCTGCGGGACGCGTGGGGCGAGCTGCGTGGGCGTGGTATAATGCATGTAGCATGCGTGTGTGTGTGTGGGTGTGTGTGTGTCTGTCTGTATATTTGTTAACCCGGGTCGTGCGCTGTAGCACTTACTGCGTTTGATTAGAAACGGCGACAGATCAAATTGGATTCACACTGTGGTGAGACAATAGCTGACGACCCCAAAAAGGGGTAGGCGATAGTAGGGGGTGCTGAGGCGACTGCCAGAGAACAAAGTGTAAATTTAATTGAATCTTTGTGTCTGTGTGTGTGTGAGTGGGTGAATCATTGCTCGAAATGACGAAATTTCTCTGATGTGGCCAGCAATTCGCATTAGTGTGTATTTATATAGATTATATATTGCTCCGATATAGATAAGTAGTAGTCAAACGAGCTGAACTATATATATATTTTTAGAAAGCTTGTCACTACGAAGCCAAAACTCTGGCTCCTACAGCTGTATCATATACCATTGGCATGATTCATACATCATCTAGTCATATATCATTTTAGAACTAATAACCAGATGTTGCACGAGTCATTTCAACAATTTTGAACATGCAACACATATTTTTCAATTAAAATTACGAGTATATATAATATATATGCATACGAATATATAATAGGCGGGGTTTGAATCTGGCATTCCATTGATTGCCTTAGGCCAGCCAAGCAATCCAAATGACAATTTCACAAATAAACAAAGCAAACTTACAATCAAAATACATCAAATACAATAAATCAAAATCAAAACGTTGCTGCTACGACATTTGAATACCTCTTTGAATGCTTTTACCCTCCGTTCCAAAATAAAAGTTTGTGAAAACGTTTTCTTTTCTAGTCCTCATGATTTACGCTGTGTGTGGATGATCAATTAGTCAGTCAAACTCAATACATACTAATTGATCAGTCGGTCAGTCAGTCAATCAGGCAGACAGTCCATCAACAAGAGGCTTAGCAGTCAGAACGTACAAACAATTGTATTATTTCAATGTTCACCAATCAGTCAGTCAGTTAACCAGTCACTCAGTCAGTCATTCAGTCAATCAGTCAGTCAATCAATCAAACGACCCATCCGTCAGAAAGTAAAAACGATTGTAGACATTGATTTGGATTTAGTAAATTCAATAAACATTCACCAGTCAGTCAGTAAGTCAATCAGTCAGTCAGATATATCTATAAATAGTGTCATACATATGTCATTCATATATTTGATTCATGAAAGACTGATTCGATTAAAATATATCATCCATCCTACAATACCAGCCCCCATATAGATGTCCCTCTGCCATAGATATACCTTGCATAGCAAATCACTGTAAAAAATAAAGTGCAAAACAGAAATAAAAGTTGACAAATTAATTGCATTTTTTCTTGGTATGTTCAAATATTTATTGTAATTTTTATAAGCATAAATTTTGAAAAAAAAAAATAATAATAATTAAACATTTTTTTGTTTGCTTTTTGTTTGTTTTATATATGGTATATATATTATTAGTTACATATATAGCATATCCATGAACATGGATACATCATATATACATATATATATGCATGTATTTTATATACATTCATTAGATCGAAAAATCGCGTGTTTCAATTAATATAAGTAACTAAATAACGATTTAAAATTATTAGATATTAGTATATAAGATAGCGTATATATAAATATATATATTTTTACTTCTTTACATATAAAGTATGTTTAAATAATGTGTGTGTGTTCTTTTGATAGTTATTATAAAATGAATAAAATCAAAAATAGTTTATTTGCCAAATCAAAAATAAATTGTTTTATAGAAGAAAAAAATTGAACAATTTCCAAAAAAAAAAAAATGTTTTCCTATGATTTTTTAGTGTTTTTTTTCTCATTTTTTTGGGATTTCATTGATTTTTTTAGTGTATTTTTTTTTGTTTTTTTTTTCTTTCGTTTTTATGTATATCAATTTATTTCAACAGCTATGTTTATATAACATACGTTAAATATGCATGTGTATATGTGTATAAAAATTGTAAAATAAAAAATAAACGTAAAAGTGTTTATGCAACAAATGCCTGTTGCAAGTTTGTTGTTTCTTATTTTGTTTTGTTTTGATTTTTTTTTTTATATATTTGCGAGGATTTAGAGGTTTTGGTTGTAGTTGTTGTTTTCTTCTTTTTTGTTGTGTTTCACTTGGTTTCAAAAAAAAAAGTAATAAAAAAAAAATTGTGATAAAACTAAATTTTAATTGCTAAATGCATAGCTTAATATTTTTTTTTTTGATTTTTTTTAATTTTTAGTTTAACAAACAATAAATGAAATTGCTTTTTGTAACTGTTTTTTTTTTGTTTTGTTGCTGTTTTTCTTTTTTTGTGTAACATTTTTACCATTTTTTTGTTGTTTTATTTTTGTTTGTCTGTTTTGTTTTATTGTTGCAGATAAATTTGTACGGTTTTCAAATTGTATTTAGAACTCTGTATTTTGTATTGTGTTTGTATGTACTATAGGAAACTAAGTGCATTCGTATTGATTGGCTGTGTCTGTGTATGTGTGTGGTATACAATATACATGCGTGTGTGTGTGTGTTTTTGTATGATAAATTGTACAATAGTCTTTTGCTTATATTTTATATATGCTATTTTTACTGCATTTATCTATTGTATTTTATGTTTTTACTGGATTTTCGGTTTATTTATCTATTGTATTTTTCTTCTGTTTCTCTTTCGTCTGATTCTAAGTGTAAAATTTAAGAAAATATTGGGTATCGTTTTCTTTTTGATTTTGGTTTTTGTGGTTTTTCTTTTTTTTGTATTTTTTTTCTCTTTCTTTTTAGTTTTCGTTTTTGTTTTGTCACTAGTATTTAACGAGATTTCTATTTACATTGGTTTTTTTCTTTAACAACAACAAAAAATTACCTTTTTTTAATTTTTTTTTTGTTTTGTATAAAAATTGATTTTGTTTTCCAAAAATTGCTTAAACACCTGAACAGCATTTAACATATATATATATAACAATTTTTTAGTTTTTATATTTTAATATCGCGTTAAATGAAGTGTATAAGTATATAATATATATATACTATATATTTTATGTATAAAATATAAAAAAAAAATATATATATATATAAATATATATATATATATATATATATATATATATATAAGGGAGCAGCAGTGCGACAGGTGCTTAATTATAATATTTCATTAAAAAAAAAAAGTTTGCTTCCCTTAGATATTCCAAATATTTGTTGTCTATTTACAGGCATGGGAACCAACGCGTTTGCAAGTTTGAAGAAAAAAAAACAAATATCAATTGTCCCAGCAATTCATTGTTTTTTCTTTTAGTGGTAGCCCCCGAAATCGAATTTGCAACTAAGCATAGGTTAGGAACCCAGATATACCCAGGTAAAACATCAAGTAGCAAAGCTAAGGTAAAATTAAAAACTAAATATATATCTCTCGTATATATATATATATACTATAAAGAAAGGTGTAATTTGTTAAATTTATGAGCGCTATTTGCCTAAAATTTCGTTGAAACGTCGCTATAAATTGATCATATATATATATATGTATGTATGTATATCGCTTAACTCAATATAGTAGTTGTACTAGCTTCCTAATAGTTTCTAGTTAGTGTGTTTCTTTCTTCCTCTTCTTCTTTACCGTTTTGTGTTTTATCAAAGAAAAAAAACCAAATTAAACCTAAATAACAGTTTTGCATCAAGTTGTTTTTTTTTATTTATATTTTGGAC
The DNA here is from genome assembly GCA_035045545.1 of Drosophila gaucha. NCBI lineage: Eukaryota > Metazoa > Arthropoda > Insecta > Diptera > Drosophilidae > Drosophila > Drosophila gaucha. The sequence continues at coordinate 548,728 of JAWNOY010000077.1, read as the reverse complement.
TTCATTGATTCCGTTTGAATAGTTTATGTATTGTATATGCATATATATTTATGTATATATATATAAACATAACGGTAACTCGCGGTTTCTGAAAGAATCATATATATATATATACACATATATATCTCTTATTAGCAAAAAAATCGACAGTTGAACAGCTAGCAAAGTTTGCTAGGCTTAAAACAACTTTCGCAAACTAAGCAGCCAAAAATTTTCTTTTTCTCATATTTTGTTTTCTTTCCAGTTTTTCTTTCGTTTTCCTCTTCTTTTTTATAGTATATATCTAAGAAAATAATCTATTGCTGCTATTATCTTTTTTTTATTTTTTGGGTTTCCCTATCATTTCTATCTCAAGTTTTCTTCTTCTTATATTTCGTTTCGTTTCCTTTTTTTTTTGTTTTGTATTTGCGCATTTCATATGCTTAGTTTGAAATTTGTTAAGGAGATAGATAAAAAAAATTGAATTGAATAATTTCTAAAGTTGCATTCATATCGTTATTATATATATATATATATATATATATATTTGTATATAAATATATGAAAAGGATTATATATATATATATAATTCTTCATATTGAAAATAATAACCTCAAATAAACAGCAATGTGTTTCTATATAGGCAGTAAAAATTGTTTAAGCGCATCTTGCGTATGTCTAGGAAATCTATACGCGTCCTATCGATATTTGAGCTGTCGATAAGCAATGATATCGATGGATCTGTAGGGGTTTGAGACAATGTCTGTCGTCGTTCTGCTAGCTAACGTTATATACACATACAAATAAGGGTATATATGTTGTTGTTGTTGTTTACCTTTTATGTATTCATAGTACATAGAAAGCGTTTGCAAAAAAAGGAGACTATACAGCTAATTGTATAAAAAGATATATTGGATATATATTTATATATATATGTATGTTTGTGTATAGTAACTCTCTCTATATATATATATGACTTAATGTTTATAAATTGTTTTTCCGTTATTTCTTCTTCTTTTTCAATTCAATTTTCGCGCTGCTTCAAAATTTGCGCTTCTTCTTCTTCTTGTTTCTAATTTCAATAACTATTCTCTTCCTCCTTTAACTGCTTGGTTCGCAGTTTGTTTTGACTCTTTTATTCGTTTCTCTCGCTCTGTCTCTTCATTCATTACCGTTATTCACTGAAGACCTACCTCACTCTCTCCTTCTCTTACGTGTTGTTGTTGTTGTTTGCTTTTAGTGGCTCATTCGTTGCAACTTTGTTTGTTTTTCGTTTCCGTTTCCGTTTTTTTTTTATTTCCTAGTTTTTCTTTTGTTTTCTCCATTTGTTTTGGGTCTTGTCCTTGTTGTTCTTTTTTTGTTTTTGTTTTTCATTTCATGGTTAAGTAAATAAAAACTAAATTCCTAAGAATTATATGTGTATATATCTATATCTATATGTATATACAAAATAAAAAAAAATTAATTGGGGATAAGAAAAACCAGGTAGTTAATGTTGATTTTCTCTTTCTGTTTTCGTAAGTTTCCCTTTCGTTATAAACGTTTTTCGTTTGTGGTTTTTGCTTCCAACTTGCATTTTGCTTTCCTTCAAAATCAAATCAAAAATATCACATTAAAGAAATCCAATTTAAATCACTATGTTACAGTTATATAAAGACATATATATATATACATATATATATATATATATATATATATATATATATATATATATATATATATAGTATATAGCAGTATATAAAGCTAAAGCTGAAAGCCTAAAAGAGGATGCATCTTAATATATATATATATATTTAGGGGGTTATATAACGTAGTATGTTTTGTTAGAATATTCTATTCGACGATCGTTCTTGTTTTTAGCATCCAATGCAGCAGACAAGAATAAAACATCCTCTGACTGTCTAGCTGCATCATCATCATTATCATTATTATAGTTATTATCATTATCATTGTTATCGTTATTATCAACATCGAGACACGGTTCGATCGATCGCACGTACGCTCTACTGGCTAATACTAAAATCTGATATTGAAGTTCAAAAATGCTTATCTGAGCCTACGTCAAAGTACACTAAAAAAAGTGGTTAGCGTGTAACTCTGCTATGTAACACGCTCTCCCTCTCCAATGGTTATCCTTATCAACTTATCGAGTTATCGATTTATAGACTTATCGATCTATCGACTTATCGCTATTTTTCGCTTAACAGGGCTCTCGCTTGCAAACACGTTATTCGCTTCACTTGTATTTTTGCCACACTTTTTGCTTATTCTCAAACTGCTCCCTTTTTTACTCCATCTGTGTCCAGCCCACCCCACCACTTAACCTTTACCCAATCTTACGGCTATCATCATTCGGCGGCATTCTTACTCAGACGCAGACGCAGACGCGCCAGCTGCTCCTGCTGCTGCTTGAGCTTGGCCTTCAATAGCTGGCGCTTGACGCTCAGGTCTCGCTCCTCGCTCGTGAGCTGCTCGCAGAGCCTGGCCGCCTCCCGCAAGATGTTGACCTTGGGTGCGCGCTCCTTGTCCCGAATGTTGGGTATTTGCGTCTTCAGTGACTCGAACAGATTCTTGAGACCGATGCGACGCTGACGCTCCATGTCGTTATGCAGATTACGCTTCTCAATCGTATCCGCCTCGTCCACGCTGAGATGGCGCTTCAGCGTGTTGTTATTGCCGTTGCTGCTGCTGCTGCTGCTAGTGCTGCTGTTGCTGCTGCTGCTGCTGCTGCTGGTGTTGCTGTTGTTGACAGTGCTGATGCTGGCACAGTTGCTGACATGCGACATAACGTTCCTAACGTCCTTTGCCTCGAAGCCATACGAATTGAATGGGCCACGCTTCAGGGGACGCCTCTTGGACAGCAGCATGTAGTTGCGTGGATGACGCTTGGCCGTCATCAGCTCGTCCCCGCAGTCGGGCATATAGAAGGGCTTGCGACCCTTCTTGCCGACGCCTGCCACGCTCATGGCGGTGGGTGAGGTGGTGCAATCGCTGCTGCTGCTGCTGCTACTGCTGCTGCTGCTGCTACTGCTCTGCGATAGGCTCTCGGGTGAGTAGGTGGCCGCCACAGCGCCTGCGCTCTGATAGGGTGTGCTCGAGGGCGAGGGATAGCGCGAGTTGGCAACCGACTTAACGGGACTGCTGCTGGCCGGCGTATAGGGCAGCTCATAGCGTCTGGATGAACGATTGACCACGATGCGATTGCCGCTCGATATCTTGTTGGCCACCTTCGTTTGAAGGGCGCGTCGATCGCGATCTGACGGATTTGTGGGCAACTTTTTGTCATTAAGGGAGACAACGTCGATTTCCTCATCTGCAGCGAGAACGAAAGCCAATAGCAAAGAGAACAAGTTAGTTAAGAGCAATACATATAAAGAACATAATCAATATGTTGCAATAGATCATAAACATGGGACAAGTGGATCAAAATCTAAGGATATCAAGATACGGATATAAATTTTGTTTGTTTCATATATATAATATATACATATGTATATATATATATATATACATATATATGTATATAACTGTTGTATGTTGTGTGTGCCTCAAGAAAGCCCTGCAAATGTCTAGCGAATGTCAACGACAGTTCAATGACTACAGCATAGAAACATGATGATGTCATTGTGTGCGTGCTGTGTGAGTGGGTGGGTGGCTCGCCAAGCGGGTTGGGGGCGTGCCGGAGGGCCCACGCAAAGCGGATTAGTGTGTCAACGTTGCGAGACAAGTGGCTTGACGCCACTTGCAACAGCAACAGAATTCAGGAAGCAATAGAATTTGCCCACAGACAATGAGAATCGAGAGAGAGCCCCAAACCCCTAGGCGCAATCTCCACCGCGCCTCACCACCCACGCTGTTCCTTGACGTCAGACATCCGCATAACGGAAAACTTGTGGCGGTTGGGCATAGTGTTACGTTACTTTGCCAAAAGAAGAAACAAATAATAAATGAATAAAAGCATAAAAGACATAGCCCTGATAAATGTAGCTTTAAGTAAGAAAGAAAGAGAGAGATGGGGAGAGAGTGACAAGTCTATATTTCCTCTGCTGCGATCTCTGCCCACCCCCAACCCCGCGGAATTTCAGCTTCCGTTGCTAATTTGGCACTTCCGTTGGCGCGCGCGTCCACTGAACCAAGCAAAGCGTCGACGTTCCCGTCGCAGCCGCAGTTGCTGCAATCAAATGTAGGCCCAGAGAACCACTTTGAATGCCTTTAATCAAATTACAAAAAAATTGCCGAAACATCATGAAGGAAACAACACAAAAATGATATTTATTTATGTATACATGCATATAATAATATATTAAAAATTAAGAAACTTTTGCTACAATTTATCAACCTTTACTCTAATCCCCTCTCGCTCTTTGCCTATAAGAAGAAGAAACACACACATGTTTGCACATATGGAGATTGTACATATTGTATTTGCATATGTGTGCGTATATGTTTTTGCCTTTCGCCTTGGCAACTGTGCGAATGGTCGAAGGGCAGAGGGACAGAGAGAGAGAGAGAGAGAGAGAGAGAGCCGAAGGCTGGCAGTGTAGTAGAGTAGAAGAGACGAGTTGTCTGGCCACAAAGAAGTTGGAGACTGCGCGTAAAAAGCACTAACAAAAACTATGTAGAAGAGCTTCAAAGTTAAAACTATAAAGCCTCAAGTTCCACATTCAATATTTCAAGTCCAAGTCCAAGTCCAAGTGCAGTGCAGCAGAGCGAGCGACCGCAACGAACGAAATCGAAACCAGGCAAAGAAGAAGCAAGCACGAGAGGGAGGGTGAAGGGTGGGAGGTGGGTTGAGCAATGGCAACCAAGCGTTGCCATAGTGGGCAACCACCTTTGGCAACATGTTGCATGAGTCAATTGCGTCGAAGAAGCGTTGCATTATCAATACACGTTTAGTTGCTGCAAACTAAACGAAACAAAAAACAAGTAAGAAAGCTCTAGTCGGGTCTGCCCGACTACGAGATCCCCTGAACCAAGTCCGAGGCAGTGTTTTAAACAATCTAGCTTATATCTTTTACCGGTACATATTACCCTCTGCGTGCACCCACACACGCACACATATACATACACAAGCACGCGCGCCGCTTACTGCGTAGATGATTTAGCGGCTACGCTTGGGCTGCATTCTATGCAGCATTATGAGAAATTCATTGTTAAATAACTTCGGTTCTAGATCTACTTTCTTAATGAAATTTTCAGGACATAATATTGACATCTAGAGGTGTATATATACGAAATCCCAACTCCCTAGTATTTGAAATACGTTTTTTCCACTTATGGGGCTAATGGGGAGAGGTATCCAAAATTTAATAAGTTTATTATCTGTATTTACATCACAGCAACCTACATAGTCAATTTGGCGTCTCTAGGTATTATGGTCTAAAAGTTATAGCTTAAAAACAAAGTCAAAATATCGATTGTTATCGATAATAAGGAAATAGGATGAGTTATCGAAAAAAAAAAATAAACTTGTACTGCGTATGGTATACAAGAATATATATCTAAAATCTCAAATCTCTAGCTTTTGTGGTTTACGAGATCACTGCGTTCATACGGACGGACAGACGGACAGACGGACAGACGGACAGACGGACGGACGGACAGACGGACAGACGGACATGGCTAGATCGACTCAGCTCGTCGTCCTGATCAAGAATATATATACTTTATGGGGTCTGCCACGCCTCCTTCTGCCTGTTACATACATTGTCACAAAACCATTATACCCTGAATTCCCATTTTCAATGGGTTCAGGGTATAATAATAAGAAGAAAACAAGCAAATCTCAACCAACCACCAAAATGATAATGAACATCATCAGGCTCCGCTGACTAGACAAGCGGCAGACCTTACCCGAGACCCCAGCAAGAATGTTGCCCAACGGCCATTTTATGTTGTTTCTTTTGGAGCCGCAGCATCTCGTGGAATGTGGCTGCAGCACCAATGTCGCTATTCATGTTGCTGACATGGCATAAAATGTTGCTATGCACTTAAACGTGTATATTTTTTTATTTTTATTATTTTTATACAGAAATGTGCGACCACCACCAAAGCTTCAAACGGATATGATCGAGCGGGACAGAGAACAAGAACGAACGAGACCGCTCGCACGCGTCAACATTGTATGATTTGCATTTTCAGAAGGAGGCCACAAAGTTAAAGTATAAGCAACAACAACAACAACAACGCATAACTCAAAAGCATTCCAAATGTTGCGCAAATCGATCTCAACGGAGAATGCAACTAATTTACAGCTGTCTGAGAATCCGGGAGATTACCTCAAAAATAATTTATGCGAATTGCAATGTGCAACAAAAAAAACAAAAACAATTATGATAAACAGCAGACGCAAACATACATACACACATGTATATACATACATACATACATATGTATATGCATGCACACAGCTTCAAATGACTAAGCTCACAGTCGCAGCTTCACTGCTCCTGCTGCTGCTGCCGCTGCTGGCGTCACAACCGACGACAAAAAAAAAACTCGACAAACCCGTTTGCCGCGATAGCCAACAGCTTGGCAACTTTTGTTGCTAAGCGCGCCAAGATCAAATCAAGACTAGCTAAAATAGTAATAATAATAATAATAATAATAAAGCACAATTGCCAGCCAAAGCATAGAGGAAACAGCTTGTTGTTGCTACCGGCGTAGTTAATTACAATTGCAAATAAAGTGCACACACACACACAACACACACACACAGGCATAGACACGAGCACGACTTAATAAGTTGCGCAACTTTTATGCAGCTACCCCGGCTGCCAGTGGGCGACAAACGAAGAGCAACAACTGCGACACACACACACACACACTCAGACAGACGCAGCCACCACAGCCACCAAATCTTTTGCCCTATAAAATTTGCATATTGAGTTTGATTGAAAAACGAAAGATGCAGCAAGCCGACAGACACAGAGGACAGCACAAAAGGGACAGCGAATGACAAGTGCATTGTTCAATTTACGACAATGCGAGATGAAACGGATAGAGTGGAGAGGGAGAGCGGGAGAGAGAGAGAGAGAGAGCGAGCGAGCAGGGTTCAATATACACATATGCACATATACACACACACACATGTATGCACTACTGAAGCGCCCCAAGCGGGCAGACGCGAATGTTAATTGAGGCGCAGCAGGCAAGCGGCGTGGCGTCGGCGTCAGCATAGACGTCATTGCTGCCCTCGGCTATGACAACCGTTGCTTTTGATAATACCCGAGATAAAGAGCAGATAGAGAAAGAAAGAGGGAAGAGCTGTCGCTACTTCACTCTCTCCTTCTCTCCCATCGCAGCACGCTAGCGAAAAAATGCTTTAAAATTGAGCAATGTAAACACAACATATACAAAGCGCAAATGAAATTGAAATCGAGAAAAGTATAAAAATAAAAATGGCATATGATGTAATTCTCACATGAGGAATTTCGAGCCTATAAAAGACGAAAAAGAAACACAAAATAAATACCAAAATGACGAACGCATAGTGGCACGAAGTATTCTTATCTATGCTCGAAAACTTTTGGGGCCCACTGTGCATATAAATAATAAAGGAAAAAATATTAATAATCAACACTTAGCTAACGACAATTGGGCAACGCCCACGCAACGGGTCGAGGAGTGTGGCTGCTTTTTTCTGTTATTGTTATTGTTGTTATTGTTATTGTTGTTGTTGTTATTGTTATTGTTGTTGTTGTACGCTTGTAAATTGTTTAATAACATTTCTTATGGTCAATTGTTATGTTTCTGCTTGCCATCTCTTTTCCTCACAAGCTTTATTGTGTTCTGTTTACGTTTTCTCCAATTATTTAAATTCAAAATAAAGAGCAGCGCCAAAACAGAAAGATCAAGAAGAAGCAAACAAATTTCACAACTTATTTTTTTTTTGTTTTGCTTTGTCATATTCCTGTATTGGAATGAACTGGAATTTCACGACAGTTCTGACAATGATTTCATTTCATTTCATTTCAATTTGCAATTCTCCGCAATTTGTATATATTTTTTTCATCGGTTTTACATGCGTATTCATAATAAATGTATATTATACTTGCTTCGGCACGGGGTTTACTGAAACGATTCTAAGAAATTTCGAATGACGGCATTTGCATTTGCAATTTGCATTAGCTCTACAGTGTGTTCCCACGCTCGCACAGTGGCACAAAGCCAACTGCACTCATACAACTACAACAACAACAACAACAACAGCTCGAAGAAGATCTAGCTATGCAGTCAGCATATGTTAGCAACATGTCGCTAGCAACAAGAGTTACTCAAGTAAAAAAGGCTCCGTTTTGCGGTTTTTTCATCCAGCAGCCAGCAAAAAAGGAAGGGAAAAAACCAATTACAACTGCAAATTAGCAAAACACAAAATGTTTATCGCTTCTCTTCAGCCGCTGTGCAGTCTCTGCTGCTGCTTCCCACGATCTGATGAATGCAATTTCCTTTTGTTGCTCGCAACTTGTTGCCGCAACACTTGCAATTGAAATCTGCATCTTTCGACTGCCCCACCCTTTTCTACCCAAGCAGCAGCCACAGCAGCATGAGTCATGCTCGCGCCTAACCCCTTTTCAAATGATAAATGTCCCCAAAAATAAAAGCGCAATAACAGTAAAAAAAAAAAAAAAAAAAAGTCGTTAAGAGAGGGTGGAGCAGCGTCGCCCACTTGCAAAATGCCGCAGTGCGCCAGCTTCTAACATCAATGCTTCCATATGCACACTCACACAACAAACATCACATAAATTATTAAAATGACAATGAATTGCGTCTGGCAACATTTTGGGTAGCAACATTCCTACTTTTTTTGTTTCCTTCCCAGCTTAAGCTTTGGCAACATTCTACTGATACATACAAACATACATACATACAGATGTACATATACGATGCTGTGTCTCCAGTTAAGGCAACAACAACGGCCATCCAACCGAAAAAGGGAGGCTCGTTGGCGTCGGCATCGCCATCAATGCAAAAATAACAAAATAAAAAAATAATAAAAGCAGCGGCGCATCAAGAGTGCGTGTGTAAAGAGCAGCGCAATACGCTCCAAAGGCAGACGGCGCCGTCGCCGTCGCCGTTGACGTCGACCTTGAGCATAACAATTTATTGCTTCACGTGTGCGCGAATAAGCAGCATAATGAATGCGTGCGAGCAAGCGGGACAGACAGGCCAAAAGCGCCAGGGTGAACGAGACGCACACGAAAAGAGACAACAGTCGGCGGGTGTGTGTATGTGTGCGTGTGTGTGTGTGCTGTGAACGCAAAAGACTCGCATAGCAACAGCGCGCGACGTAAGAAACACGAGCATAGGCGCAATACGAAATAAAGAAAAAAAAATATTGTTAGTCGTCGTCACAGCCTTTGGACCATTGTTAAAGCTTTTTATGTTGTCGCTGTCGTCGTTGCTGGGTGGATTTTTTTGATGGGTGTGTTGGGCGCATGTTGAACTGGGCGCTAAACGTTGCCACAGCCAGACGCATACATTTGCTGCTTCAGCGAAAGTAAAATAAAAGCAAAACTAATTTTGGCAAAAGCCAAAAAAAAAAAATGAAACGCAACTAAAATATGGTAAAAGGAATGTTGAATGACATTTTCCCATACACACACATACATACACCCCTTACCACCCCCCTTTGACATTGTCTGCACACATCACGCATCGCCGCACTATTTCTGGTTAGTTTTATTTAATTGGTAATTCAAACAACAACAACAATAACAACAACCACAACACTCGAGCTTATTCTCATAAACTTTTGCGTTCCTGTTTCGTTTTGGTTTCTACGCACTATTTTATGATTATTCGACCTTCGTTCAGTTCATTAACATTTTTATTTTTTTTTTTTTTTTGTATTTCGAATTGGTTTCGGTACTCGAAATAACACACGCATAGCAACAACAACCACAATAAGAACAAGAACAAGAACTGTTCGAGTTCTTTCTGTGTTTGTTATACGCACAGCAAAAGGTGCGAAAATGCCAATAAAGCAACAACAACAAGCCGCAAAAAGCGCCTATGCTAAACACAGCTGCTGGCAGCGTAAAACAGAATAGCCAACATACATATGTATGTGTGCATGTATGTTTTCATGTATAAAAGTATAACAATTATAAATAATATAACACTCGAAAAGCTTCTTCCAGTTAACTATTACAATTCTCTGCTTTCCTTCTCTAATCTCTTTGCGTCTCCTCTTTTCGCATTACAATCTCGTCTTTCAAATTGCTAATGAACTGTCACGCGCGCGCACACACACACACATACATAGCGACAATCATTTAATCTGCAGCACGCACCTGTTGTAGTTGCTGCTGCTGCTGCTGTTGCTGCTGGCAACAAATTGCTTTGATTTGAAATTTTTGTTCTGTTGCCATGTGTTTCGCGCGGCCCGTGCGTGTATTACCTATTCTACGATTTTCTTTTGACAAATTATTCAAATACACACACACACACGTTACGTTTTCAATTATCAACGCTGCCCAAAGGCTGCTATCAGCAATAGGCAACAACAATTTGATACCGGCTTTCGCACGTTGCGCTCATTTTTTTTATCGCCTCACGCGCTTTTTTTTTGGTAATCGCATTCGCATAAGCATACACATAAAACAAATACAAACACACTCACATATATATATGTGTGTTTGCAATCTTATAGAGAAGTCGAGCAGCAGCCAAAAAATGTTTATTGTGTGGGCGTTTTTTGCTAATAGTTGAACACGCACATACATATGTACATATATGCATACATACAACTATTTACAAATATGAAAATAGGCGGGGGCAACAAAATATGCGCGCCTGGTAACAGACAACACCCACTGTATATGTCTTTGACACTCACACACATACATTTTATATGAATTTCAAAACGTACTATATAAGTACATTTATTGTGTTATATTATAATTATATATCTCACATACCATCGGAAAGTGTTCTATTTTAATAACGGTAATTCTTCGATTACTTATAGTATGATAGTTCTTTTATTTAGTCGCACATGAAATACCCTTGTTTATTAATACACATACGCCAGGCGTTGCAAACATGATGACAAAACTTATATACTTTGTGCTCAAAATGTCTATTGCATACGCGCAGCCAACGCTAGCGTCGCTGCGGTCTGCAATTTTGAATCTCTCTTCGACAATACGTCAAAGTTGCGAGTATGAGTGCACTCGGCGCAAACACAAAAGTCATCGCTCACTCGCACGAGCGAGAGTGAAAGAACTACATGTGCACTTTACCGGTTGCGTCGACGTCGACGTCGTCGTCGTCGTCGTTGACGCCGACGCGAGCCGGTAGCTTTTATGTTTTGCTTTTGTTTTGCTTTTGTTTTCGTGTTGTATTTTATTATGACAAAAAAAAAAAAATAAAAATAAAAACAAAAACGATAACAATTATAATATAATAACAATTGGGAGGGTTGGAGAAGTAAGAAATAAGGAAGGAGATTCCGACCCACGTGTGCAAGCAGTGTGATTACGGATGCATGTGTGTGTGTGTGTGCATGCGGCTGCAGTTTGTGAATGAAAACTTTACGCGCCAAACTGCGGTTGTACTTGTGTGAGAAATAGTAGTAAAAAAAACGTGCACTGTTTTCAGCGAGGGCAGCTCAATATGTTTCCGTTTTCATTTGGTAACGGATACGAGTAATAGTGTTAGCAACGGAATCCCTACAAGACATTGAACCCAAAAACTTAACCCAAACCAGCGAGGAGTATGAAAGGGGGCGCAGGGTGTGGCGCTGCTGACGCCACGTGGCATGAGCGCAGACATCCTTGAAACATGGGTTGTTGCCCACCGAAAGGCGGAGAGAGTGATAGAGTGCAAGAGAAACGACTTTTTTGGGCGTAGTACAAACTGCGCAAGACGGCGCTTGGGGATGCTTCCCCACAATGTACGAGAGGATGACGCCATGGGCACACACACACACACACACACACAGACAGAGAAACACATAATGAGCCATGAAAGCCACGCGCCATCACTTGCCGGGGCCATGGGGGGTGAGTGGGGGAGGTGGGGGTTTGGCCGCTGTTATGCGTAGGCTACGAGGCGCCAACGAAATGTGCAAATAATTGAGGTTGGAGCACGAGTGCTGGGAAAGGAAAATCAATGAAAGCTTTCTGCCCAACAAAAAGCAAACCAAACTTGGAAACGACTGCGCTGCCACTGCGCAGCGCGTGGGCGTGTGTAATGAATGCAACAAAAAAGATTACTACGTTTACTGTTGACGTAGGCGATCGATTTTTAGGCGCGTCATCGCTCACCCACGCAGCATAGACCAACACTAGTTGAATGTCTCTCAGCGAGCGAGGCGCAAAGGATGAGATGTGAGATTAGGAAGTGGAAGACGGATGGTGTGGGAAAAATAATTGTGAATTACAGCGAAAGAGATAAGAGGGAAAGAGAGAGATTTTTAAGAAATTACTGTTGATCGAGGATCGAGATTGCTAGTATATATATATATTGGCTAAAAGTGTTATATGTACTTATGTATGTACATATGTATAATGAAAGAGTTCAACGGGCTTTAGCACTTACCGGAATCGGAGGGCGTGTCCAAATTAGTTTCCACCTCGTTGCAGCGCGTATAACTGTGATCGCTTATGTGACGCATTATGGATGCAACTGCGCTGCAGCTGGAGTCGCCCATGGAGCAATCGCCATAATCTGAATCACAATCCGAGCTGGTGGCCGTTGTTGCAGGTGGTGACATTGTTGCAACTGCTGCCGCTGCCGCTGCCGATGAGCCCGAATGCTGCTGCGTCTGCTGATTAAGCACCTCGAGCACATCTGTTATAATTGGTGGATCAACTGGTATACGATAGGGCAGATCAATGCGCTCCTTGCTCGTATTCTGCAACTCCCGACTCAGATGATCGATGATATTCGCATCGGAGCTGTTCGTCAGTGAAATGTTATTGCTGCCCATCACGCAGGCGCGCAAATCCACATTGTGACGGAACTCGGGCAGAGCCACTTCCTCTGCCAGGACATAGCTGTTGTTGTTGTTGTTGTTGTTGTTGCTGTTGTTGTTGTTGTTTGTAAACAAGTGCATTAAACGTTGCTGTTGCTGCTGCTGCTGTTGCAGTTTCTGCTGCAGCTTCTGCTGCGTGTTGCTTTTGCGGAGCAGCGAACCACCGGGCGGTATATACTGCTCAATAACGGGATCGCGTTGCGCCACTCGATTGGGTATCAAAATTGTTGCCGTTGCTGTTGCAGCCGCCTTGTTGCCAGTTGGCCTGCAACTGTTGCTGTTGTTGTTACTAAACTTCTTGCTGTTGCCGTTGCTGTTGTCGGGACAATTTTCGCTGTTGCTGTCATTGTCCTGCTCCTGCTCCTGTTCCTGGTCCTGCTCCGGCTCCTGCTCCACTTCATCTTCCAGCTCGCGTTTGATGTGCAACGTGCTGCCACTGACAAATGCTGGCGGCACAGCGCTGCTTTCGCTGTAGCTGGAGGCGGCCGAGATGTTGTTGCTGTTGTTGTTGTTGTGGCAAATGTTGCCGCCATTTGTGTTGCAATTGCCGTTGCCTGTACTGCTGAAGGCGGACCACATGCAGTCCATATTACGTATCTCCGGCTTTATGTCAAGATCATTTAAATCGTCGGCCAGCGAGAAGCCTGTCACATAATGGGTGTGGTCGGCGGCAATTTTCTCCAGATCATTCTGTATGCTGGGCAACCTGTAGCCAATGTCCTGTACGTTAAACTCGAGCAGATCGTTGAATTCAATGTCGTCTATATAGTCGAAATCGCCGCTAATGCAAATGCCTCCGCTGCAAACGGTCGTCATTTTCGCACTTTCTTCTATTTACTATTTACGTCCTGAATAGGGGAGGGGGTAAGGGGTGTCTCTGTGTTCTGTTATAGAACAGTAGCACAGTAGAACAGTATCCAGCCGCAAAGCTGTTTGAAGCGAAGAAACAAAAAAGAAAGGAACAACAAATTAGTTCTGATTTTTTGTTTTATAATTATACAATTGTAACTTTTGCTTGCTCTTATTTACACACATAACTTTATATTCACATTTAACAAAAAAAAAATTTTTAATTATAAATCTCGCGATAAATTGATTACATTTTATTTTAAAATTTAAAATTTTAAAATTAATTTTTAATATATTTTTATTTGTTTTTAATATATTTTATATATAATAATAATAATTATATAAAATGAATTAAACTGCTAAACTAATTTTTTTTTTGTTTTCTTTTTTTTTAAATACTTAAAAACGAAGTATTATATTTTATAATTTATCACACAAAATTCAATCTTGCTTTCCCTTTTATTCTTTTTGGTTCGACAGTTTCTTCATTTTCACTCTGTGCCCTTCATGTCTAATTCTTAGAAATATAGACAAACGAATGCATGTAAAACGTATAACACTTACGAGTTACGCAGTCGCCATCTTGAAAGCACGTAGAAAAAGAAACATGACAATTATACCATTGGAAGAATGCTGTAAAATTTGCTCTGAAAGCAGTCCGCAGCAGCGGCTGATGTCGACAGCAGTTCAGAAAAGTTATCAGAGCAACGCGCGCAAGCTTTTAATTATAAATAAATTGTTTGATTCTATTTGATTTGCGATCTAAATGACTTGGCAACACGCGTAAATTTCGTTGAGTCGTCTGAATAATTCCACTCGAACACACACACGCGCAGGCAGGCAGCCAGACATACACATGCGCAAATACGCAATAACAGTTAAACTGATAAAAAAAAAAGTTGATCTCTTCATTGCATGCTGATCCATCTTCCTCTCTCACTTTTTTCACATTTTCTGAAGCCGCCAATTTTGTTTTCGCTCTGCCCGCTGCCTCTATTTGCACACACAACAGTAGAAACGGTAAAAGAAAACAAAATGACGCGTCGTTCCTCTAGCTTAGCATAAGAATGCGAAAACAAAGGATACGGCAAAACACTAAGAAATGCCGGCATATTGATGCCTGTATATGTGCCTGCCTGCGCGTTTTTACGATGCTGTTTTATATTGTCTATTTTTTTTTTTAATTTCAATATTTTATTTTCACTTTAATTTCGACACTTGACTTACCTTTACTGTGTTTATGTCCAGTATATTAAATTAAAATTTTAATCCAATTTGGTAACTGTTGCTTATTAAATGCTTCTTCTTTTTTAAAATGTGCTTGATTATCGCACTTTTGATCGCCGTTACAAAACAGCAGAAGAGCACCCAATTGTAGTTGAATATATAACACCCGAAAAAAATTATAACAGTGTGAATCGACAAGAACACACTGCTAGCAGGAACAAAAAAAAAATCACACTCAAAACTTTTACGTCGAGTCGCGCGGCGACGAGTAATTTTTAATTCCTTTTAGAAGCTTCTATGTTGCCCACAGCAGCAAATTGTAAACGAAGATGCTGCTGCATTTGTTGCTCTCCTTCGGCTTTATTTTTCGCACCACTCACACACACACAGCGCTCTAACAATTGTCTACTTGTAGCGGTATTTAACGCGCTACTGCTTCACTTCACATTCACTTTTATTCAAAGCTGAAGCTTTGCTCGAAGACTTATCGGCTGCGGCTGCTGCGATTGTTAAAAATTTAAAGAATGTCTACAAAATTTTCTTGTATTTCGCTTATTTTTAGCGGTGTCAGTTTTAAAGAAATATTTTATTTTATTTTTCTTGCTTTTTCTTTCTGTTGCACTTGTAATAGATTTTTGGTACTCTATTTCATTTAAGTTAGTCCGACAAAATATTTTGTGGTTTCAGCTTATTTTTGGTAAAAATTAATTGTGTTATTGTTGCTTTGTCTAATCATTTCAGAATAATTCTTAATATTTTATTTAATTTTTTTTTGTTGGGCGGGAAACAATCAAAAACCTACAAAGACGAAGAGCCAACTACGCGTCACACGTGCAACCGTGCCGAAGTCACAAATAAGAGTGTTTGTGATATTTCTCTCTCTTACGTTGTTATATTGTGGTGGGATATTCAGTCCCGAAATTGAGTATAAACTTGTTTGAGGGAAAGATTGCGCGCTCTCTGAGTCAGAATGTCTGTAATAGTAGTCTTTGAAAAGTGCTGCTTGCCTGTTTGCTAGCGACTCTGCACAGCTTTTTTCTGAATAGCTTTTGTGGTCTCTGTTTATTTTACCTTTGCTTTTTGCGGCCCGGCCGGCCGAAGACCACCAATTGAGAGCGAATGTGAGAGTGAGAGTGAGCGAGTGACTGAGTGACAGAGCGTTTGAATGCGCGTGTGTGTATGTGTGTGTGTGTGTGTGCAGCCACTTGAATGTTTTGAGTGGAAATGTGGTGACGTTGAGTTTTGTTTACAAAACAAAATGTGAATTCTTGTTGTTATTGTAACAAATATAAACAATAACAATTAGGTGAAAATATTGTGCATATGCAAATGCATGTGCGAGCACAATTCCGTTATAATTATGCATCATATGTACATATATGTATGTATATGTGTGTGCATGCCTGATCAATTCTGCGTATAGTATGTACACATGTATATACATACATACATAGATAGAATTGCGCACATACACCGATGCATCTGCATGTGCATGTAATTTAAACTCCTTCTGCATACAGGTCTCCTATCAATATCAATTTCGTGCGAATATTTGGAGTTATTATTTTTTGTTAAGTAAATAAAGTACATCTAGTCTACAAAACCATTTGACGTACATACGTATATGTACATACGTACATATATCATGATATATCATACACTTACAGTTTTTTTTACCCTTATAAAAAGGGTATATAAATTTTGGTCAGAAGATTGCAACGCACAGAAGGAAACATCTCCGACCATACAAAGTATATACATATGTACATATATATTCCTGATCAGCACGGCGTCTGTCTGTCTATCTGTCTGTCTGTCCGCCTGTCCGTCTGGATCAACGCAATCTCCTCTGAGACTATAAGAGCTACAGAGCTGAAATTTTGCACACAGACGTCTTTCTGCTGCAGGCACTCTATATCTCGGAATTATTCGGATCGGACGACTATATCCTATAGCTCCCATAAGACAAATCGGTTTGAATAAATATTTTAGTAGGAAAATTTCGACATTATTAAAGTCAGAGACTTGAAATGTGGACCATATACTCGTGTATCCCACCCCCATACACAAATATATAGCTTATAGATCTGTCAATTTGGGGCGATCAAATTTTGAAGCTGTACCTATAAGACTTTAGAAGATATAGTTTTCTCCGATTTGCCACGCCCCCAAGAGGCGGATATATATAATTTTCCATGATTTTGTCGAAACGGCCAAGCCTAACGTCTGCGTCAATTGTTGGAACTCTAGGTGTCAAATTGTAGAAGCCACGCCCCTAATGGGCGTAGATATATATTCTCTATCTTTTTTTCTAGCGGTGGTTGATACAAATATATGCTTTAAGTTTCAAGTCTCTGGCTTTAGCAGCGTCCAAAATATTGAAGGATTTATGTTAAGCACTATATAGACTTTCCCGATTTGCCACGCCCCAAGTAGGCGTGAATATATAACTTTTTAATCAATCTGAAGAGGAGGCCAACAGTATATTACTTTCCAAATTTGGATGCTCTAGCTTCAAAACTGTAGAAGATATAGTTTTATCCGATTTGCCACGCCCCAAAGGGCGTAGCTATATAATCTATATCTTTTTGTATTTGGGTGCAACTCAGGAGTATATATACCAAATTTTAAGTCTCTGACTTTAATAACGTCGAAGTTATCCCACTAAAACATTTCTTAAAACCGATCTGTCCTATGGGAGCTATAGGATATAGTCATCCGATCCGGATGATTCCGAAATATACAATGCCTGCAGCACATTCCAGCCTGTGTGCAAAATTTCAGCTCTGTAGCTCTTATAGTCTCGGAGGAGATTGCGTTGATCCAGACAGACGGACAGACGGACATACGGGCATGGCTATATCAACTCAGCTCGTCTTGCTGATCAAGAATATATATACTTTATATGATCGGAGATGCTTCCTTCTCTGCGTTGCAAACTTGTGACCAAAATTAATATACCCTTTTTGCAAGGGTATAAAAATTATATCTTCCAAAGTTGTACAGCTCAAGCCCGAAAATTTGACATATAGGTCAAAAACTAGTGAATACGTCAATCGTGATCTTTTCTTGATAAATCGGAAAAACAATACTTATATCTTTTACAATTACAAGGGTATTACCAAACTTCGGCGTGGTCGAAGTTAGCCCATCCCTATAGTTAATAGCTACAATTTCAGTTTTAATTGGATGGAATAATACATACATATGTAGAAGTACTGTAAACAGTTAACCGAAGAGTTAATACCCTTTAATACTCCTATGTAGTATCAAATATTTGATACTTACATACATACTACTTTGACTCTATGACTTGAGTACATACTTTTTGACTATATGATACCTTCGACATGACATTAACTATTTATTTTTACTCACTTCACTTTCTTTCAAATTTTAACTCTTTTATACGAGCAAGCGAATGTTTTTATTACATTTTATTTAGTACTAAACATATTTAAAAGATCTCTTTGTTTGATCAATGCAAATGTATGTAATAATAATATATGTAATATTTATAAGACTAATTTTATTTCAAATTATTTCCAAGTTTCCGCTTTTGATTCTTTCGTAGTTGAACCAAGTACGCCAGTCGGTGTTGCTCTAAGGTGAGGGTATAGAAATCAAATACCACAAACAAATCTAGCGAAACTACACACACACACACATATATATATATATATATATATATATATATATATATATATATATATATATTTATATAGTATGTGTATATGTATATAGAGCACACACAGCGCATCCTTATATACATACATATGTATGTATGTATGTATGTATTATGTATGTATGTACATATGTACATCATACTGTTAGGTCGGCAGGCAAGCTGTAATATCATCCTCAAAGTGGGCGTGGCATGAACTGAATTGCATCAAGTAGAGTTTATTTGATAAGCAACAGCTGCGACGCCCTTTGGCCCCATAGATATACCAGGACAAGTCCTTAAAGGACGCTCGATATGTCCTCGATTGTTTAAGCTCTTTAAGTTTGTAAAGTTTTGGAGTAGTACCTAAGCTTCATTGAAATATATTAAGTAATTTATTTAACGGTAAAAACAAACAGTTAATATTCACAGTTAAAATAGTTTTGAAATCTAAGTTTGTTACTTTAACAATATACACACATGCATGCATACATGCCTACATATATATGTATGTACATATGTATGAAATATAATTATTATTTAAATTCTAAGTAATATTTTTTTAAAACCTTTTTTTTATAAAGAAATTGTGGGTTTATATTGCAATACAATTGGCTACGCACATGCGAGTCTGTGCTTAGACGTGTGTGTGTGTGTGTGTGTTTGTTCTTTGCATTGATTGTCCGTTATTTTTTTTTTAAATTCGTTTTCGCACTTGATTTATTTCGTCTTTGATTTCGTTTTCGTTACATTTTATACTCTAAGCCCATAGAAAATGGCAAATCAGGGTATAACGGCTTTGTGACAATGTATGTAACAGGCAGAAGGAGGCGTGGCAGAAAGTATATATGTTCTTGATCAGGACGACGAGCTGAGTCGACTTAGCCATGTCCGTCTGTTCGCATGTATAAACACGTCGATCTCAGAGCCTTTAAGAGCTAGCGACTTGAAATTTAACACGAAGGTGCTTGTATACAGCACGCATGTCAAATTTGTTTTAGATATTCGATCATTTTTCCCGTTTCCATGATATCGATTAAAAACCTTATCGATATTCAGTTTTTTCAACATATCTTATACACCTTTTTAGCCACAGTCACCATACTTTTGCATTTAGCTTTTTGCAAATAAAATACAATTTCGGGTTTTCTTATAGTTTGGATACCGGCTCCACGGTTTACAAAATCAATTTAATTTAAGTTCAGTAGCAAATGTAGCCATAATTAAAATTCATTAAATTTTTTTCGGTAAAACCGTATTTTAATTAAAATATAAAGATTTAATGCTGAAAATTTCGTCAAAATCCGTTCAGTAACATAGAAGTTATTAAAGAAAACATTTTGTCAACCGGCAAAAGCACGCCAAGCACCAAGCGCAATCATATGATCATCGTACGTGTGCACACATACATTGAAGTGCGTGCTCTCCTTGCAATGAGAGAGTGTGGCGTCGCGGTAGAGACGAAGACGAGAAGACTCAGGTTGCATTCATATTATCATCTGTCTGTATGTTTATAGATACATATGTAAAATTGCAAGCTCGAACAAACGTTCATCTCGTAGAGCCTTTTTACTTGTTAAAAAAGAAAGGAGGACCACAATTTTTATAATAAATTAAACTTTT
This sequence comes from Drosophila gaucha, assembly GCA_035045545.1. Taxonomy (NCBI): domain Eukaryota; kingdom Metazoa; phylum Arthropoda; class Insecta; order Diptera; family Drosophilidae; genus Drosophila; species Drosophila gaucha. The sequence goes on along the minus strand of JAWNOY010000077.1, from coordinate 528,404 downwards.
ATCATACATATGTATATATATACATATAGATATGTAAAGTGATTTCAACGCTTTATCAATAGTTTCGTCGTCTGTGTCACTTGATTCCATATAAACTTGCTCTGTGCTCACTTGTTTTAAGTATTTTTCTGGCACCTCGTAATTAATATATCAAAAATCGATAACAAACGATCACAATTCTTATACATACTATATATACATACATACATACTTATACTACATTTATCGTTGAAAAAAGGACAGATTTCCAGTGCTTAAGTTTTTTTCTGGCTAGACTAAAAAAAGGACAGATCTGTCCGGAAAAAGGCTGAAATGGCTGTTTATCTGTATTTACATACGCAGCGAATGCGACAGAGAGAGAGAGAGAGAGAGAGAGAGCGAGAGAGAGAGAGAAAATTTCGTCAGGTTGCCAATGTTTGTTGTATTTTACTTTTGTGAACTTTTCATTTAGTTTTAGCTTTGGTTTGTTTTTTTGTTCTTGTGGCCTCAGCTACTGCGCTGCGATGCATTTGCATATACACACACATACATATGTTTGTGTGTATATGTATATTTGCAATGTTCTTGTTGTTGCTATTGGTATTTTGCGCAATTATTTGCGCGTGTTCAATTTTTCGCTCGTTGTGCTTGTTGTTGCGTCTTTGCCATTTGCCATAGTACACAAGTAAAAGTGCTTTTGGTCGGGAGTGCCAGACTAGAAGATACCCTTAACCCTGAGTAAAGCTGTATTTGTATTGTATACACATATGTACATATGTATAGTATATTCGTAACTACATTATATATACATACACACAAAATCAAATGTACACACACACACACACACACACGCACACGCTTTCATTAGCACACGCACCGCCTACTGCGCAGTTTATGCAGTGGCTGCGCTGCGGTTCTATATTCTAGTTTTAGATGTACACTAGTTGGCATAAATATTTTGACGAAATCGTCTTGTGACTATTGTAGCTGACAGTGCGAAAATGAAAGTCAAAACAAAGAATCTATTAATAGCTGTGTGCATGCCAAATTTTATGTTGTTTTACTTTTGCATTCTCTTTCTGTTGATAAGGATGCGTGCGAACATCGAATTTCTGCGTGGCACAAGTATTTTGACGAAACCTTTGTGGTTATTATTTCGCGAGTTTGAGCCAGTGTGATTACAATTTTTTGCTGGTTAAACTTTGTTAATCTTAAAAACTTTATTTCTTTACAATAATAATAATTGAATATTTGAAAAACATGGGGAAAACGGCAGAGTTAAACCTTTTTGTTAGAATGTCAATCGTAGCGAAAGTTTGAAGCTGGGATTGCTGTAAAAGACATTGCAAGTGAATTCAACTGTGCATTATCAAATTAACAAGTTCAAAACACATAATAGGTTAAAAACTTGCCGAGATTGGGTGCTAAACGCAAGACAACAACGGATGAAGACAGAGTCCTTTTGCGGAAATTAAAAAAAAAACATTCATCTAAAGCCTCAATCTGCTGCAAATGAATGGAATGAGATGGCTAAGAAAACAGTTAGTGAACGTACTGTTCGAGGACGTTTAAAGGATGAATTTATCAAGACTTACTTCATCTCTAAGGTAAACAAGGCGAGAAGACTGGCTTTCGCAAAAGGAGCATCAGCATAAGCCAGAAGAGTTTTGGGGGAGTGTTCTTTGGACAGACGAAAGTTCCTTCGAATATAATTCATCAAAGCAAAAGATTTACGTAAGGCTGCCAATGGCACAACGACAAAAAAATAGGCTCGTTTTCAAAAAAGTAAGGCATGGCGGGGGCTCTGTCATGTTCTGGGGATGCATTTCACACAATGGGTTGGGTGACTTGGTTCCCATTGAAGGCTCGATGAACCAAGGCCGATATTTGAAAGTGCTGAATGATAGCGCATTCCCTTCCGGAGATAAGCTAATCGGGGAGTCATTTATTCTCCCCATGCCACAAAAGCAGGATGATCACGAAATTTTTGAAGGATGTTGTCATTGAAAACGTGTGGTCCCTCATTAAACGAAAGCGAATTGCTTCTTTGCACAAAAGCAAAGAGGAAACAATTTGTGAGATCACTTCCCTTTGGAACGAGGTGTCCATGGATATCCTTGAAGCTTTAGTGGACTCAGTTCCAAGACGGCTGCAAAAAGTCATTGAAGCTAAAGGGAACTACACGTTCTATTAATCGAAATCATATTTTGAAGCCCCTTTTATGTTTAAGTTGCTATTTCATTAATAAACATCACTCGTCAAAATACTTATGCCAACGGCTGAAAATCAATTTAATTCATATCTTTTTAGGTTTCCATGAAATACTTTCAGTTAAATTATTTTTAAGTTTGTATATCCGATATGTAAAAAAAAAAAAAATTAAGTTCTATAAAGTCAGTAAAAAGTTATAAGCAAAAATACATCACTTTAATTTCGTCAAAATATTTATGCCAACTAGTGTACTTTCTTAATGCAATTTTTGGAGCGTTTATGTATGCAAAAGCTCAATTCTTTACTATTTGAAATATATGTACATTTGTATGTATAAACAGATAATAATATGAGTGCATCAAAAAAAAGTTCAAGTTGAAAAAGAAAATTTTGTACATAGCAAGATGCTAACCTGCGACTCATCGCTCTATCATTGCAAACAGTGCACGTACTTCAATGTATGTGTGTGTAGAGAAAAGGCATGCTTGGGGGCTTGCTGCCGCTAGCTTTGGCCGATTGACAAAAATGCGGTCTTTAATAACTTCTGTGTTATTAAAGGGATTTTGAAATAAATTGCCGCATTGAATCTTTTTATTTTATTTTAAATACGGTTTTACTTTAAAAATAAAAAAAAAATTTAATTGTGGCTTTATTTGCAACTGAACTTAAATTAAATTGATTTTGTAAAATGTGGAGCGGTATCAAATAAAAAAAAAAAGAAAATGTATTTTAAATATAAAAATCAAAATACAAAATTTAGTGACTCTGCCTTAAAAGACGTAAGAGATATGGTTCAAAATGTGAATCTCGATAACGTTTTTATTCGATATCATGGGAACGGGAAAAGTTATATCTGAATCAAGCTCGATATGCAAGCACCTTCGTGTAAAATATTAATTTGTCTGAGATCCACGCTGACATACATATGGACATCTCTAGATCGACTCGGCTCGTCGTCCTGATCAATAATGTATATACTTTAGGGGGTCTGCCACGCCTCCGTGTGCCTGTTACATACATTGCCACAAAACCATTATGCTCTGAAATCCCATTTTCCATGGGTTGAGGGTATAAAAATGCTACGCCATTGCGCCAACTGCGTAAATAAAGGCAACAAGTGTAGCTCTCAGTCGCCGGGCAGGCAGCGCAGTCAGCGTCACAGTTGTTAGTTCGTTGTTATTGTTGTGCTTATGTTAGTAATGCTTAAATGCAAAGTTATCTAATTCGAATGCAAATTCGAAAAACTCATTAATATCGCAATATGAAATGCTTTTTGTTTTTCATTTTTCTCTTTCGCAGTTTAAAGCTTGCATTAAGCGATTCGTAACGTTTGCATCGATAACATTCTATTACAAGTGTGTGCATAGTTCGCGAGCTTTTACCGCAAAAGGCGCCACTACACACTTACACACACACACGCACGCGCGCGCTCTCTCTCTCTCTCTTTGACTCACCTTCTTAAGCTGCATTTTTAACGGTTAACACGTGTGGCTACAATGTAATGAGGCATGCAGGGCAGGTTGGGTTTGCCTGTGACATGCTGTTACAGTTTACAGTTGATAAGACGGCGCGACGTTGTTGTTGTTGTTGTGCTGTTTTTGCTTGGCAGGTGTTAGTGTAATTGCAATTTTAATGCGTCGCAGCAACAACTGTAATGGAGGCAGCAGAATTGCTAATATCAATACATACATATACACATTTGTAGGGCAATTTACAGATGTATGTGAGTATATGTATGAATGTATGTACATATGTATGTGACTGACCGAAGATGAATGCATAGGGATATGATGTGATATGATATACTGTATACAATGTACCAAGAATGTCTTCGTACAGCAACAGCTTTTCTCTTTGCTAACAAAAACAAGGGAAATGTTAAGAGCAAACTCGAGAACTAATGATGCAGTTTTGTTAACTAATTTACTAACTTTAGTTTGTGAAGAAAAATAATATGAATATTTGAAATAGTTAAAAAGTTACAGCTAAAAAACTAATTTTGGCTCAAAAAAGTCTTCGTACAGCATAATTTCCTAGTACATAAGATGTATGTTTGTATATAGTACATACTATGTACGTATGATATTTAATATCTCTACGTTTTCCTAGTCCATGCTCTACAATTTCTGTAACTTCATCTGGAACTTCGCTAGGCATTAAAAGAAAAACTTAAACGTAGTCTTAACTCTTTTCCATAAAATTTGTATTTAAGACCTTAAAAGCTGTGTGACACCTGCTGAAATACATACATATGTATACATACATATGTACATACATACATATGCACACATGTCCACTCGCAACACTTAACAAATATTTATGGCCTCCACTTTGGCAACTTTGTTGTAAACTGCGTCGTTACCAATTTCCCAAATGGGGGAAACAAAAATTGGAGACGCAATTTTTCGCTGAATTTTGATTACCGTTAAAAACGCAGCGAAAATTCCGGTAATAAGATCTGGTGTACTTTTTTTTTTGTGAAAATATGCAATTTTTAAAAAAATTAAACACGAGTCTGAAATATTTAAGAAATAATTATTATCTTAATAACTTAGATTTAAAGAGTCTACATTCGCTTTTAAATAATAAACTAAGTTAGGAATACCCAGTATTTCATCATATCAGATGGGGTATGAGGCAGTCGGTGCCACCCACAGTTAGGCTTGCATTAAATAATGCAACTGTAAGCTATCTGATGAGAGCTTTAAAAGCTGCAAATAATACATACATATGTACATATGTACATAACTGTAAGCAGGCACAGGTACAGGGGCAGGCGGCAAAAAAAGCTTTTTTGCGAATTTCATTATTTGGCGAATAACTGTGATCCGATTGATTTCGCAATACAAATTTTTACAAACATACATATATGTATGTACATATTACATATGTATGTACATATGTATGTATGCGCTTTGATGAGTTATTGCTCTTATCTGTGTATACATACATACATACATATTTATGTGCAAATACTTTGAATACATTGAAAGTACATTTGTTTATCAATAGAAAATGTCTTGGGCAAAGGGCAGGCCAGGGCAGAAACGATGACATTTGGAAATGCAGATGTAAATTTCCCAAGGATTACGCACAAGTGCAAAAAAAGTAACTAAACACAAAAGAGACAAGACAACAGCAGCAGCGCAGCAGCAGCAACAACTGCAAGATCAACGCAAGTAAACAGGCAGCAGCAGCAGCAGCTGCAAAAATAACAATACGCAAAGAAGACAGCGACAAAGACAATGCCGAAGACGCTGCTCGCCGTGGTACAGTCGCCGCGCATACATATACACACAGGCAAACACACAGCCATTGGTACGGCCAGACAGGCGTGTAGCAAAAGGAGACAACAAATGCAGTGGCGGGCTTAATAACGGAAAGAACCTGCACTCTCGCACGCACTTACGCCAAAGCGCGCGCACTCACACACCCATTCAAGCAAACGTACACAGTAAACGGGTACGTCGCACGCTTTTCCCTGTTACATATTTGTTTGGGTTCATTTCGAGGGGGCCGCCAAGAAACTGCACTCAAAACAAAAGCGAAAATCAACTTTTTGCAAAAGAGCAAAAGCTGTTCACTTATTTCAGTTAGCTCTCTGTCCAGTCATCGCTTTCGCAGTCGTATTTCACAATTTGTATATTATATGTACATACATACATATGTATTCAAATATATTTACATATATGTATATTCATATATGTCATGTACACTCGTACATAAATGATGCAGTTTAATACATACATACATATGTATGTATGTATGTGTTGAATTTCACCAACAATTGAAACGCCAACAATCCACTAATTATAGAACTTACATACATTTGTATGTATATTCGCCTATCAGTTCTAACTCACTCAAATGTGAGGAAGCCGTCGTCAGACAGAGACACTCAAAGCTGAGTGACTTTGCAATGTGCGCGAACGTAAGGCTAATACACCACAGTGTGGTGAGCGCGCACTGCGTAGTTGAGCGCTTTCATATGTGAGTGAGCGGCAATTTGAGCGCAAATGCCACTCGCTTGGCAACATGCTGCGGCAACATGCTGACAAGCAAAGTGCAGTGCAACAGCAAACACAATTTACAGTTAGGTAGCAAAGCAACGCATCTACGTACATAGGTAGGTAGGTGGGCGACCGACACAAAGGGCGTGGCATTGGGATGTTGACCATTTTTGTTTTTGTGCTAATCAAGGACATTTGCAATATTCCGTTGCCCTTTTCACGCATGAAAAGTCTGCAGCGAAATTACATTAAACATTTAAAGGTGTCTGCGGGTGGGCGTGGTCACCGAGGAGGGCGGGGTTGCTTAAAGCAGCTTATCCTTTTTTTTTTTTTGTATTTTGTTTGTCTTGCGGGCTGTCTGCAAATGTGGCACACAAACATGCGAGGGCCGGAGGCTCCGAAGTGGGTGGGGCTGCGAGTGGGGGTGGGTGAGTGAGTGGGGAGTTGGTTGGATTAGGTGTAGAGTGTCTCTCTCTCTTTCTCTCTCGCCTCTCGTGCTGTCTGCGACCTTCAAATTCGGGCAGCAACAACAAACAAACTTGCCAGACAACAAAAAGGAGCAGGACATTCAACCTGCCTGGAGGGGGCAGGGTTGGTCTTGGGGTAGGCACACAGACAGCCAGGATGTGAGGAAAAGAGACGGCTGCTTGCGTGCGCCGCAATCAAGAAAAATCTCATCAAAGCGAAATCTGCGTCCTTCGCCGGGTCGTCCTTGTCGCTCACGCACATTTCGTGAAGGTCATGCAACAACATCGATAGCATCCTTGCTCTCGGCTCCTTTTCCTGCTCTGCATCCTGATTGCGCTGGGGGAAAAAGCTGCCGTTAGGGCCTCTTTGGCATTGGGGACTGGGCAAAGGCATGCAGACAGCTCCAACTCCAGCTCCAGTTCCGATTCCAGCTCCAGTTCCAACTCCAGCTTCTGCGAGTCGCCGGGCTCAAGGACAATGGCGCGGGCCAATGCCCAAAAAACATCTCAAAAGTTGCCTCAATTCCTTAATTCGTTTGTCTCGACTGATTTCATTCGATTGGACTGATTGAGCTACGATGATTGATGTAAGTAACGATGATTGATTGATTAATCTTCAAATTAATCTTAAAAATTCTATGTAGAAACTAATTTTAGATCTCTGTGAATATTCTGAATTCGAGGTAATAGTTCCAATAGTTCTTATAATAGTACAAATAGTTGTTAACTTGTATCATTTCCACTTCTTTCTTTTACTGGATTACAGAAAAGATATCATGGCAGAAAAGGAAAGAAAGTTGTATCAGGATACAGGAACACAAAAGGTTAATGCGGAATAACACTTGGTTCCGTGATGGGAAACAGATAAAGATTTAACTGACGGTTCTTAAAGCATTTCTCTTGCTTCACCAATAAATAAAATGTGTATTATCAGTAGCATTATTATTAGCATTATCATTATCATTAACATTATCAATATTATTATTATTCACTGTCATTGTTTTAAGCATTATCATTATTTATATCATTCGTTGTCATTATAATTATTATAATTAATGTTCATTCATTGTGATTATCATTAGCAGCATCATTATTGCTAGCATTGTCATTATTATTATCTGACAGTTCTTAAAGCATTTTACTTATAAATAAAATTATCATTAGCATTATCATTAGCATTAATATTATCATTAACATTATCAATATTATTATTATTCACTGTCATTGTTTTAAGCATTATCATTATTTATATCATTCGTTGTCATTATAATTATTATAATTAATGTTCATTCATTGTGATTATCATTAGCAGTATCATTATTGCTAGCATTGTCATTATTATTATCTGACAGTTCTTAAAGCCTTTCACTTGCTACACCAATAAATAAAAAGTGCATTATCATTAGCATTATCATTAGCATTATCATTATCATTAACATTATCATTATTATTATTATTCATTCATTGTCTTTGTTATAAGCATTATCATTATTTATATCATTCATTGTCATTATAGTTATTATGATCAAACATTGTCATTATCATTATTGCACTGTCATTATTATAATCATTCACTGCCATTGTTAATGGCATTATCGTTATTTATATGATTCATTGTCTTTATTATTATTATTCATTGTCATTACGATTAGCATTATCGTTGTGATTATGATTGACACAATTGTCATTATCAATATGATTATCATGTACTATCAATGTCCTTCGCATTGTCATTAGCATTAGCATTATCACTATCATTATCATATTCATAGTCATTATCATTACCATTATCATTATCATTGTCATTATCAATAATTTTACAAAGCTTAGCAAAAATTGCTTCACTATTTTGTCCCTGAAATGCTACTAAGTAATTCAATTTACACACACTAACATACACATACACTAACACGCACACACACACACACACACACACAGACGCAATGAGAGTTGCACCAGAATTGCACTTGAGAAATTCAACATAAAACAATACCAAGCAAATAGAGCCAACTTTCTGGTATCGAGTTCGAGTAGCCGCAAAATACTCTTCGCAGCGAGACGACTCGAAAATTGTTTATAAACAATGCAATTCGCTTAATTTACCTGTTATTTCTTTATAAATTTATAGCAATTGTAATCGAAGCTGTGTATGAAATTTACCGTTAAATAAACACTCAAATAAACATATATATGTATATATTATATAAGGCATCACGCAAGCCGATGCAGTTCCAATTTAAAGGTATATATAGAGAGAGAAAGGGAGATTGATACCAAAGCGTTACAAAGTCCATATGAAGTCTGTGACACCCGCTGGCAAAGGGCATGCGAAGTGCACGAAAAGTGAGGCACAAGTGCACCGACAAAAGACCCACTCGAAACTTTAAGAGGGGCAACAGCAACAACACTCAAATACCCATTAGTTTACTGTTGGCAAGTGAGTTCCAACTGGAATTACCCTGTAAACTAAAAAAAAAGCAGTTTCTTACCACTTGAGCTCTTAGTTATATGTATGTGTATACTATACTATATAGTATACTATATACTATATACTATATACTATATACTATATACTATATACTATATACTATATACTATATACTATATACTATATACTATATACTATATACTATATACTATATACTATATACTATATACTATATACTATATACTATATACTATATACTATATACTATATACTATATACTATATACTATATACTATATACTATATACTATATACTATATACTATATACTATATACTATATACTATATACTATATACTATATACTATATACTATATACTATATACTATATACTATATACTATATACTATATACTATATACTATATACTATATACTATATACTATATACTATATACTATATACTATATACTATATACTATATACTATATACTATATACTATATACTATATACTATATACTATATACTATATACTATATACTATATACTATATACTATATACTATATACTATATACTATATATACTATATATATACTATATACTATATACTATATACTATATACTATATACTATATACTATATACTATATACTCTATACTATATACTATATACTATATACTATATACTATATACTATATACTATATACTATATACTATATACTATATACTATATACTATATACTATATACTATATACTATATACTATATACTATATACTATATACTATATACTATGTACTATATACTATATACTATATACTATATACTATATACTATATACTATATACTATATACTATATACTATATACTATATACTATATACTATATACTATATACTATATACTATATACTATATACTATATACTATATACTATATACTATATACTATATACTATATACTATATACTATATACTATATACTATATACTATATACTACCCGCTGCAGCCATTTACAGGGTATGCATAACGGCAGCAAACGACAGCAACAAAAAATGGACCCCACCCGTCAATTCCGTGTGTTCCAACGGATCTGTTGGATCTACCTTCTGATTTCGTCAATCTCTCCCCCTCTCTCTCTCTCTGTCTGTCATTCCTTCTCTCTATCTCTGTCTCTGTCTCGGCACTTGATTGCTCAGCGTTGTGCGTCTTCGTCAAAATGTTGCACTTGAGGTTATCTAAGGGAAATCATTAAATACACACACACACACACACACACACACACACACACACACACACACACACACACACATACAGACAGACATCGCGTTGATAAGCATGAAAATCTGGTCTGCTGTCTCGCTCTTACTTTTGCTTTTCTCTGTGTCTCGCTTTTACTTTCCTTCAGTCAGTTTTTTAATTTGTTTTTGTGCTCAATTTCCAAAAAATTTCCTTTTCTAATTCCCATATTTATTTTAACATAAGCCATCAACAGTTAGGCAAAGGCACTTGCAGGAAGCATCGATCCATTCATAAGCTGGAAACTATACTTTGAGTTTTTCTCTGCTCATTTTCCAATTAGTTTCAAATATCATTTTTATTTCATTTCAATTTGATTTTATATAATTTTTTAAAATATAAACAACTTATTTGTGCAGTTTTTTATTCCCTAATTTTTTTTTCGTTTTTTAGGATTTTTATTCAGAAAATGAAATGTTAGCGTGAATATCTAAATATCTGGAAGCCCAAATGAAATCGGTTTCAAATATATTTCAAGCATTTTTTTTTTTCAAATTAAGTTTTAGCTCTATAAATACATATGTATATCAATAACCATGAACTCAATCAATCAGTTGGTCAGATTGATATAGATCATCAATACAGCTGATATCAAAGTCCAACCAAGAAATATATAATTAACTTAATTAAACTTATTATTGACAAATTTCTTAACTTTTTCTTCACTTTTGGCGCAATTAAACCAAAGACTGCTATTTTTGTGAACAGCAAAATTCGTGATCATAAGCACAAAATATGAAAAACGGGCCAAAACGAAGCAAAACTAACGGGACTTTTTCGTTTTTCTTATGTATATATTGCATTTTACAAAAGCAAAGCCCAAGAATTGAGTCTATAAGAATTAATATGCAAAAATATTGCCATCTCTTTTATCATCTACTGCGCTGCTATTTTTATGAACACAGCTGTATATTGTATTATGCAACTTAATATTGATGAAGAATATATAGATATGTATATATATATATTTATATTTAGTGACTCGATATTTCTACTACAGTGAAGTAAAAGTTATCTATCGATTTTTAGGCGGAAAGAGAGTATAAACAGAATTGCTGGGTATTTGCAGACCGAACATACCCGATTCGCATCTAACCTGGCTAAATGTTAGTTGGAAGTCTTTCACTTTGTTGGCCCACAGTCGGAAAGTCGCCGTGACCTTTTCAGCGCCATCTCCGACTAAAACACAAATCGGGCAGCCCATCTATATATATATGTATATATATGTGCATACTGGCGATATTTTTGGCCACCCTTAGAACATTTTTGAAACAGATTTAGAATGCAGTTTGTTGGCACGACATCTCGATGAATTTTAAATTTAGCCCACCTGGGGATTGCCTTCTAAAGGGAGAAAGTGAGAGTGACAGCTAGATATTAGAGAGAGAGAGAGAGATAGAGAAAGGGAGAGAAAGAGCGAGCTGCTATGAAGATATTATCATTACTATAAAGCCAACTTATGCAGTATATATCAATATATATAAAAAATATAAGTGTATCATATTGAAATATCCGAATATTGAAATACCCTTACAAGCTATTTGAATATTTCAAAATTCCTTAGCTCTACTATTTTTGAATTATTCTGATATGACAAAAATGCGCTATTTATCGATAGAATGATATCATCTGATATGATCTCCTTCACAACGGTAATATATACTATATATAGAGTATTATCTTCGATTTGAAAGCTATCCATGAAAGAAAGACGGGAAGGAAATACCTAACAAGACACAAGTAAGATTGATCTAGTTCGTAGAGCCTATTGACTAACTTTCTGGTTCTAGTTGTAGGTCCTTAATATGTGTATTTATGGGAAGGTATACAAAATCTGACAAGGATTTATTTACCAAATTTCAAATATTGAGTTTCTGATATTGATCCAGAATATATATACACTATATATAGATATGCATGTATAGAACTATATATTTAGAATTATATATATAAAACTCCTATGCCACATAGATCTCAAAATCAAGTCAAATTAGTTCATATTTAAACTCCGAAAACATCTAACATCTATATATATATCTAATAAATATCTGACATATATTTTTCTTTGGAGTATTCTTGAGCACAGTGTGTTGAGGCTGTCATGGAAATATCTACTTATGCCTTAAGCTAACTCTTATACCCTATCAGTATTTACAACTGCGACGACATCTCCGTAATCCCTAGGATTGGAACTCGAACAGATCTCTGGATCGAATTAGTTGGCAGAATAGTTTAGCCAATATTTAGTATAATTTATCAATATCGATCATTGATCAATAGATTTTTGGAAAAGTCTGCCAATAAATTTTTTTTATTTCTCAACGTATTTTATGAATATTTCCTAATATATTCGCCAAAGCATATCAAAACGTTCTTCTATGTGATATGGCTTCTATGGAAACTATTCGTCGGAAATATCGTGAAGGTTATATAATCATTATATATATTGTGCCTCATATATCCGACTATATGTGGACTGCCTAAGCACACATTTCTTTTGAAAAGAGTGAAGAGTTAGTTTGATTGTTCATATTTATAGTCATGCCCATAAATAGCTGATTAGCCGAAACGGCATTTATGATATCATGGAACACCCCAACCATATTTAATAGTAACCATTACATACACGCCCACGTTGGATAATGGCAAAAGCATTATATATGATATCAACAAGAATTAGAAATGGAAATTCTTCAATAAATTCAACTTTTACTTTCCAAATTTTCATTGTATGCTCGATTACTGGATCAAATATGATTCACAGTTTTAAAGATTCGATCTGGAAGTTCTACAAATATACCTATAATATGGAGGACTATATGTGATAATGAATATAATGTATTCAACACTTACTTTTCCAAATTCTCGCTATAGGTACGATTACTATACCAATTTATCGATTACAGTTTTAGAGATTCGATCTGGAAGCTCTACAAATACACCTATTATGTAGACATATAGACATATGTGATAATAAATATAATGAATTTCACTTTTACTTTTCCAAATTTTCGCTTTAGGCACGATTACTCTATCAAATATGATTTACAGTCTTAGGGAAGTTTTAGAGTTTCGTAATCTGGAAGTTCTATAGATGGACCTCCCTATTATATGAGTGGGATAATTGAAATTGTCGATATTTGAATAAATGGAGATGTTTTGCTCTTTAAGCTTTATAGAGTAAATATAGAGATATATAAGTATATATGTATAGCTCTAAGAATCGTGCAAAATCTATCTTTAATAATAAAAAGAGGATCAAATATGATTCCAATGTGATTGCGCTGGATTGAAATAATATATATGGTTGCATTGAGAAATATCAGATAAAAATAATTTTACTGTATGAAAAACTTTCTCAAGTTGCTCTATATAGAAACATTTATCGGACGGCAATACCTAAAATACCAATCTGATTGAAAGACTTTTGAAGAAAAGTCTACCATAGTGAGCTCAAGTAAAACCATATCGAATCCCAATACTCTATATAGATTATATGGCAATCGTTCGTGAAATCGGTCGAATATATAGCTTTCGTTTAGCAACATTTTTACTGTTTCTATTCTATGTATGTGCCACGTATGCGTAAGCGCCTAGGTATATATCTTGGACAGCTGCTATATCTGCTGGGAAATCTTATCAAATGTCATAGACTTAAGTTTTTTAAGTGTAATGTATTTAAAATACAAACTTAAGTAATTTACTATCACTTTTTTTAGTTTTTTTCTTTTTTTTTGCTGCTTTAGACTATTCGAAGGTCGCGTTTTTCCGTATCGCCAAAGGCGGGTCTACATATGCGTATATAGCTAAGCAAATGATCTTGCGTGTGTCCGTGTGTGTGTGTGTGTGTGTGTGTGTGTGTGGGTATAGTGATATGTGCGTAGTATATATACTAATATATTCGTATAGTCGGACGTATAGTTCTAGCTATATTATATATGTTTGTATATACTTATCAATCAAGGTCTTCTCGCGCGATTCTGCAAATATGCGTTGTTAATCTCACAGCACACACACTCACACGGAGATAGTATGTACATATATGAGCTGGGTGTTTTATTTTAAACTGAACAACAAAAACAAACACATCGCCAGAACTATTAGGATTTGGTTCGTGTTTTTTTTATACTATTTTCTTTACTTTTTCTTTTTTTTTTTAATTTCGCACTATTCTTGAGGCAGCGTTTAATTATATTAATAATGCCAGCGCTGATAATAAAAAGAAACAATAAATTTCGCCAGCCACAATGAAGGCCAATTCAAATCGACCATGTCTAGTATTTGGCATTAACTGCGCAGCCACCAAAACTTGGGTGCTCTACGAGATTGTGATTAGGGGGAAGAAATGGGAATTGGGAATTTCACCTGAAGATCGCACAAGATCACAGATACTTGCTATATATGCGATATGCATATATTACTCGATTCTGAGCATAACCACTTAAGCTAGACTTTTAGTCTTTGGTTTGCTTTGGCATAGCCCAAATCTTCTCTCTCTCTCTCTCTCTCTCTCTCTCTCTCTCTCTCTCTATTAGACTTTTAGTCTTTGCCTTGGCTTGGCATATCTCGAATCTTCTCTCTGTTTTGTCTTCCTCGCTCTCCCTCTCTCTATCAGACTTTATGTCTTCGACTTGGTTAGACTTATCTCGAATATTCTCTTTCTCTCTCTATATATATATCAGAGTTTATGTCGTAACATCGGTACAGCAAATCTCGAATCTTCCCTCTCTCTTTTTTCTTTTGATCAGATTTCAGTCTCTTCTTCTCTCCTGTCTATATTTCGCTCTCCCCCTTTCTCTTTCTATCAGACTTTATGTCTTTATCTTTTTACAGCAAATTTGGATTATTTGCTCTCCCTGTAATATATCTCAATACTTCTCTCTCTCTTTCCCCTCTCCCTCTCGCTCTCGCTCTCCATCTCTCTCTCTCTCTCTATCAATCTTTATGTCTTCATCAGTGTTGCCAACTTTGTTCATTTTTCTAAGCAAATTTTGTATGATTTATGCAAATTTGTATTAAAATTTATTAAATTTCTGAATTTCTCAGTCAAATTTTTGTTGAAGAGTTTTATTTTAGAAGTTATTTCTTGGTAGGACATTCTTTTTTTTCACCCAACACAAAAAATTTAACGGAAATTCTCACATTTTATAAAAAATCATGCAAATGTTATATAAATAATACAAAAAACAGCTAAATCGGCTTTTCAAAAAGTTATATTTCCCGCTGCCCGCTGTTTTGCAATTTTTCCCTCAATTGAACTTTGAAAAAACCATTATACCCTGATTTCCCATTTTCAATTTGTTCAGGGTATAAAAAGTCAGATTTGACGGGAAAAAGGCTGGGTTTTCAACAGTGATCTTTATCTTGGTACAGTAAATCTCGCATCATCTCTCTCTCTTTATCTGTATCTCACTCTTTTTTCTTTCTATCAGATTTTAGTCTTCTTCTCGATATAGTATCATATCTCAAGTCTTCTCTCTTTTCTCTCTCTCTTTCTCCATATAAGACTTTATGT